>JAJJMB010013055.1:428758-454805 GCA_023531105.1 Papaver atlanticum
TGTTGAGAATAAATAAGTGAACCTTGTGTTATAAAGATTGGCTAAATCCTTAGTCCCAGTACCTCTCGCCCATTCTTAAATATTTTTGTATATAATTTTTATTAATTTTAAAAAAAACTCGAATCTTCACAAGTCTGAACGAACCCATTCTTACCACTATAAAAAATATGCGTAACTTCTTGTGGGAGTACAAGGAAGCTTTGTCACTTCCTTGTACTCCCACAAGAAGTTACGCATATTTTTCTCAAGAATTTTGATAACGGAAATAGGAGCTTTGAACAATGAGAAGAAATAAGTGGGTAAAGAGGATAAAATACATTTTAAAATAGCAAGTTTACCTCCCTTGGATAAATAAATCCTTCTCCAAACTGATAGTCTCGCACCAAACTTCTCTATGATTGGGTCTCAAATACTCTTTGAGCCAGATTTTGCACCAAGTGGCATCCCCAGGTACATAAATGGTAAGTAATCAGTTGAACATCCGAATTGTTCCGCCCAAATGGATAAATCAAGCACTTCCCCAACAATAATGAGTACGGTTTTGGAAGTGTTAACCTTTAAACGAGCAATGAACTCAAAACAATGTAAGGATGAAAACAAATTGTGTAATTCCTCATTATTATTATTTACAAAAAATATAGTGTCATCTGCATAGTGAAGGTGATTGACAATGATACTCGAAGGAGTAACTGAGAAACCACTGAACAAGCCTTGATTAGCGGCTCTATCCATAAATCTAGAGAAACATTCCATTGCAATATTAAATAAGAGAGGAGATATTGGGCATCCTTGCCTTACACCTCTTGAACTATTGAAGCAACCAAAAGAAGAACCATTTATTAGCACAAAAAAAGAAGAAGTAGAGTAACAGAATTTCAACAAATTGCACCATTTCTTACTGAATGCCATTTGTTCTAACACGAATTCTACCTCCAGTTAATCCTGTCAAAAGCCTTCTCAAGATAAATTTTACAAACAATACCCGGATTCCCAGACCTGAGTCTAGAGTCTACTAATTCATTAGCAATTAAGGTACCGTCAATAATCTGTCTTCCTTTAATATAAGCACATTTAACTGGAGATATAAGTTTATCCATTACCAATTTAAGCCTTGTGGCCAAAACTTTGATCTTGTAAACACTAATCAGTGGGCAAATAGGTCTATAATCACTAATAGTCTCAATGTGATCCTTTTTAGGGACAAGAGTAATGAAAGTAGAATTGTGATTAGGATTGATAGTACTTGTGGTGCAGAACTCATTCACAGTACTCATAATATATTCCTTGATGAAATGCCAACACTTCTGAACCAGGTGCCTTGTCATGACCTAAATCCCTTATGGCATGTAAAACTTCTTCTTCAGTGAAGTCAGCCTCCAAAAATTCATCCTCCATAGAAGTGATGCTATTAAACGTGATACCATTTAAATCAATCTTAATAACTTCTTCCTTAGTAAAAAGGATACCAAATCGCCACCGATATAGAGTTGTCTAATTCTGTTGTATCTTCTTCTTGCAGAAGCATTACTGATGAAGAAAGAGGTATTCATATCTCCTTGTTGTAACCATTTAGTATTAGATTTGATCACCAGGAGGTCTCTTCAATTTTTGTAATCTTGTCAAAGTCAGCCGCATTCAATTTTTCTTCTAAGAGGATGTTATCTTCCGCTATCCCATCAAGAGTGTGAATTTCAGAGAGAATAGAATTCAACTTAGTGTTTGTGTGGCCAAATACTTCCTTGTTCTATACCTTCAACTTTTCTTTGAGTGCTTTGAGTTTCAGCTAAAGAACAGTGCTAGGTGTACCTGTAAAACAAAAAGAAATCCACCAATCTTCCAAGAGTTATAAGAAACCATTCTCCAAAAACCACATGACTTCAAACCTAAAAGGACTAGGTCCCCAAGAAGGTCTGAAATGTCAAAAAGTAATGGGATATGATCAGATGGCTATAGGATATCAGAAGGTGGTTCTGGCTTTGGCTAGTTGGGAAACAAAAGGGAAGTGTTGTTCAAATGAAGGTGAGATAAGAAACCTGTCTAATCTGCACATAACATGGTTTGTTTGACAATTAGACCAAGTATATCTAGCACCTTTTAGAGGTAAGTCAATAAGGTCATGCTCCATTATAAACTTATTGAACTTCTTCATGCTGCCTGTAATCTTCTTGCAATTCTTTTTCTCATCACACTTTGTGATAGTGTTCAAATCACCACCAAGACACCAAGGAATATTAATCTAGTATCTACAGACATTGTCTAGCTCAACCCAAAACTTAGTTCTCTCAATAGGTTTATTTATATCATAAAAATTTGTGAGAACCCATTTAAAGTTATCAATCTTTTCCGTACAGAGTATTGAGAGGGTATACTCACCTATAAGAGAGTCACTAACTTCCACAAGATCTCTATCCCAGAGAATGAGAATACCACCAGAGTTTCCTACAGATTGTTGCAAGGAAGTTGAAAAACTTGGTTCTGATAGACGGGTAAGATTTGGGCTGGGTGAAATAGACAGAAACCTTTTAAATGTAAAACTGACTATGGTACCCCTGATTTATATAGCCTGTTTCTATTAGACCACCTCAAAGCCATCGACAACATCTTCTCTCTTTCTACATCATCTCAAATCTTTATCCGATCCACCAACAGAAAATACTCCACTACCAGTAAAAAAAATTTCTTCACCATTCTCACTGCATGAATCACTCCATCTCTATCTTTGATTTTTCTGATTTTGATTGTCCAAAGAAAATAAAAAAGAAGGAACCAAACATTCACTCAACACACACACCTCCTTTTCGTTCCTTCCATCTTCATCTATGTTGTTGGCTCTAATTTTTTCTTCGTATTCCCTCCCTATTGGATTTGATTCGGGCATTAATAATGGGAGATCTGATTTCCCCTTTTAATTTTATCATTATATTCATGGTTATTACTATGTATTTTATGTGTAAATTGTTGTATTATAGATGAGAGCTACTGAGGAGTAGACGAATTTATAAACAGAAGACGATGAATTAGATTATGATATCCCTCTTAGATTATAGATAACTTGGTTTATGGGATACTTAAGGTAAACGCTTTTTTTTTGGGCAGATTACCCAAAATGGTTAATAGAAAAGTATCTTTTTAATTCCCGTCCATTTAAACAGTATCAAACTTTATATATCTTTTTCACACTAGAATTGTTGTTTTAGGGATAATTGACCAATTCTGTGTATGAAGAACATATACACTTGACTGATAAAATGTGACAATTGTATCCACTTGCCCTAAGTTATTTCTGCCCTGATGTAATATTTCGTTAGGAGCATTTTACTAGCATCCTGACTAGGGGTAAGCATGGGCCGGCATGGACTTCACTTCATCCGCATCCAATCCAATATATTACGGATTTCAAATTTGGCATACACATCCAATCGAAAATCCAACGGATGGACGGATTGGATACGGATAATCCAATGGATTTGTTTTAGTTAAAATTTATAATAAAAGAAAATAAAGCCAACACAAATGAATCCTTATAAAGCCTACATATCCTATATATGTATACAAATATAAAAATGCCATGTACAACATCCCAAGCAAACACGTTAAGAATTCCTAAATAATCCATAGCATTTTCTAGAACTATATATAAATGCCCTTAATCTAACAGATATGGATGTCCAACGGATTATCAAGGTTGCATCCGGACCCGATCCGCAATCCGTTGGATTTCTAAAATTCAATCCGTATCAAACCCATTAACGAACGGTCCGGGCATCCATCCGCAAAAGAACGGTTGGTCCCAGTTAAATCCGCAGATTACGGGCCAAATGCTCACCCCTAAATTCCTAACTTCGCTGGTGCATTTCAGACCACAGACCTTTAAGGCCGTGACCAACCTTGCAAAAATAGTTGGGCCTAGCTGCATTCCAGGGGAACATGATCCACTGATATAGTAGGACAACCTAACCACAAGCTTGTGGAGTTGAGGAATTTGTCTTCAACTGATCTAAGCCACAAGTCCACGAGGACCACAATCCACCAAGATCATTCTTATTCAAACCCAGCTGGCAGCTGATTTGGCATCTAATGGATATTTAGTTATTTACTTTGGCCAACACAGTCCGCCGATCCGGACCTAATATGGCTCGTCTAACCCGTAGTGAAGTTTTCCAAATGTTAGTGAAGGTCACTGAGGTGAGCTAAGATACATTAACCCATGAGTGCATTAGGGCTAAAATTGCCTCATCCAATCCTAACCGGTGGTTTACCGTTTCCCCAGTTTCCCCCAAAGTGATCGGATCTAGTATATTTCCGTAATTTGCATCCTTTGTATATTCCAGACTGATGGTAGAATAAAAGGAACAAATCTAACTAGATAATAATTGAAACTCAATACTCAATTTTCATTTATTTTGGCCCCACAAAAAATTGATGCGGACAATTCTTATGAAAGTATTTAGAAATACAGCCTTTTCATTGTTTCTAGCCCCACCCACACTTTTTGTTTGTAAACAACTGCCCACCTCCTCCGTAAACGTAACTAACTCCCACTACTGACCTATACGGGGTGTGCGACAAAAATCCACCGGCAACAAACTACTTTCATTCTTCCTCTTCTTCTCTACATTCATTCTTTCATCCCATCTCTCTCTTCACTAGCAGATCTGAATTTCTCTGTAAAATCAATCACTTTGATTTGGTTTGATTTGATCCAAATGGAGAATAAAGAGACAGAAAACC
Source organism: Papaver atlanticum (assembly GCA_023531105.1). Lineage (NCBI taxonomy): Eukaryota > Viridiplantae > Streptophyta > Magnoliopsida > Ranunculales > Papaveraceae > Papaver > Papaver atlanticum. The sequence continues at coordinate 433,490 of JAJJMB010013055.1, forward strand.
AAGACGATGATAATCACTGTGTACCAGCATCTCATCGAAATCTCAATTATATAATTATAAATTCATGGGTAAGTTTATTTTAAATTCATCTTACTCAAACTTCTTTTCTATACTGAGCGTGAACTACTAATTCCCGTATATCTTTTGCAGAACTCAGCAAATGATTGCCAATGTAAGTATTTGCAAAATTCAGCTTACTGGTGATGCTAATTTCCCCTTAATCAATTACGGTTTTCAGGATACTAGAGGAACATTTAAATTAATATTTAAGTTTTCTACTAAAAACTTTGCAATTCCTTTTTTTTTTTACCGCATATTCAGAAAGTTGAATCGCAACCACATGCTTGCAGGCCTTTGAACTTTGTATTAAATTACCGGGAAGCATGCAATTGATTTTGGCTCACCAAAAATGTCTTGGATGTTTTTGGTTGACTGAAGAGCTCTGCTTATTACCTAAGAATCAACATAAGGAAAACAAGGAAAACTGGAGGTATATTGTTCATATTAGTCAAGCAAGAAAATGAACTACATAATAATCTTACTAAGATGATGTATTGGTCTGACTGCCGGTTTCAGGTAATATCGCCTTTTAATTGCATCTTTGGTACGTTGCAAGTTTCTGTTGCATAACGTTTCCATATGTTTTTGATTGGATAATTTTCATTTGATCCTTTAGGAAAGGTACGAAAGCCGAGAAAGGCTGAGAGTCTGCTGAACCCTCAGGCAAGCATGAAGTAAGATTCTTTAGGACACTGATTGAAAGTCTGTTGATCCCTCGAGCTCACTCAGTGTTGTTCAGAGCAAGTTGTCAACTGTGTTTTGTTTTCAAAGATTCATGGAGTTTCTGATTGGTTTGTATTAAGCCAATTTTCGATAAAGAGGTAACATGTTAATACCAAACAAATGTTATGGCATCCTTATATATAATACTAAGAATTAGGAATCATAAATACAAATTAAGGCTCCTGATGCTTTGAGATAATATATAGTTCAAAGAATTAATAATTTGTATCCTGAATTAATAGTCCACTGTCCGGTTTTCAACCATAGTAGAAATTCTCATGGCATGCATGTACAACACTGTTATTCTTTTAGTCTTTGTTATTCATTTTTCAATAGTGATTTTCATGGACTGTTTGGGTTTTCATAAGGTTTATGGTTGGCTTTGTTTGGCATTTTAAGGAGTTTGATGGGTTTTTTTTGGATTACTTGCCACAATATGGTAATCAAGACACCATGGGAAAACTATTAGAGCTAGCTGAGGTGGGTTTAGCTCAACGTCTTAGTGTTGTTTTTCTTTTTGACGAGGCATTAATAGTTAATTCGCAGTAGTTTTGATGACGTTACTATGTGTATTTACATTTTATGCAGCACATTTCAAAGGAAAAAATCGGAAAAAATGTACAGCAGAGAATGTGTAAGTTGACATCCATATTGAATATTTCAATTTATCCAAGAACAATGAATTTTAGTTGTTTTTTAGCCCACCCCTTTGTAATGTTATTTCAGTTCTAAATGTTGGATGGTGCCAACAGATAAACAACGCCAAAAATAGACCTGTTCTTCATGTGGCTACTGGCTCTACCTGCTCCTAGAGATGTTATCATGTCCAGTGATGACATAAATGTAGTTCCAAAGATTTGGATGGTCTGGACTTTATTTAGATACTGATAAGAAATCTAACAGATTGGAGCCAATGGGGAGGCAGTTTTTTAGCCTACGTCCCTTATTAGTACACATTGTACTTCAGATAAGGATTCTTGATTTAATTACGACTTACCACAATGACTTTGTATCTATCTGATCTCTATATATCAGAAGCTAAAAGAAGAAGAAAGAAATTGTTATCTCATTTGAATCATTATCAAATTTGTGATATGGTTTGTTGGAGTAATAATTTTATTTTTATTTTCACCATATTTTCTCAAATGAAGTTTTTGTTTAACCATGAAGGCATAAAATTTTCACATCCACATTAGTTCATCGAAAATGTGGACATGGAAAATTATATAATAGCAAATTCAAAACAAAAACCTTGCCGGAATACGGAATGCAGAGAAAAAATTTAATCCCATGGGAAAGTCTGATCCCAGTGCGGAGCATGGGTTTCTTTCTAGTCCTAATTGAAGCCACAACCCCCAACCCACAAAAAAAAAAAAAAAAAAACTCAAAGACCCTCAAAGTGAGATGTTATCACTTCGCAACTGCACCGGTGTGTCCAGATTGTATTTTGCTATGCGTAGTACCAACCCTGCAGCTTTACAACAAGCCACAGCTGAACTGTTTGATGACCATTTGTTTTAGTACTTGAGACTTCTTGTCACAGGTGATGGGGCGGGTTTCGGGCCTTTGCAACAACGAATCGCTACGCTCCCCATCAAGGAAGGTGGCCTTGGCATTTATACTATGGCAGACACCCGTAACTATTATTACCTTTCCTCCCAGAGTCAGACGTTTTCGTTACGAAAGGTGATTCTTGGTAGCTTATTCTCATCGGACAAAGGATCTGCATATCAGTCTACTATTCAGAACTTCATTCAGGTATGTGGATTACCTTATAACTATCGCGTTGATGATACTGCTCCCCCCCCCCCTTCTATGCATTCCATGGAAGTCACGTATTTTGACGTAGTTAAGAAGCAAATCCCCATCCAATTCTCTATGTCTACAAGAGATTCCATTCCGTGGCAGTGCAATCGTGTTAAACATGCTCAAGATTATCTTCTGGTTGTACCCATTAGCGGTCCGAATCAATGCCTTGGACCAAAACAGTTTAGAGCCGTGGTTTGTTACCGTCTTGGTATCCCCTTGTTTGTCGAAGGTGGTCTATGCTCAAGTTGTAATAGACCCATGGACATCTTTGGTGATCACACTCTTCATTGTGCCAAAGATGTTGGTCTCATATTTCGGCATGACCTGATACGTGATGTAATTGCTGACATCTGTTACAAAGCTGGTGTACCTGCACGTAAAGAAGTTACCCTTGCATTTTTGTATGATGATAATAGAGATTTGTGCCCTGCTGATATTCTTGTTCTCAATTAGGAGAATGGCCAAGATGTTTGTATGGATGTTACAGGCGTCTCGCCTTTCAAAGGTGAGGGTATTCATGATTTTGTCCCGGGCCAAGCTATTTCGAATGCTGTATCGCGCAAACGCAACAAATAGTTAGATCAATGCGTTTCGCATGGTTATGGTTTGGGAGTTTTAGCCTTTTCCACGTTTGGGGAACTTGGTGATGATACTTTGTGTTTTTTTTAAGAGGATGAAGAATTGTCTAGTTAGTAATGACGCTAGTAGTGGTGTAGGTAAATTTCTTTTCTATAGATTAGGTGTTTCCATTTAAAAGGAACGCGCGATTGGGGGATACTCAAACTAATTGGGGGATAGAGGAAAAGGACAAAACCTGGATCCAAATATCAATTCAGGGTCACCCCTTATCTAAGTATTTTATGTAATACCTAATCTACCCCTCACTAATCAGGATTAGTGATTAATTATAATTAGGAAAATCATAAGATTATTTGATAAAAGATTAGTGTGTGTTTTTATTTGTAATTGGGTGAGTGAGGTGAGAGTAGAAGTAGGGAAAAAATATTTGAGAGGGAACTTTTTTGGGGGAAAATGGAGGATGATTGTGAAGAGAGAATTGCTACTGCTGAATCTTTAGCTCAACTACAACAAGGATCATATCCTCAATCTTCTGCTAATGACAACAACTCACAATTGCAAGTTTTTGTGGAACCAACACCCTTAAATGATGATTTTTACGAGCATGGAGAGTTTTTTGAAGAACCTACACAAGAAAGTAAACTTGCACAACATACAAGCATCCCCAATACACAGGTAAAGCTGCTAAGAGGTTGAAAATTTAAATTTTTTCTTTGTATCCACCATTTTTGCATCTGAAAAAGATCAGTGTCGGCATGAAGGTGTTATGAATACAATGCCGGCAGCATCCATACCGGCATAGTATTCATACTACGGCCATGCGGGCATCCCTATATCCCCCATTTTAAAATTAAATATGGCATTGTATTCGACCAAACAACTATGCCGGTACAAAAGTTACTTTTTACCTACCACGGAATATTCTACGGAATATGCTACCGACATGGTTTAATTCTAAGGTTACCATGCCGGTACTGTATGAAAAACATACAGGAAGAAGTGTCTTCCAAAGCTAAATACCGGCATGGTATATTAATTATCTACTACGCCGGAACTATGTACAGTCATGGTTTAATTCTAACGTTACCATGCCGGTACCTACAAAAATCATACAGGAACCAATTAGTTTTCCAAAACTAAATACCGGCATGGTATGTTAATTATGGGTTATGCCGGAACTATGTACCGGCTTGGAACCATAGATAATGAACTTGCCGGCACCTAAATTTCCGGCATTGATTTCATATGAAAGTTGTATGCCGGAAAGAGTTTCAAATTTGGTCTTCAGTTCGGTTCAGTTCGACCATGCCGGAACCTTGGTCGAGCATGCCGGAACTGTGGTCCGGCATAGTGTTTTAAATTTTTTTGGATCTAATTTATTTTCTTTTCATTCGATACTTAGGTTGTGACATATATTGATCCAACAAATGCAAGACTGCTTGGTAGGGATACGTCGGAATACTATAAAATGTCTCCGGTATGTTACCAAAGAATATTTTTCACCTAGTATCTTGAACTTTACTAATGGATTGGTTGTAATGAACCTTATAATCTCCCATTGTTATCCTTATGTAGGGAATAAAATCTCCAATGGAAGCAATTGCTTGGGCTAAGAGACGGGTCTTAAGAACATGTGTGTGTTGGTGAGGAATACCCAAGGTTCAAAGACTCGTTTTGAGATGGCTTGCGAGAGAAGTGGGGTATACAAGGAGAAGAATAGCCACAAGAGAAAGGGTTATGTTTATCCAAAGAAGACCAATAGGGTATAAAATACTCGTACGAGGAAGGATAATTGCCCATTTAAGCTTGTATTCCATTTAAAAGACAATGTCAAGGAATGGGATTGTACGGTGTGGTTCGGCTGTCATAACCACCCGGATCCGGAAGATTTTGTTGGTCACTCCCTAGTTGCGAATCTAAAACCTCATGAAATGGAGGATGTAAAGAGATTGACCAAAGCATGTTTAAAACCAAGACAAATTCTCAAAGGCTTTAAGGAAAAGGATCGGACGAACTTGTCTTCTCTAAGTACAATTTATAGCGCACAAGCAACTATTAGAAGGTTGGAATGGGAAGGGAGGAACATTATGCAAGAATTTGAGAAGATTGTTTGGGATCACAACTACACACGTATCATTAAAAGAGGGCCGGACAACAAGCCCCTTCAAATATTCATTTCGCATCCTTTGCTTGCAAAATTGTCTCATACAAGTTGTGGTGTTCTTATGATGGATTGCACCTACAAGAAAAACAAATACAACATGTCATTGTTCAACATCATGGGGAAAACATCGGACAAGGTATCATTCACATTGGCTTGGTGTTTAATGAAAAACGAGAGGGATTATAATTATATTTGGGCATTACGACAATTGAAATTATTCTTTCGGGAAAATCATTTTCCGAGGGTCATCATAACCGATCAAGATGACATATTAATGAATGCAATATCCGACGTCTTCCCGGATGCACAAAATTTCCTATGTACATATCATATACGTCAAAATGTGATAAAACCTTGTCATGCCTTGTTTGAACCCACTAAGGGGGATATTAAGAAAAGAATGATTGTTCAACTAGAGGAAGATGTTCGCAGGAACAAACTATCACCCGAAGAAGAATAAGATGAAAGAGGCAAGATCAAAGAGCGAGTGGACAAAGAACATGAGGAAAATCATAAAAAGTGGTTGGAATTTCAAAGAGATTGGGAGAAAGTTTATTGGGCTCTTACCGAGGATATGTACGAAAAGAGATTGGACAAGTTTATTACCGATTGGAACGAAGTTTATCCCACTGCCGTCTCGTATTGTCGGAATCAATGGTTGGATAAGTTCAAGGAAAAATTTGTGCCTACATGAACAAACCGGTATATACACTATGGTAATGAAGCAACTAGTATAGCGGAGTCCGCTCATGGGAGATTTAAAGGTATCATCGAGTGATAAGCACGTAAGTGTGACGCATTTTCACCCATAACTACATTATCTAGGGCTCATTTTATTTCTAATAAAGTTGTTTTAAGTCTTTTCTAGGGAATAAGCTCTTGCGGCAAAATTGGCTCGAAAAGTGGTGTTTTACACCCCAGGATAGAGTACTAAAGGCACCCCATAAATGCACCGGAAGCACCCCAAAAATGTGTCGGAGGAACCCAGGAAAAATTACTATTTACGCCAAAAATTACTATTTGCACCCCATAAGACAAGTGCTAAAGGGACACCCGTGCAGGATTAGGGGGAGGACATCTTCTTCTCAAATTCAAAAAATGAATTTTGGCGGGAAAACGTTTCTCTTCACTGGCAGAATTTCGATCGGATGTTTGGACGTGATTTAGTGATATTCAATCCCTGAAACTTAGTGGGTAGACGTGATATGACTATATAAAGCTGGTATGGGTGTTGTTTCCGATCAAATTTGGCTTAATAACGTGTTTCAATCCAAAACAGTGGACACAAGTTTTCACGGGTTCAAGTGAATTTGACACGAGTTTGAGGCGTGTAATGCATGAGTTTCGAGTGTGTTGCACTACAGTGATGCGTGAAGAAGATAAATAAGGAAGGTTGACAGCTGAGAACGCGTGGAAGATCAAAAAAAATGGAAATTTTGGCCGTGGAGAATAATATTGATAAATGAAGATTATTTGGGAGATATGGACGGATTAAAGGAGGATTAGGAGTATAAATAGATTGCTCCAGGTACAAGGAAAGGGGGTCGAGAGTTTGGGGAGCTTAGGAGAGCCAGAGAAGAAGAAATCACGAATTGCAGAAACTTGGGTTCTGCTGCTGCTGCTGCTGAAGAACTGAAGAACACGAAGAACAAAAGCCTGTAAAGGAAAGTCGTTGAAAACTGTCGCTTAAATGCGACAGTTCCCAACTCCTTTCCAGCGACCGCGGAACAGAGTCTACAACACTTCTCTTGTATCGTTCATTTTGTGACGATTTTTGTGCGTCGCAAATTACTGTTTTTCAATATTTTCTCCGTTTTCACCATTGTAAACAATTTTTGAGCAAATAAAAAATATTTTGAGAGTGTCTATAATATGAGGAGCTAAACCCCAACACTGGGACGATGGAGGAGGCCGAACTTCATACATGGGTAAATTTGTTTTATTCTTTTTAATGACTTTTGCACTAAAATTAATTGAAATATGATTTGATTAAATTGGTTGTCATTTGATTAGATGGGTCATGCTTAGCTTAGGTGATTTGATGTCCCATGCTTAACATTTACAATCAATGTTTTGAGAATCTACCTTGGAAAAAATAGAGTCCATGTTTATATTTCTTGAGCTAAAATTGTTGAGAATAAATAAGTGAACCTTATGTTATGAAGATTGGCAAAATCCTTAGTCCCAGTACCTCTTGCACCAATTGTAATATTATTTTATAATTTTATTAAATTTAAAAACTCGAATCTTCACAAGTCTTAGAGTTCGAATCCTATTTACCACTACTACAACAAAGTTGAAAACACATCATCGAGTCTAACCAAGAAAACGTGGTTTCGGTCACCGAGGCAATGGAGCAATACTTTAAGAGTGATATCGATAGGATCAAGCAGGCTTTGGATAAAAGATCAATGGAAAGGATGACTCCATTTCTTCAATATGGTAAGTTTCTCCAAGGAATAGAATTCAACGTCTCTCATTGGTCAATAAAACATATGATGAGAGAAATGCAGAAGGAGATAAACTACGGAAAACCGGGTGATGTGTGTATTTTTCCCGACATGTCTTCATTGGGGCTTCCGTGTCATCATATGCTTGTGAAGTATGAAGAAGTAATACCTATTGAGGTTATTGATCTGTTTTGGAAGCAACTATCTTTCACCCCTCCCTCTATGGAAGCTCCCGGACAATCACCATGGGATACTAACGAAGCAAAGGAATTCTTCGAAGCTTACTCACGTGGAAACTCGGTTAGCCGGCAAGTCTTGTTGAGCCAACTAAGGCTAATTACTCGCCCATGAATCGCACAAAGTGAAGAGCCAACAAAGGGTGATCCTACCGGAAGACCACAAACCAAAACGGCAAGGAGAAAACAAAGGAAAGAATTAAAAGAAATGAGTCAACGTGAATGTGAACTCGAGGCAAGTAAAAAATGAGATCCAACCACTTGTGAGATTTCAGAAGCAAGGTTCACGGAAGCGCCAGTTGCAAACAAAAGGGGTAGGCCGAGAAAGGAACCGCTATCAAGTCAACAACAAATGGCGGATTCCGAAGCCACACCCATAGTCAATGTAGCGGAGGTAACAAAGAAAAGGGGTAGGACGAAGACGGTACTCACATTGTTTGAACAAGAACAACAAGGTGAGCATTCTGAAGCCACACCCATAGTTGATATAGCGGTGGTTCCATTGAAAAGGAGTAGGCCGCCAAAGGTACCAACATCAAGCGACAAAGAACAACAAGGTGAGCATTCCGAAGCCACACCCATAGTCGATATAGCGGAGGTTCCAAAGAAAAGGGGTAGGCCGCAAAAGGTACCAACATCAAGTGACAAAGAACAACAAGGTGACGAGGCGGCGGTGCCAAACAAAAGGGGAAGGCCAAATAAGGAACCTACATCAAGTCAACTACATCAAGGTGAAAATTCCGAAGCCACACCAAAAATAAGTGATAGCAAAGGTAAGCGACCTATATCTAGTCAACAACAACATGATGGTGACAACTCCGTAGGCACGACCTTTGTTGATGTAGTTTCGGTTCCAAAGCGAAGGGGTAGGCCAAGGAAGTACGGGCTCCCATCACGTACTCAAGACATTGGAAGTGTAGAGATTGCAGAGGATGGATTTGATATAATTAAGAAAAAAAAGGGTAATATGAAGATGTATAAGGATCCGAAATCAGGTAGGACCATTAGAAGTTACCATACAAAAATAGAGTCTTATGTATATCAACTTCCTGAGGTTATTCGCGAGTATATTGTATATACGGATGATGTCGATGGAGATGGAATTTGTGGGAATCATGCCGTGACCGAACAATTAGGAATCTTTGAGATGGCGGTTAGTAAAGGGATGACACCATGCCGATACGCTAGAAAGAGGATGGCCGAACAACTAATGAAAAAGAAGAGCTTTTATGAGCAAATACTTGGTCATGATGAAGGTTTTGATAATATGTATGCTCAAGTGTTAGGGCCCGAGAAGGAGATGAAGTTCATTCCTACTCAATATTGGATGAGAATGCCGCTTTGTGGGCATCTAGTGGCGAATACATTTAATTGTGTTGTTCATTATTTTACCCTTACCGTACAAGCAACATTTACACCAAAGTGGCAAAAATGCGAAGGATCTCTTAAGAAGAGAAGAGTTGTTTTGGCGTTCGTGAACGGTAATCATTTCATTATTCTAAAACTCAAGGAAAATTTTCTATTGCCACCGGTTTGTGGGATGACGAAAAACAAGGATATAGATCCCAATCTCTGGAAAGAATGGATGGCATTGTATGGGGAGAATCACCAACTTTGGGATGCGTTGGCCTTATCAATAAAACCTCTCCAAGAGAAGATGCAACTTCATACGTGTGGAAGCGACGATGAGTAATTTGGATATATGTGGTTCACTAATAGGCAACATTTTGTTTTTTTGGAAGTGTGAATTGTAAACATTAAATCATATTTTGATGCCAATGCCGGCATGATTATGTTTCATCATTACAACGCCAGAACATTTGTGCCGGCGTAGAACTTAACTTTTCAAACAGGGCCGAAAATTCAGAAAAATATCCAGAGAAATTAGTAAATGTGCCGGCATTAAAATTAAACTAAAAACAGTGCCGGTATTCTGAAAAAAAAAATTTGCACCTGGAAATTACAGACTACCATCATGGTAGCCAAAAAACCTTCAATGCCGAAACTCTGTAATTTTTGTGATTTTGAAAATTCAGGATGCCAGCATTGATTTTACGCTTTTCGACCATGCCGGTGCTTAAGAAAAACTTAGAAATTTATGTGATCTTGGCACATTCAAACTCTGTAAAAGAGGTAATTTGACACTGGTTTATCAACATAATAAATCAAATAAAAACACTAGATTGTATAAAAAAACAAACTCCAAAGTTAAGAGGTTCAAAACTGAAAACAAATCAAACATAAACCAAATCAAGCAAAGAGTTTAGCAAGACACAAACAAACACATTGTTCAAGACACGCAAACAAACATAAACCAACACTAGATTGTTCAAGACCAAACTAATACTTTAGAAGAAACACACGATCACTCGGTCCTTAGCTTCTTGTGTACCATCTTCTTCCTTTCGCCCCACAAGTCTTTTGCCTCTGGATCTTCAATTTTGTCTATCTTTTGTTCGACTTTCTCCATTTCTTTCTGGGTCAACACCTCTCCTTTCTTGTTCTTTTTCTTAAAGAACTTTGACTGATTTTCTATCCGCTGACGTTGTTGTCATATTTTTAAACATGTACTTAGTATGTACACTTTTATAAGTTCATAGATATAGATTAAAATAATAAGAAATGAACAAGAAGTATGTACCACAACGTAAGGATCTTTTGTAGTCCGGGTACAGTAAGTTCAGCCCGATTTGTGGAGTGAGGTGCTGCTTGTGGAGGAACTTCTATGTTAGCCGAGCGTACAATATAAGGATGTGAGTACTTCCGATGACCTCTGAGAAAGGTTGGTTCGGTCTCATAACCGTTTTCCGCCAATTCCCAACCAACCCTATCCAACACAAGTTCCCGTTCTTCCCTTTCCCTCCAATGTGCAAGAATGGGATTTGGGTCGTAAACTACCAGAGTATGGTTATCATTTGCTTGGCATTGAGGAAAATCATGAGAGAATTTCTGATAAGATGTATCCGTAAGATCTTTCTGCTTATACCCAAGTTGGCGCATTACACGGAGAGGGTTGTGCATAACAAATCCTTTTAGATGAAATAACGGTCCATTGTAAAATGAAACATTGTCACGCTTTGCAAAGTGAACTCCTATGGCATTCCTATATGGGTCAAACACAATATCTTGGGCATCTACGGAGTCCAAAGCCAATCTCATTGTGAATAACCGTTTCCTGTTATTGGGCTTCGGGGTAATGTTGAAGTAGTATTTCATAGATAGAGGCTGATGTTGTTTATATTGACGTACAGTCTTCAATCCTTTATACCCTATGAACAATTTTGGAAAGTGTTCATAAGCCCACACCTATGCCAATGAAATGTATAAGAAAAAAAATTAATGACAAAATAATAGGAAACTAACAAAATTAATGACAATGTTGACAAAATAACTAGTTCACTATACCTGAATTAAAGTGAAAGACCATTAAATTGACGGGAGTTCACCTTAGAAGCTCTACGCATTTCTTCCGAAAAATGTGCCAAGAAAGCAGTGCCCCATGAATACTCATGTACCCTATCCAAGGGATCCAAGTACTGTAGATTGTTCATATGCACCCTGTTACCATTAGCGTCAGAGAACATAACAGAGCCCAAGGTGAACAACAGATAAGCAGCGGCAGTTTTTTGAACTTGTTCGGGATTTAATTCCTTGTCCTTCGTATTACCAAACAATCGAACGAGATTTACGAATTTGATAGTCTTTGTCCGGGAACGGTCCGTCTTGTACATATTTTCTATAGTCGTTTCCTTGTCCCACCCAAACAACTTTTTAGTCAGCTCATAGATCTTTTCCCATTCTAGGTCCTTACAGTGATCTCCTTCCTTAACGGCTTTCCCAAGAACCTATAGACCTAGTATTCTTTGGACATCTTTAGGGATAATGGTCATCTCGTCAAAAGGAAAATGCATGGTATCAGTTTCACCAAAAAACCTCTCCAAAAAGAAGTTCGCCGTGACGGAATCAGTGGCCACATAATTTTATACCGCGGGATACAACCCAGATGCTCTAACTATTGCTTGAACTTTGGGACATTCTAACTCCAAAGGCCATATATCACTTGATTGATCGCGGCTAACATGGAAGGCTTTCTTGTGGTCCTATAAAAACACACCAAACTAAATTAAAATCACTTAATCACAGATAAATAATATAATAACAAGATGCAAACGTCTTACATAAGTTTGATAGATCCAACGACCCCAAGAGTGCTTGTAGTCAAATAAGAGTTGCGGGTTTATCGGTTGACCCCACTGTTTGCCATCATAGCGGTTTGGAATCATGTCATATCATTTAGGAAGGTGGGATGGGGGTCTCTTTTCCTTTTTTTTTGGGGCTTCATCTCCGACATCAGGTTGTCCTAAGCCACCTGCTCGGTCCGGTTTAGTAAATTTTTTCCACTAATCATCATCACTGCTTGTGTCCCCCGTACGCTCCCGAAAGATGACCTTAGCACGATTCGGATCAGAACGACTAGGTCGAGGCCGAGAAGACTTAGGTTTTACTTCTTCAACAACTTTTCCCTTTCCTTTCTTCATTTGTGCTGATATAGACCTACGTCCCAATATGTAAACTGAGTTAAACAGGAAGCCGGCATGTATATTAAACATACAATCAGTGACAGCATATGTGCCGGCGTACTAAATGATTAAAATTCAATGTCGGTTTTCTTGAATTTTATACAGAGAATTAACAAATTAATGGAATTAAAACCGGCATAGTTAGTAAACATATAGACATTGCCGGCAGAGGTGCCGGCATAAAAAAAAGAGATATCCTATGCCGGAAGAAGGGTAATTTTGTACAGAGTTTTTAACAGAAGAAGAAAATAAAGTCGGCATGGTATTGATTAAATATACAAAACCGGCACAAAATACCGGCATAGTATGCAATTAAATGTATATGCCGGCAGGTTCATGCAATAAAAGAGAGATACAAGACATATAATCCGGCATGGTTTTCAAATTGAATTATACTGCGAAACAAACATAATTTCAATTGACTAAATTGCAATTTCAAAATTTTCTTTTAGTGTAGTAGAAAGACTAATCAAGCAAGTTTCAATTTGTGTTTTCTAGTATGGGATAAACCCTAAAAATACTTCAATTCAACATAGACATCACTTACCGCATCAAATTTGTTATTTCCTCCTCACCAACAGACTCTTAAGGCACTTGTTGCGCTTTTGATTTCGATTTACCACCATCATCAACAGAGTCTTCATGATTGGGTTTGGGTTTGGGTTTGCGACAACCCATTGTCTTTGGTATAGAAGATGAAACAAAAAGGGAGATTGAATACAAAGAGAGATTGAATACTTTCCTTTCTATAACCGTCACTTAAATAGAATTAAGGAGTTTGTAACCGACGCATAAATGGTATGAAGGAATTTATAACCATCACATAAGTGGGATAAAGGAGTTTGTAACCGTCACATAAGTGGAATTAAGGAGTTTGTAACTGCCACATAACTTGAGTTTGTAACCGTCAGAATGCCGGAATGGAAAGATGGCACAATACAATGTCGACATTCTGACAATAAGTTTTAATTGAGTCCAGGATACCGACATTGTATGTTTATCACCATCAACGCCGGCAACTATACCGGAATTGTCCTTGGTTATTATTCGATGCCGGCATTCTGACGATGAGTTTAAATTGAGTCCAAAGGTTTAAGCAAGCAAACTGACCCAAACTGGCCTTCATATTAATCTTAAGGAAATAAACTAAAAAACATTAACCACTTAAACAACGTTACACATAAAATGATAGATCTCAAGTTAATTGCAACTAACTAAATTTCTTGGAACGAGATTCAATAAACAAAGCAGCTTCGAAATGCCTAAAAGGCTCTTTTCTCCACTTGGTATATGCGTCCCGAGCTTGATACTTATTCCCTCTGTGTCTTGTGAGAAACTCGTTGTATTTGCGACATAATTTTATGAGGGCAGTTGTTCGATTCACTACAAACTCATTCCCATAATCCATTTTGCGTTTCTTGCACTTACCGTCGTCAAACTTAGGCATATAAGGACCACTGCTAACAAGACCCCAAAAAAGATCCAAAGGGCGGTGATCTTCCGGTAAATCCAATACTATGAAGAAATTTTTAATCCATTCAGTTTCTTCCTCAACATCCGCTTCTATCTTCGCTTGTTTTACACGTTCGTATATTTCCTTGGTTTCTTTGCGATATTTTTCTTCTTTTGCTGCCTCTTCTTTTTCTCTTTTCCTTTTGAGTATCTCTTCTTCCATTGCGGAAATTGACTCGGTGGTTTCTTCCTTCCTTCTAAGTTTTTCTTGTATAATGGCAATTGAGTTAGTGGTGGATGATAATTGATTTCCTATCGGAGTGGATAGTTTGTTCTTCTTAAGTTTTTCTTTTTCCATGGCAATGATGAAATCGGTAGTTGTTGATGGATTCGATATTGGAGATATGTGTTGGAGATTACTTTTTGTTAGAGGTATCAAGTGCAATGGGTGTATCCATTCCTTTAAATAGATGAGTACACAACGGCTCTTTTCCCATTTTATTATACCGGCATTGTCAGTAACCTAAACTCTACGCCGGCAGTTCCCTTTACTGGTTTATGGTTTGAAAAAATATTCGTTGGGCATTGAATGTTAAATTCCGACACTAAACTATGGTCAAATTGATTGCCGGCAATAGATGCCGGCATGGATAAAAAGCAATGCCGGAATAAGGTTTATTGTCCACAGAAACCATAAAATTTTGACATTCTATTCCGGCATAGACTTATATATAAGATCTACGCCGGCATTGTAACGGCATTGAATTATGTTAACATAAAACGCCAGAACTATAATTTATTTCAAATGTAATCCTTGTTGCAGGAAGCACGGATGAACTTAGCAAGTGCATCAGGCCTTTAAACCACTTGGTGACCCAAGTAGACGAGTTATAGTCTCGTGAGGGTTTACATAGAGATCTACCCACAAAACCTTACCAAAATCTACCCTAAAAACCTAACCAAAAAGCACTAAACCTATCAATCTTCTTAAGAATAATCCGGCTCCGATTCACCCAGCGGGTGGTACTCCGTGACTTTGGTTATCATGTGGTTCACGCTTTCATCAAACATGAATGCTTCCCCCTTTTCCTGTAATTAACACGCTTTCACGGCTTCATGCTACAAAAAAAACACACAAACTTTGTTTGTTACATAAAAATTGAAAAGAGTGGATTGTGTCGAATTAATCATAAAGATACTTACAATTTGGTGAGTGGACATTCTATTGTGGGTAGCGTGCGCGATCCGGTGTATGATTTTTAACTCAACCACCGCATCTAGGATGATGTCGTGACATTGCTCGATTTGTTGAGAAGTTCTTCCTTTCGGGTTCCCATAATCGTGGGTAAATTTGTTAAAAATCTTCAACCACATGGAATCCCCCGAACTGTTATCTATAGTTGAAGGACGAGTTTCGGCGTACCATGCTTTGGTGATTGCTAAATCTTCCTCGAAGTCAAACGATGCCATTTGTTGTATGTGGGAGAAGGTTCTATACTAAGAAATTTATAGATGACTATTCTAGGGTTTAGGCTTTCATAAGTTAAGAGTCTCAAGGATATACATATGAACACACGAGTTTTGGGCAATTGGGTCAAAGTATTAGCTCTCTTTATATAAAGAAAAACCTCAACGGCTAGTTTTTTTTAAATCATATGTGCCGGCATTGTCTGTAATATGAACTGAGACGCCGACACCAGTTTCCGGTATAGATTACCGTTAAAAGTCCATGCCGGTATCTGATTTTGTTTTACAGAGATTGGGCCAAATCTGCAGTTACTACCGGCATTGTTTCGACAACACCGTATAACGCCGGCGCACTTTACCGGCAGTGATTATGTTTCTTCAACCATGCCGGTACTTGTGAATTTAAAAAAAAACGGCTAGTTTCGTGAAAAATAAGACCGTTGGAGCTTCATTCTAATACCCCCCCATTCCTTTGGAAAAAAATTACAGAAAGCACCCACCAAAAAAGATAAATCCTTCTCTCAAGATATCAAGCCTCAAAAAATAGATCAAGCAAGCACAGTTCAAGCTTTAGTAGCGATGGGAGATTCATCAACAACCTCTATTTGCAAACCACTATCAAGCTCTACCTGCAAAGTAAGTAGATTCAACATTACTAACGATGGATTGGACAGTTAAATTCTTCTCTACTAGGACGTATCACTAATATAATCTTCTCTTACAGAGTCATCATTGCAACTGTCAAATTTGCAAGTCACCTTCTCATCTAGCCATGGACTGTCCTTTTATTTATTTGAAGTGTAGAAACAGTGATGGGACACGCCGATTTTGGATTGCAAAAACTGATGATGCTGATAATGGAAGAATGTTTCTAAGGTGTTTGAATCACCCAAAGTGCAAGAGAAAACTATAAGGGCCAATGCAAGCCTATTGATGGGTGTGATGGGTGTTATATGGAGGGAAAGGAATATGTTGAAAGATAAGATGAACCAATGAAGATGGTCCTTGACACCGAGATTCCAGACGATGTCTTCGAAGATATTCGCGAAAGGCTCAAAGGTTCCGCAATTGTTGAAAAGGGATGGAAATAGATTATGAGATCATCTTCAACCAAAATTACTCCATTCCATGATTTTTAGTATGTTTTAATTTAAAGTTTCAAATCTAATGTGATAGATTACTTAGGAATGAAATAAAGGAGCATTCGGAACGGATTTATTATCAATACCGGCATTGAAGTTTATTCCAAACCAATGTCGATTTTCTGGAAAAACTATCCAAGTGTAAGAAAATCAGAGTTCCGGCCTAGATTCAATAAATATTTCAATGCCGGTAGTGTCCAAATTCTATACAGGAACTTGGACCCTTTCAACCAACTTTGCCGGTATGGTTTTAGAAATAACATTCAATGTCAATACCAGTGGTGTAAAGAAAACTTACAAAGAAAATATTTCACCAGAAATCTAAACATGTTCAACATAAACCAAACAACTGGATTGTGCTTAAATGTTCTTAATCCAGGTATCATAAACCAAACAACTAAAGAGTTAATCATGAGGTACAAACAAAAAAAAGTTCGAAATTGTTCAAAACGTAACAACCACCATCCAAATGAAGAAACACAACTAAATAGTTAATCACTTGGTCCTTTGCTTCTTGTGGACCGCCACCTTCCTTGTTTCCTTGGGTCTTCAATTTTATCAAGCTTTTCCCCGACTTCCTTCATTTCTTCAAGGGATAGCACCTCTCATTTCTCGTACTTTGAACCAAACATCTTCTTCAATTTTCCAAGCCGACGACGCTAGTTTCATACATCCAACACATAATTAGTATATATATGCTAATATAAGATTATGTGTACATTAAACGACTAAGCAATTAACAATACTTACTAGCAATCAAACAGTTTTGTTAAGTTTGAGCGGGAGGGTTTTCCTGGGGTGGAACTTTGACGTTTTCCTGGCGCACGACAAATGGATGCGACCCTTCTAGGTAATAATACATGTAATTCTCCGAGGCTTCATCACCATTTTCTGCAAGCTCCCAGTTACTAATATCTACCAAACGATGTGGTTCCATATCCCTCCAATGTGTTGGTTCTGGAATTGGATCATACTCTACCTTCAACTTCAGCTTAGTTGAAAATCTCTGAGAACGGTCAACTTCGTACCTTTCAAGAGAGGTTGTGTCATGATAAGGTAATTGCTTATATCTAGGTTGCCGCATGACACGTCGGGGATCAGCCATAACATATCCCTTTGGGTGGAACAAGGGTTCATTGTAAAATGAAACGTTATTAAACCTCACATTTTGGTGGTTCTCTCTAGCCTCCTTGTAAGGGTCGAACACAACCTCTTTGGTAGTCATTGCGTCCAGATCCAATCTCATATCTATCAGTCGACGATTGTTACCGGGCTTCGGAATATTGTTGAACTCGTATCTCGTAGCTATGGGTGCCTCTGATTCGGAAAGGTTATTGATCTTCAAGATGGGATAGTCCTTGAACAATGTTGGGAAGTATTCATAAGCACACACCTATACCAATGTGGAATGATACATATAAGAAGCAGAAAATTGTGTTTCTAAGTTCATAATAAGGGTACATGTGAACAATATACATAAGAACATATGTTTACAAAAAAAATTTACCTGCAGTAGAGTGAAATTCCCGACAAATTGGTTTGTAACAGCCTTGGAGGCCCTTCTCATCTCCGCCATCAAATGTGCCATTACCACGGTGCCCCAAGAATAGTTACACACCTCTTCCAAAGGATCCAAGTATTGAAGGAGGTTTGCACTAACCTTGTTGCCACTAGAGTCAGGGAATACCTTAGTGCCAAAGATGAATAAAAGGTACGCAGCGGCTGTATAACGAATTTGTGCAGGGTCCAATCCATCCTTCAAAATTCTTTTCTTCGTTTTTTTCAAATTTCTCCTTAAGCAACTTCAGCTTGATGGTATTTGTCTTACTATTCTTAGATACATAGAAGCCTTCCATAGAAGTTTTGTAGTCCCAACCCAACATCTTGTTAGTCAGAGCGTGCAACTTTGACCATTCTAGATCCGGACAGTTATCTCCTTCTGCAATTGATTTTCCGATAACATTCAAGCCTAGAATGTTCTGAGCATCATCAGGGATAAAGGTCATCTCTTCAAACGGAAAGTGCATGGTATCAGTTTCACCATGATACCTTTCGACGAAGCAATTGACTGTGACAGAATCACACTTCACATAATTTTCAACCAAACAATATAGACCAGACTCCCTTACTAAAGTTTCGACCTCTTCACATTCCTCATACAAATCCCAATGAGATTGGGTTTGGTTTCGGCAAACACGCACAGCCTTCTTATGATCCTACAATTAGGAGATAATACGATTAAGAGATTTTACATAAATAAATAAAAAAACATATGCACAAGATAAAAAAATATTACATAGGTTTGATAGATAGTACGAGCCCACGTGTCCTTGTAGCCAAATAGCATTCTCAGATCGTCAGCTTCACCCCAAATTCTACCACGATCAAGGTCAGATATCATGTCATTAGTATGAGGAAGGTGCGAACCTTTAACTTTTACTTTGCCTTTGCCTTTTCCTTTGCCTTCTGTTGGTTTTTGACTTGGCCTACCATCTTCCTCTAAAACTTGGCTTTGGGTTGCTAATTGACTTGGTTCAACCTCATTATCTTCCTCCTCACTTTCCTCCCCATTTTCCTCTTCATCTTGCTCATTGTGCTCAACTGTTCCGGTAGGTTCATGGATTAAGAGTCGACTACGGTCATCACTCTCCCATTTTTTCCCTCTTGTAGAGACTGCCCCCAAACGCTTGTTACGACCTTGATTTCTCCCTCGAGGAGGCAGAAACTGAGGAGTACCAATACCGTCCTTTCTTTTCTTAATGCCAGCATCTTTAGTTTTTCCTTTGTTAGCTTCCTTGGCTCTAGCCTTATATATAAAGACACACTAAATCAATATAAAACAACTCACTTTCATAATTGATGCCGGCATAGATATACCAAAAAACGGTATAGAATTATCAGTACCGGCATTTATTCAGGAAATATTTACAATGCCGGGACCAAAATACGACATTGGCATTTAACAAAACCACTGTGCTAGGACAAGGTACCGGCAATGTCGAATAATTGTAGACAATGTCGGTAGTCTTAGGTAATTCCTAGGAAGTTTTTGTGGACAAATAGAGCACTACCGGCAAAGACGTAAGAATTCATATCCATGCCGTAACAGAGTACCAGCATCGTATTCAACCTAAATTCTATGCCGGTATTGATAACAAATTCCTAGGGTTTTACTGTGTACTTAAAGTGGACTGCCGGCATACACGAATAAATTCAAATCAATGCCGTGACATACTACCGGCATTGAATTCAACCTAAAATCAATGCCGGGACAAAACATTCAGTTTCAGGTGTTTCAGTAACTCAATACCGGCATATCATTCATACTAAAATCAATGCCGTAACTATCTACCGGCATTTCCTTCAACCATAATTCCATGCCGTTACTTGGTACCGGCATTGTATTCATATAAATGTCAATACCGGAACTCACTGAAACTCAACTGTTTCAGTTAGGGTTCGCGATTCTAAGCTAAACCCACTGCTGTAAATCGATTCAAACACTTATAAACTAGTTCAAAATCACTTACCTTCTCACAGAAGCCATGTTTACGAGAGGTTGATTGTCTGAGTTCTCCTCTTCTTCTTCTTCTTGAGCAATCCGATTGATCCTTTCTTATTGTTTTTGTTGAACAATCGATTTTGATTTTGATTGCGGGGGTTTCTTTCGAGGAGGCATGATTATAGATAGATTGGGTAATCGACGAATAAATTTTTGAATCGACGATTAATCGTCGATGAAGAACGATGAAGAAAAAAAAATTCAAAACCCTAAACCTAGATGAGTGCCGGAACTGATTAAGAGAATGGGGGATATGTTTTTGTTTTTAGATTTTAAGTTTTAGGGGAAAGGATATAATAGTATTTTCATAATGTCTTTTAATTAACCAAAGAGTATTTTAGTATTTTCATAACAAAAAATCACCCCTTAACAGACACTATGGGTTGGGGGAAGTAATTTATATCCCCCAATTAGTTTTGATATCCCCCAATTGCGCGTTCTTTAAAAGGGTGTTGGTGCCCAGCTCGTTGCTAGGCTACCAACCAAAGTTTTTTATGATTCTGCTGATGATCAATAAATTAATTTTAATCTTGTAATAAAAAAAAATAAAAAAAAATAAAAAAAAATAGTTTTTTCTTTTTTGGGGTGGGGGCATGTGTCCCACACATCTCACCACTTTCACTCAAATTTAATTTGCCTGGTGCCTACCACTTCAAAATATATATATATACTAGAACATTACCCGTGCCGTAACGACACGGCTCAATAATAAGTAATTTCATATGTTCTGAATTTGATTTGTATCGTTCGTCTGTAGTTATCAAGTAACAAGATAATTGATTCAAATACTTTTTTTAATTGTTTTAACCGAGTTTATTTCAACATCAAAACGATCAAACACGTTAATTTATAATGTTACACGTTCTGTGGCATCACATAATTAGCATATTTATATTACTCATCAATACCCGTTATCACCGCAAAACCGCATGCATGATACCATTTCTTTCTCTACCTCCACCCAGTGGCGGAGGTAAGGGATCTAACCCCCTTTAAAATTCTAATAACTACATAAAAATCTTTAATTTTATTCTATAAATAGTACTTAGCTCATCCATATTTAGGGTTTAATCCACCAAATTAAGTTTATAT
>JAJJMB010013055.1:454815-506754 GCA_023531105.1 Papaver atlanticum
TTAGCTCATCCATATTTAGGGTTTAATCCACCAAATTAAGTTTATATGCTTCTTTAAAATAAAATAAAATATCCCTCTTAGTGTTAATTTATGACTCCGACGCTTCCACCATCGCCACCACTTCCGTCACCCCTATAGGTTGTTGGCCGTAATTCTGATTTTCAGTCACAAACGCCATGAAATGAGTTTTAGATTGAACAAAATTAGGTCGTCAATTAATTTTCTCCATTATATTTTTTTCTTGTTTTATTCTCTTTTATATAGTAATCAATTTTATTTTAACATTAAAAACCATGATTTATACAATCTAGTACCAAAGATAGTAGGGGTTCCATTTAGGTGAACAAGCAGGCATGAACATTTTATGATATATGATTGTATATCATCTCTAAAATATATGGTACATGCCTTTGTCAATCGTGCTAAAACAACCACCGCCACTGCAATGTTATTTGTTTTATAACAACACATAATTAACTGATATTTTCCACCACTATTCACCAGCACCCATCGCCACTACTTTTTCCACCATTACCACCAGGGGCGGAGCCAAGATTTTTGGGAATGGGTAACAAAAAATCTTGGCAAGTTGGATACGGGTGCAAAATGGACTTAGTAGCCTATTTATGATTAAGAGACCAATAATAATTACAATTGATCTTGGCTCCATACTTGACCACCACTAAATTTTCGCCTCCACCACTTTTTAAGAATCACCACCGCTTCCACCACCCAGTACCGCCACTAACACCTATTGATATTATTTTTATTTTTACCAAAATTATTTATTAATTAAACTACATATTTATAAAATTAATTAAGGCAATATTTATAATGAAAAATTAATAGATCATTTGTTATGTGCAATTAGTGAAACATTAATTAGTAAAACACTTTATAATGAAAAATTATAATTAATAGATCATTTACTATGGGAAATTAGTGAATTACTAATTAATAAAGCACTTATTGAACAAACCACAACCGTAGATTTAACTTCCTCCTAGACGAATCTTGTTCATTCTTTATCTAGCCTACCTTAGCCAAGCTTTGTTTTGTAGATAGGTTTATTATTTACAGTTCGATCAAATTTCTCCGCTTTGCTACTTTTGAGATGGGAAAAAGATAATATGTAATGCATTATTTCTCGATTAAAGCGTTTATTCATGGGATCAACCACAACAGTGGATTTATTAATTGGGAGCGCAAACGAAGATCGCCCTTTAAGTTGACTGACTTAGCCGAAATTTGTTTATAATACAGAACAAAGAAATATTAAATAAAAATCACCTAGATATGATATAACCCCTGCCATAATAATACGACTCAATAATAATTTTTTTTATTGTGTATATTTATTTTTACTCGCAACGTTCGTTTGCAGTCATTTTATATAACGTGACATTCTAGTGTTTTTTTAATTGTCATTTATTTTAACCGAGTTTATTTTATTATTAAGACGATCAACCACATCTTCGTTGCTTGTATAATGTTAATCGATTTGTGGCATCACATAATTAATAGAATATAACTACTCACCAACATCTGACGCCACAACAAAATCCGCTGATACCACTTCTTTCCTACCGCCGCCACTGCCACCCTCCGTAGCTTGGCCTGCTTTTAATTTTTAATCACAAACAGCATGTATAAAGTTTAGATTGAACAAACTTAAGTTGTCAGTTATTTTTTTCTATTATTTTTTGTTATTGTTATATTCTCTTTTATATTGTAATCAATTTTATTTTAACACTAAAAACCATAATTTATTTGATCGGGTACCATATATAACAAGGATACCATTTAGTTGATCTAGTGGTCATGATCATATTGTCTTATGTGATCTGTTATCCTCCTAGAAATATTTAATTTTTGTCCTTAAAGGTCGTGTTAAATACAACAACATAATGTTGCCCGTTTTGTAAAGACACAGAACTATTAGTGTCCATTACTGTTCACCAACACCGTAAGAACCAACCACCACCACTATGTCTTCCACCACCAGTAATGTTACCGCTTCCCCCACTCACAAACACCCGCCGCCATTTCCACCACCCACTACTTCTTCCACTACCACCATTAATATTTTTTGATATATTTTTTAGTAAAATTATTTATTAATAAAAGTATGTATTTATTAGATTATTTAAGGGGACATTTATAATGAAAATTTAATTAATCCAGTAATTAATGAGACACTAATTAATAAAACATTTATAATAGTTAAGTTGAAAAAACCACAACCGTAGATTTATCTTTTTCCTAGACAAATCTTGGCCACTCTTTATCTAGGCTAAGTTAGCCAAGCTTTGTTTTGTATTCATGACTAGGGCTTAACCCGTGCCGTAATGGCACGGACATAATTTTTATTTGGTTATGCATTTTCCGACATATGAATATTAAATACAATATTTATTAATATCAAAGTTTACCCTTTTTATCATTACAAAAGTAAAGGAAAACCCGATAGATATATTTATTCTGCACTCCACAAATCTTTTCTAGCATTTTCCACCTTGACATTCTCCCATACTATGCCTCTCCTTTCTCGAGTTGTAGCCTCAAGCCAGCCATGAAATTATATCGAATTAATTTTTACATATTTTGTCCCCCCAAAAAACATTATTTGATATATTTTTAGTTTACAAAGATATCTTATCGATCCTTTAAAATTGTATTACCTTTCTGCATCTTCCTTATTTAAGTGGAAGATGCATGTTAGGATCTTCATGTACCATAGGAACTTACTATGGGGCTGAGCACATAGCACCGATATTGTCCCTACTTGACCACCTTGAGATAAGAGGTATGCGGTTTAATTTAAAAGGCCTTGGTGCTACATAAGGAGATGCCCAAGCTTATTAAGCTCTACATGTACTCATCTTTCTTCCATGTGGGGCTATCCCTAGCTATACATATGTGGTGTATCACGCCACATACTCCGAAAATCTCCACGTTGGCGAGATTAAGCCACTTCATGAGTCCTACCACACTCCACCATATGATTACCTTCTATATATGCTACCCATCGATCATGATTATTGTCACTATGCGCCCTAGAATCCTACTCCACCTTGAGTTAATGAGAAGTTAGGCACTAACTCCACCTTGAGAATTTGCTTTCCCACCTAGAATCCTACTCCACTTGAGAGTTAATGTGTGAGACACTAACTCCACCTTGAGCGCCAGTTCAAGCTTGAGCATTTCCTTGCCGATCTAGAACCCTGCTCCACCTGAGTTAATGGGTGAGACACTAACTCCACCTTGAGCGCCTATTCAACTTTGGGCCTTCCTTGCCTACTCCACCTGGAGTCTGACTCCACTTGCGCCCTAAACCGGGTGACATACACAACCACTTCTACATTCGGACAGTAGCCCTAATCATGGGCTTTTATACCAATTGTTAGGATCTTCACGGATCATCGGACACTACTCAGGGCCCGAGCACATAACCCCGAACACCACTTGACTACCTTGGGATAAAAGGTGTGGGGTTTTTAACTAAAAGACCTCGGTGCTATGTATGGAGATGCCAAAGATTATTAATCTCCACATGTGTTCCTCTTTATTCCATGAGGGACTATCCCTGGCTATACATATGTGGTTTATTGCGTCACGTACTCCAACAACCGAGCTGAACCAAAACATTAAACTATGTAAGCTGTAACAAAATTACAACACCTGAACTCATTCGTCTCAAGAATAATTGTGAAGATACTAATAATGGTCAGATCCGTGTTGCTTTTTTCCCCTTTAAGAATAGTTTGAAAAGAGTAAAACTCATAATTGACTCAACAGTACATATCGTAGTTTATGTTCTTACTATTTCAATGACATAATGAAAAGCTAATTCATTCACCGAAGCTATTATATTTTAAAATGTTTAGTCATTTCCAATGACAACCAGTTAACTCACATACGATGTAGTTCTGGTTTTTCAAAATTCCAAAATATATTATGTTCGTAATTAAATTCGGTAGGAAGAGTTTATCGAATAAAATATAGGTAATGGCTTGTCCTTTCGTGACATTGTGACCTTTTCAGCAAAGTTGGATCTAGAGTTTGTAAAAAGCATTCTATTTATGCGTGTTTGTACCATGAGTAAAAATGCCACATAATGGGCCAAATTGCTACTTGAATCACCATTTAGCCCTCATCTAAGCCTGCCATTCAGCCAACCGACGTAGCCAACAGCTAGTCCAGCGTTTTGTAAAGTCAACATCCGGTCAATGGTAAAAGTCAACCTTCGGTCACTGGTAAAAGTCAACCGTCGGTCAACTATCGAAGCCAAATTGCCAGTCGCGCTTCTAGCCAGTTTCCAGTCATGTTGCCAGCGGTGCTGCAAACCAGTTTCCAGCTAAGTACTCTGTCGTGCTGCTAGCCAGCCTGCATCCATGCTGTCAGTTGTGCTGTCAGCCAGCCTCCATCTAGTCTCCGGCCATGTCTGCCAGTCAAAGATCGATAGTCGTAGTCAATGGCGAAAGTCAACCATGCCATTCAAAGTCAAGGTCATTGGTCAAACCCGTAAGCCCATGTCGATTTGGCCCGTTTCCACCGATCCAGTGCATAAACCCTAGAAGAAGATTCTGGAAGTTTCTGGATGACTTGATGACCAAGCTGCAGAGAAAGTTCTGGAACATTCCAGATGTCTTTCTAGCCAAGTTACTTGCAAAGGAAGTTTATCTCGAAATTAGGGTTTAACCCATGTATTCAATTGTATAAATACATGGGAATCTCAACCCAAAAGGGAGAGGCCCTAATACAGAAAAATACACCAGCAAACCCTAAAAGGGATCAAAAATAATTGTTATCCATACCTCAATAAAATATCTCTCCCTACGTGGATTCGTCCGTGGATGTAGGCAAACCATGCCGAACCACGTAAAATCCGTGTCTATCATCTTTATGCTTGCTTTTTGTAATTAACCCTAGTTTTCATCATCATCACCAAAATCATCGTGTTTAGTGCCTGAAATTATTTCTGGGTACAAACATTGGCGCCGACTAAGGGGAAAACGAGTAAAAGAATTGTGTTTTCCCAGTGAGAAAAGTAGTACAAAAAACTTCAAAATCGTGTTCGTGAGAAAAAAGTTTGGATGTCGTCAACAAAAATGTTGCAATCCAGTTGATCATAACTGCTGCAGTCCAGTTTTGATCACAAAGGCTGACGTCCAGCTGATCGCAGCTGCTGCAGTCAAGTTAATCGAAATCGATGCAGTCAAGTTGATCGCAACTGCTACAGTCCAGCTTCGCAGTTTGAGATTTGCTGAAACTATCACCTTCAGAAGCCATCGGAACTGTATCGCCACAAAGATCGTTAAAACTGTTAGCTGGATGTTCGATCCGCAGCATGTTCAAGTCCAAAGTTCGAAGTGTTTGCTTGCCAGATAACGCAATATCCGCATATTCGAGTTTGTAGTATATCATAATCACTACTGTCATGTTCGCAGGTTTTTCTAGTGGCCTACATCTCAAGGCGCTTGCAAACCCTAGAGAAAACCTCCATAAAAGCATCATGAAAGGCTCCTGAAAAGGTCAACAAAAGCACCCCGAATAACTGTTGCAGAGAAGTTCTAAAGAAACGGCAATAGTCCACGGAAAACTGTTGTTGAAAGTTCAAGTAGAAATCCCTTGCTGGAAGCTTTGATGGAAAAGACAACAGTTACAAAAATATGTCACAAAAAGTCCCAAAGCAAAGACCACAGTTCATGAAAAGCATTGTGAAAAGATTCAAACAGGAAAAAAAAAAAAAAAAAACGGCGGCCAACCCTGACAGCCATGCCCGGCGGCTACGGCCGAAGAGAAATTCTGGCAACCAAACTGGTCGCGTTCACCCACGTCAGAGGGTTGGCTCACCCACAACAGATTTCGTTCACCCACGTTAGGGTTCTGCTTACCCACGTCATGGTTTCCGTCACCTACGTCAGCTGTTAATTTCACCCACGTTAAAAAGCTGTCACTCACGTCAGCAAGCAGGTCATGTCAGCGACCGCCACGTCAGCAAGCAGGTCCAGTCAGTAGATGCCGCGTCAGTAATTCGTTCCAGTCAGTAGGTGCCACGTCAACAATTCAATCTTGTCAGCATGCCAGGTCAGCAGTCTTTGCTGCCACGTCAACAATTCGATCATGTCAGTGACTAAGTAAGAACAGTATTGGCGAAGGATCAGGTTACCTGTCGAGGGTGAAAGTGTATGCTTGACGGATTGTGTCGGGAAAGGGTCTCATGAGTGAGAAAAAATGCAAGTGTCTAGGATTGAACATATTCCGGAGCCGAGGACGGCTCCAAATTAAGTTGGTGGTATTATAGTATTTCGACTCGGCAGGTAGGATTCGTCAAATAAAATATAAGTAATGGTTTGTCCTTTCCTAACACCGAAACCTTTTCAGCATAATTGGCTTCATAGTTGGCGAAAAATCTCTATTGAGTAATCCTTGGATGGGTGACCTCTTGATAATCCGTGTCTATCATCTTTATGCTTGTTTTGTGTTATTAACCATAGTTTTCATCATCATCACCAAAATCATCGTGTTTAGTGCCTGGAATTATTACTGGGTACAAACATTGGCGATGACTAAAGGGAAAACAAGAAAAAGAATTGTGTTTTCCCAGTGAGAAAAGTAGTACAGAAAACTTCAAAATCGTGTTCGTGAGAAAAAAGTTTGGATGTCGTCAACAAAACTATTGCAATCCCGTTGATGGTAACTGCCGCAGTACAGTTTTGATCACAAAGGCTGCAGTCCAGCTGATCGCAACTGCTGCAATCCAGTTAATCGTAATCGATGCAGTCCAGTTGATCGCAACTGCTACAGTCCAGCTTTGTAGTTTGAGATTTGCTGAAACTATCACCTTCAGAAGTCATCAGAACTGTATCGCCACAAAGATCGTTAAAACGGTTAGCTGGATGTTCGATCCGCTGCATGTTCAAGTCCAAAGTTCGAAGTGTTTGCTTCCCAGGTAACGCAGCGTCCGCATATTCGAGTTTGTAGCATATCAAAATCACTACTGTCATGTTCGCAGTTTGTTCTAGTTGCCTACATCTCAAGGCGCTTGCAAACCCTAGAGAAAACCTCCATAAAAGCATCACGAATGGCTCCTGAAAAGGTCAACAAAAGCACCCCGAATAACTGTTGTAGAGAAGTTCTAAAGAAACGGCAACAGTCCACGGAAAAGACAACAGTTCAAAATATATGTCACAAAAAGCCCGAAAGCAAATACCACAGTTCATGAAAAGTGTTGCGAAAAGTTTAAAAAAAAAACGGCGGCCAGCCCTGGAAGCCATGCCCTACGGCCGAAGAGAAATTTCGGCGACCAAACAGGTCGCGTTCACCCACGTCAGAGGGTTGGCTCACCCACAACAGGTTTCATTCACCCACGTTAGGGGTCATGCTTACCCACGTCAGGGTTTCCGTCACCTATGTCAGTTGTTAATTTCACCCACGTTAAAAAGGTCACCCACGTCAGCAAGTAGGTCATGTCAGCAATCGCCACGTCAACAAGCAGGTCCAGTCAGTAGATGTCGCGTCAGCAATTCGATCCAGTCAGTAGGTGCCACGTCAGTGATTCGATCCTGTCAGCGTGCCAGGTCAGAAGTCTTTGCTGCCACGTCAGCAATCCGATCATGTCAGTGACTAAGTGAGGACAGTATTGGCAAATGATTAGGTTACCTGTCGAGGGTGAAAGAGTATGCTTGACGGATTGTGTTGGGAAAGGGTCTCATGAGTGAGAAAAAATGCCAGAGTCTAGGATTGAACATATTCCAGAGCCGAGGACGGCTCCAAATTAAGTTGGTGGTATTATAGTATTCCGACTCTGCAGGTAGGATTCGTCAAATAAAATATAAGTAATGGTTTGTCCTTTCCTTACACCGAAAACTTTTCAGCATAATTGGCTTCCTATTTGGCTAAAAATCTCTATTGAGTAATCCTGGGATGGGTAACCTCTTGAGAAGCTGCTGCTGGATGACTGTAGCGATGACCATTGAGAACCTCATACTGTCAGATGACCGCAGTGGCTAAGTGAGGTTATTCGTTGCATAAAAATAATAAAACCATAATTAGTTATTAAGTCAAATCGTTAAGTACTTAACCTAATAACAATACGCTTTACTAACAATAAACTATGTTATCCATCATCATTGAATAAAAATAATATTAAACCATTTATCAAGAAAGACATAAAACGATGCGAAATTATTCACTGGGAACCAATACTTGCCACCATCACTATGGTCCACTTATATAATTGTTAGCCAATCTATCTAAGTTTGGTACTGCTTTTTTTCTTTTTAAAAAAAAAGTCATTTCAAAACATATTTATAACAATATTTTTTCATCCTAGTGTTTAGTAAAAATTTCATAAAGTATTTTTTTATGCAAAACACTTCCAAAATCTATCAATTTTAAAAGTGAGGGAGAAGGAGCTTCTAAAAGTTGCAAAAGCAAATGATATAGTCACCCTAATTTCATATTTTATTTTCAATTTCTATCCCTTTTTTTTATAACTGATTAAAATTATCCTTGAATTTATATATCACCAATTTTTATTTTTTATATTTTATTCTTTAAAGAGAATTATTTTTTAATTTCACACTACATTTTATGTTATATCGTATCACTGAAATATACTTTAATTTATCAACAATAAATATTAAGCAATTATTGATTTTTAAAAAGTGGATAAGAAAAATAATACTTTTTAGTAATAATACCAATTAGTAAATTTAATATTACATATATGTACTCTATAGTAGAGAAATTTACTTATTTTAAGCACAATAAGATAGAATAAACAATTCTCAGAGATATGTCTGATTTTGTCATTTTCTCACTAACTATAGCTGAACCTGATATTTTCCCAGACACAACTTGTCGTTTTTTTAAATAGTTCTAGCTTTAGTTTAAAATTTGCAACCATTCAATTGCTTTTTTTTTACAGAGCTTGGCATAGTAACGTACATCGACAACCATTCAATTGTTTTTTTACATAGCTCGGCACGGTAACGTACATCGGAAAAGCACTTTTCTAAAGCTCGCAACAATACCAAACTAATCCTAAGTATTAGCTAATAACAATATATTTATTATCATTATTAGTAGAATAATTTATATATTATCATTTTTAATTTGACATTTAATGAAATATTATCATGGAAAATTAATAGAGTATATTATGAAGAATTATGAAACCTTAATGACATGCTAAATTTTGTCCGTTAGATGCATTTCTAATCCCAATCACAACCATCACTTATGACAAACGATTACATCCCTAGATTTATCTCTTATGAGTACAAATCTGAACCGCCAGTTACATAGGAAAAGTTTGCCAAATTGTGCTTTATATTCTTGATATATATTTTTAATCAAAAAGGAGACTTCAATATTAACAGTCAGAACACATTTCCAGATCCGAACGCAAAGATATGCACCTTAACACCGGCAAGATCAACGTCGCGCTCAGGGACTCAAAATAGTTACACCAATATAACTAATTATAGTTATAATATATTCGATCTTCATCAATATAATGCAAAGGAAGTGAATTTTGTTCTTATCATCTTTTTCCAAGTAAAGTTTCAAGTTTGGAACCTCAGGAATATGGCTTCATCATCAAACTCTCAAGTCTCTCTTATCACTTCGAAGATGCAAGCAACTAAACTTCTTGATCTCAATGCTAGACAAGTAAGACGATCTGCTGGTTCTAATGGAGATATCTCAGCAGCTACTGAAGATTTAAGCAACACACTTATTGGAAAGCTATTCACCAAGGATAGTTTTGAGACAGATGAAATAAGAAAAGAATTAACACAACTCTGGAAACAATATAGAATCTTAAATATGCGTGCCCTGGATAAGAATATCTTTCTTTTCAAGTTCACATCAAACGAAGTTGTTGAAGCTATTCTCAAGAAGGGTCCCTGGAATGTTAAAAAGTACCATCTCAATCTCCAAAAGTATGACCCAAGCATTGCTGTCAAGGATCAAGTTTTTACTCATCAAGAATGGAATGTCCAGTTCAAAAACATTCTTATTGAACATCATTCAGTGCAGGTAATTGATGAAGCTCTAATTGAATTAGGTCCTAAAATTAGAACTGAACCAGAAAATTGTCTACCTTGTTATGGATCAATGATTACTGCGAGAGTCAAAATAGATCTTAATAAGCCTATGCATAGGGGTGGATGGTGTAACACTGCATCTGGTGGCGTTACTTGGATTCGATATCATTGGGAGAGGCAACCACATTTTCTTTGCAAAGAATGTTTCACTATAGATCATAACGATGAGGAATGTGAAAACACAGCCTTAGATTTAAAAATCAGGAGGTATACAAATGAAGAATATGTAACTTATTGTTATAATCTTTCAAGGGCCTATGATGTCGAAATAACTGAGGATCTAGATCTGTTGCTGCAAAAAGTTTGTGAAGCTAGTCAAAGGCAACTAGAAGAAAAAGAACAAGCTGAGAAGCAAGAAGAAGAAAGGAAGGAAAAGAGGTCAAGAAGTGAAGATCATGAAGAAAACATTGGTTCCAGAGTTCCCCTTAGTCCTATTTTGCAGGCTCATGATATTCACAAAAACATTATTGGTCAAAATACTGGATCTACTGATAGATTGGAACATTTTGATGGCATGGAGCATGACTTGGCTGAGGAAGGAGAACCACCTGCAAGAGAGTACTCCCATGAAATGGCTGAGGCTTCTGTAAACCTGGTAACTAAATTTTTAACTCTTCCTTTGCAAATTAATTTTTCTTATTATTCTTACTAGCTTTCTGAAAATATGAAAATCTTGGCCTAGAATGTTCAAGTCTTAGCAAAAAAAATTACTTGAGATCATCTCTTTGTTTTAGTCAAGAAACAATCTCATGATTTCTTGTTCCTCCAAGAGACTAAGATAGATAGTGGAAGAATGGTCTCCCTTGCAAATTCTTTGAACTACTGTAATTATGTCCACATAGATAGAATTGGTCTGGCAGGGGGTATTTTATTTATGTGGAAAGATGGTATCAATTGTGATATTCAAGATGTTTCAAATGATATGATACATGTTCACTAAATTAAATCCTAGTAAACTTGATGTCCTTATGACATTTATGTATGGCTCTACTTACTTTGATAAGAAGAAAGACCAGTGGGATTACCTTCTAAGGATTAGTGAAAACATAATGCAACCATGGTTAGTAATAGGTGATCTACATTTTCATATGCATGATTTATCTGAGGCTGCTAACTTTTTTATGGAAGATAGGTATGTGCAAGATAAAATGAATAGTTGTGGCCTTATGGATATAGGTTATAGTGGAAAACACTACACTTGGACTAGTAATAGCTTTGGAACAGGTAGTAGAAAGTCTAGGATTGATATGGCTATAGGTAATAGCTACTGGTGTACTTCTTTTCCTTATGCTAAGCTTCAACATCTAGTTCAAGCAGGTTCTATCACTGCCCTATATTACTTGTTCCACAAATTTTAAGCAGAATCTTGGAGGCATTTCAAAAAAATTGCAATGTGGATGAAGAATCATGCTTTTAGAAACTATTTAACTATAGCTTGGAATACTAATGTCTTGGGTTCTGCAGGTTTTCAACTTATTGCTAAGCAACAAAGTACTAGAAAAAAACTTTCTCTCTGGAACAAGATTGAGTTTGGAGATATTGATAGAAATATTAATAACCTACAAACTCAACTTGAGGCTGCTCAAAATGCTCAAGTTTCAGATTCCCAGCATGAAAACATTGTCTTTCTCACTAGAAAACTAGATGAGTGGTTCAATATTAAAGATGAGTTCTACAAGAAAAAATCTGGTGATACTTTCATCACAGATATGGACCAAAATACCAAGTATTTTCACACTCTTGCTAATAGGAGAATGTTTAGAAAAAATATTGATTGCTTGTGTGATAATGATGGTTCTTGGATTAATGATAGTGAGGAGATTGCTAACATGCTTGTTTCCCATTTTGAGCAAGTAAGTAGAACTTCAAATCCTAGTTTTACAGATATTACTTTTAGTATAATTCCTACTGTTGTTTCAACCTAAGATAATTCACAGCTCAATAGAACCCCTACCAGTGAAGAAATCTTTCAAACTATTAAGAATATGAATGCTTGGGGGTCTCCTGGTCCTGATGGCTTTCAACCAGGTTTTTATAAATATAATTGGGATATAGTAGGGCAAGATTTTATAAATGCAGTCCAAAGTTTTTTTGAAACAGGGTTTATGCCAACTTCTCTCAACAAAACTTATCTCAGTTTTATTCCTAAAACCGACAGTGCTACTAAACCTATTGACTTTAGACCAATAGGTTTATGTAATACTATCTATAAAGTCATCTCCAAGATTCTTGATGATAGAATTAAGCCCCATTTAAAACATCTTATATCTCCTTATCAAGCAGCCTTTGTCCCAGGTAGAGATATTCATGACAACATTATTGTTGCTCATGAAATGATTCTCACCATGAAACATAAGGAACGACATAGTGGTACTATGGCTTTAAAACTGGACCTCTCCAAAGCTTTTGATAGAATAGAGTGGCCATTCTTGCTAGGAATCCTAAAAAGTTTTGGTTTTGATGAGAAATTTTGTAGCTATATAAACCAGTGTATTTCAACCAATCACATTTTTGTCCTTCTGAATTGTACCCCTACTCATGGTTTCAATCCCTCAAGAGGTATTAGGCAAGGTGACCCCCAATCACCTTATCTGTTCATAATTTGCATGGAGTTTCTATCTAGATTGTTGTTAAATGCTGCAACTAATCATCAAATTTCAGGAGTTGAAGCAGCTAGGAATGCTCCAGGTATTACCCATCTAATGTTTGCTGATGATATTCTTATTTTCACAAAAGAACACATGCACAATATTGCAGGTATTATGAATGTGCTTGATTATTTTGGTAGTGTCTCTGGTCAAATTCTCACTTGGATAAATCTAGTGTCTACTTTAGTCACAACATTAGTCCTAGTTGGAGGGAGACCCTTGCTAGAGAACTTAAAATGGCAG
This sequence comes from Papaver atlanticum, assembly GCA_023531105.1. NCBI lineage: Eukaryota > Viridiplantae > Streptophyta > Magnoliopsida > Ranunculales > Papaveraceae > Papaver > Papaver atlanticum. The sequence goes on from JAJJMB010013055.1 coordinate 467,825, forward strand.
AAATGAAGGACTCTGATAAATACTTGGGAGTCACTTTATTAATAGGAAGAAATAAGACAAAAGCTTTTAAACCCCTTATACAGTCCTTTGGTACAAGACTTAAGACTTGGAAAGGTAAAACTATGAATCATTTTGATAGAACCACTATGGTAAAACATGTTCTCAATGCTCTGACAACTTACCAGATGGGCTGCTTTAGAATTCCAAAACTATGACTGACCAAATGGATTCAATCCAAAAACATTTTTGGTGGGGACATAGTGATAATAAAGGTCTCTGTTTAATAGGATAGAACAATCTAAGCATACCCAAAGCCTTAGGTGGTTTGGGTTTTAGAAATCTGGAACATTTTAACACTGCTATGTTAGCTAAGTTGGCCTGGAAAGCCTGTAATGACAATAATTCTCTTTGTATGCAAATAGTTAGGGCCAAGTATGGTAAGAATGGTAGCTTGCTTCACCTTGATAAGCTAAAAGATGATTCTTCTTGGATTTGGAGAGGTATATACTCTGGCATTTAAGTTGTGCAACAACATTCTATGTGGATTGTTCAATGTGGCACTAAAATTAACATTTGGCTTGATAACTGGATTATTGGTTTCAATAGCCCACCTGTCCCAATTGTAGGACTATGTAGCCTCTCTTCTTATACTTTGGTTTGTGATTTATTTATGCCTGGAACTAGAATTCGGAATCAACAGCTCATCTATTCTCTTTTCAACCAAGAGACCTCTACTGCTATCCTAGACATGAATATACCCTCTTCTGGAGAAGATTATCTGATCTGGAAGCTTGATAGAAAAGGTAGATTTTCTGTGAAGAGTGCTTATAACACCCTCTGTGCTAACACTGTGACTATTATAATCACAAGAGATAACATTCCTAAAGGAGTTTGGAAGAATCTTTGGCACTATAGAGTTCCACATAGGGTTCAACTTTTTGTCTGAAAATGCTTAAAAAATATTGTTCCTGTAAGAAATAAACTAGCAAGTTACATTTCATATATAGAACCTCACTGTAAGTTTTGTAATACCAGTAATGAAACCATTGAACATTTATTGATGGACTGTGATTATGCTAGAGTCATATGGAATTCTTTGAATGTGGATATTCTTACTGTTACCCAGAATTTTAACTCTTTGCAGGCTTGGGTTATTTCTTGGTTTACAACAGTTGAACAACCTCAAAATGAGTATGAAAAGTATGTTATTAAGCTAATGAGCACTGTTTGGTATATATGGAAGGACAAGTGTAATTTGATTTTTCAGGATATAATGCCTAATAGGAGTAGCACTATCTCTAGAATTAAACTTCTCATAAAATAATGTTCTCCTAGTGCTAATGATGTTAATGTTCTTAGCAATTCCAGTCCTCTTATCAAGGAATGGATACCACCAGAAGAAGGATTTCTAAAACCTAATATTGATGCTTTTTATATGTCTGAAACTAGAAAAGATAGTATTGGTCTAATAGTTCGTAATCATGCAGGTCATGCAGTAGGAGTTAAAGGCTTTAATCTGGAGGAAGAGGTGGATGCAGAGGTGGGAGCTGAACACTTTGAATGCAAAGCTCTGGCCTTAGCAGTGGAATGGATGGAGGAATGTGGTTTCAATAAAGTTATTTTCGAGATGGACTGTGCTAATGTGGTGAACTCCATTACCTGTGAAGATTCTAAAGTACACTGGTTTAATCATCATCTAGTCTCTGCAATTAAAAGCAAGTTTTTAAAAAATAAATTATGGTTTTGCAAGTTAGGTAATAGACTTAGTAATAGTGTAGCTCATGAACTAGCAAGGAAAGCTAGACTTGAAGCTTTGTCTTATTTTTATGTTTCAAACTTCCCTCTTGATATCACCAGATGGATAGAGGAAGACTATTTTCTTTTGATTCAATTAAAAATAAAACTCTCTTTTAGTATTAAAAAAAGAAAAAAAAGACGATTGTTGTTTTCTTGAAGTGTGAGAACCGTCAATTGTTTACCCCATTTATGATCGGATCTAGTAGTTCTCCACAATTTGTATTTTCAAGATTGACGGTACAAAATAGGAATATATGCTTATTGAAGCAATAACTCCAAAAGAAAAAAAATATAATTAGGGGGCATCTGTCCTACACCTTACCACTTCCACTCGAATTCTGTCTACCACTTCAATGTTGGTCACAACACATTGAATTTGCTGGACCCATAATTCACTTTCTCCAATTCGGATCCGGATCAAGGCAAAGGCACCTTTGCAAATGCAAGTTAAACTCTCTGTTGGGCAAAAGAATATATTACAGCTAGCTTGCCGTATATTTTTAGGTAGAATTTCCTGGTATCCCGGAAGATTAGTAAATAAATGTCTCTTTAATAGAATAGTAAGAACGATAAAGTCAAGGCTGCTAATCGGGTGCCAGGTTAAGTGGGGGTGTATCAAGTCAAGGCAAAACTTGTTTTGTCCTATATAAAAACCTGTTTTGTCTTATCTTGATTTTGATACACCCCCACTTAATCTGGTACCCCTATTAGTAATTTTGGATAAAGTGGTAACATATTTCTATTTTCTAACTTTAGAGTAATTGTTATGGCGCCGGCAGTTGTGCAGCAGGATCCGGTGGAAACACGTGAAAGATACTTTTTGTCAACAGTTTGATTAATTGAAACAGGGTGGCAGAAATCTGATATGGGTACATAATAAAGTGGCTAGGTTTAAACACTGTCTGGCATTTGCTCACAGAGCTAGCAGACAGGTTAAATGACAGTGGTTGGTATTTAGGATTGGTAGCAGTTGAGTTATAATTGCGTCCCTTACACTATCTATTACCACTACTATTAGATCCTCAATGTTCTTAGAAATGACCTTATAGTTAACCAAAATTACACAGAGCGTGCGGGGAACATAAAAAGAGTGAAAGGCAAGGATGTCAAACAACCGACAGAAAATGGGTTATTTGGCCAAAAAGGTATTTTTTCCGGTTCAGATGGACGGGTATACTTTTCATATGGGTGAAATGGATGGGAGATATTTATATTTGAAATAGACACAAATACCCTTTCTTCATTACACTTGCATCGACTCTTTCATTTCTCTCCATCGTCTCTCTTTCTCTTCCTTTTGTATTTCTCCATCACAACCATTGAAACCGGTTTCTTCTCCTTCTACTTACCAACAACGACATCAACAATATCACCGTCGTTGTAGACATCATCAACTCTACTATTATCAGTCTTTGTAGTTGAAATTGAAGACACCATCGTCGAAATTGGTTTCTCCGCCGTTTGCAAAACACCGACACCAACTCTGGTATGAAAAACTTAAAGCCTAATTAGGTATTGAATCGATCGATTTCATGAAATCTCTAGTAGAACTCGTAAGTTTTCCAAACCCTAACTTTGTTTTGATTTTATTTTCAGAATTGCATGATTAATTTGTTGAATTGGTTGAATTTTTATTTTCATTTAACTGGATATAACTGGTTTTAGTTGATTGTTGTAATGAACTTAATGGTTATATATATTAGATGAAAATGTTTGTATCTAGTTATATGTGTTGTATGGGCAAAGAAATCAAAAGCAGAAGTTCTCCATTATCGAAGTCATGCTCTGCAAGTGTTTGTAAGAATGCCAAAATAGGTAGAAGATGAAACCAATTTTCATCATATCCAAAATTATTTTCGTTATGCAGGTTTGATATTTCTTTTTCGCCATAATATATATGAAGAATGAAACCAGTTTCACCCTGACAAAAAAAATGTTTCTTTTTTTCGGATATGAAGGATGAAACCAGTTTCACCCTGGCCAAAAAATCTGTATTTTTCAACATATGCAGGATGAAACTGGTTCCACCCAGCCCAAACATATGTTGATGGGAAAAAAATTCATAGCATGTTTGGAAGAATGCCTGAGTGAGTTTCTATGACATATAAATAACATCTTTACAGCTAAATGTAATCCATATATCATTACCTAGTTAGCTAAATGTGATCCATATAACATCTCTACAGTTAGGTTATGCATATGAAGGATGAAACCAGTTTCACCCTGGGCAAAAAATATGTATTTTTCAACATATGCAGGATGAAACTGGTTTCACCCTGCCCAAACATCTGTTGATGTGAAAAAAATTCATAGCATGTTTGGAAGAATGCCTGAGTGAGTTTCTATGACATATAAATAGCATCTTTACAGCTAAATGTAATTCATAAAGCATTACCTAGTTAGCTAAATGTGATCCATATAACATCTCTACAGTTAGGTTATGCATATATCACTAAGCCTGCCAAGTAGCAACTTTGCTTGTACTTGGAATGTTACTGAGTTTCTATGGCCTTGGAATGTGACGAAATATTATAATGTATGTGGATGCAGGGGCATAAGCCTATCTTATGTGGTTGTTTGCTTTTGCATTACGTAATCGGGTAATGTGATTCTTATAGTGTCTCCAAAGCTGACATGCAGAAGCTGGATTTTCATCTAGCTTTAATATAGGTTGTAACTGGTTTTCATATAGATTTAAAAAAGGATGTAACTTATTTCTATATAAATTGTTGCAGGAAGCAATAGTAAGAGGATTGCTGAATTAAGAGCCAAGAATAGGCATGAAATGAACGTGGATGGTGAATCATGTAGAAGCAGTATGCATGACGTGAACGTGGATAGCAAAATGGATGTATAAAATTTGGAGAAAAAGGGAAATCAATGAAGTTTATAACATCTGCAGTTGCTGGAAGTTGAGCGATAACTAAAATCGTTGATGTCATTAAGTTATTTAGCAAATGGGTCGCTACAAAAGCTAATTGATGTAGTTTAAGCTTAAGTTTTTTTTTCTAAACCTTTCTTTGCATAGATATATGAATGCCCATGTATCTTAATTGCAAGTCAAATAAGTATGAAATGGTTTACTTAAACTAGCATATACTTCGAGTTGTCAGTAATTTCAGATGATCTTATCTCAAAATATGCAGGATGAAAACAGATACATTTTAGCAGAAAATAAATTTTTTTGCAAAATATACATGATGAAACTGGTTTCATCCTGGCAAAAAATATTTCTGTGAGTTTGTGCACTTTTTTTCTTCAGAATATGCAGGATGAAATCAGTTTCACCTTGGCCAAAAAATCTATTGTTTCAGAATATACGGGATGAAACTGGTTTCATCCAAGTCTAATCTTTGTTATACCCTGAATTAATTCAAGTTTTTACCTGAAAAATTGAAAGACATCTATAATTAAACAACCAACAAAAGTTATTAAGATACATTTTTTTGAATGTGTCAAAACAAATACTAGATGCAATTCTGAAATATAGATGAATGTACTCATAAACATTGAGGTTCATTTAATCCATACAGAAAATAACGCGATCACATGGAAACTGATCTGTATGCCAACGCCTACTTCTCCTGTACAACTTTCCAATATTAACTTCAAAACAAGCCCCTCGCGACTGCCAAATACACTTCATACACATCCGTTGAACCATGGTTATGGTGAAGTTGAGCAGCTGCAACTATTCATGTTGTTTTTCTTCTCGAACTCGACCAAAACCTCACATACTCGACCCATCTTGCTGCCAAAATACATTCTTTAAACCCAAATTCTAAAACTTGTCAGTGGTTAAAACACCACAAACACAATTAACCGCAACAGATGGTGCACTCAACTACAGTTTCCCTGTTAATTTAGGGATTTTCTCAAACACCTGTAGGGTGTTACTCTAGCAATGAGGAGATAACTTCATTGTTGATTTCTATGCCCAACACAACACCTTTGCCACAATTATTTCAATTCAATTCTAACACAAATATCCAAAATCACTAACCCATTCAGTGATAATCAATTCCATTCATCTTCAAACTACCAAATTGATCATCATCAAACTCATAACAAAATTTCAGCAAGCAATTAGAGTGAAAAGAGGAAGTACATGTGATTCGTGTGACCTGTTTAGGAGTAAGCTTTGCAGAAAAACCACTAGCAGCAGTCTTGTAACTTTATAGCATTGCATCTTTTGCAGCCTCATACTATCATAAACAGAACAAATAGAGTTAATTGTAAACAATCAAAACCAGATCAATAATAGAGAATACTAAACCCAAAGATATAGAGAAAGAATTTGGAAATCGATTTCGAAGAAGATCATCAGCATGATTGATCTCCCAAATTTGAAAGAGAACTTTCACCTTCAGAATGAATCGTTTCTATTGAAAGAAAACGGGAGGAAACATTTCGGATTTTTTTTTTTTTATAAACGATAAGGGTACTGTGGTCAAAAATGTTTTTTCTATTTACTTTTTTCTGGGCAGATTGCCCAAAATGGTTAATACAACAGTATATTTGTGATTCCCGTCCATTTGAACAGTATCAAAATGTACAAATCTGTTTCACCCAGGAATTGTTGATTTTGGTCTTTTTAACCAATTTTGTGAACAACTAAATGTAACGTAGCAAAATTTCCTGCTGATTATATATCCTCAGCCACAGAGGAAGACGAGTGTTATATATCTACACAGAGAAAACACACATCCATCAACATCACTTCCGATATGTGGCCAGATTTAAGCCGCGAATGTCATTAATCAAATTGACCTAATGAAATCTTTCTCGAGATAAATCATCAAAGATTGGTCGATAAATAATTTTTTGAAGCATAAAAGATAAATCCTACGTAAGTAAATGTGAATTATTTTGGCTGAGAAAATCACAACTTGAATTATTTCTACAATAATTTGTATTTGTGCTTGCCTGTTATTGATGCCTATGTGTACTCTTCTCTCTTCATTTTCTTTCAGATGTTCAACCTCTTGTATCCCTTCTTTTTATCAATATATTTCTTCTTTACTAATCAAATTAAAATGTTTTCTTTGCGTAGAGATTATCAGTCATTTAGTGACGAATGATTACGTGTTGCAGTCCTAGAAAATAGAATATCTATCTGGTATGAAACCAAAAGTGCAAAAGAGTCAAGGCCCTCAGGTAAGTAGATTGGCCGTTATCTGAGGCACTTTGTCTATGGCATGCCTCAAAAATGGAATCATCATTGCTAGTAACCTCCACTTATATAGTTACAATGATGCATAAATGTCCCTCTTACTTTGTAGCTATGTTCTTAGGATAACCTCAGATGCTGAAATTACTTTTCAAAAGATGGGTTGAAAAGGTCAATGTAATTATTTAAAGTTTGAACTCATCTGCCCTTGATAACCGGCATAATTTCATGTAAAAAGAAAACTTTTGATGTTTTCTTTAGTTTGAATACCTTCAAAGAAATGGGAAGAATTCTCCAATTATGGACTTGGATGGTGTTTACCATTCATGAACACCATAAGAATTGACCTTAAACTCCCATGAAATTTGATGAAAATGCAGAATTGTGGCTAGATGCGATATGGATTGAACAAATGGGAGAAGGTGTAAGTGAATGTAACTGTCTCCACTTGCCAAAAGCGTTTTATAGATAAACGGTGAAGAAGAAAAAAAGATGAGAATTTTGATAAAGTACCCCGTTTTTTTGGATACACGCTAAAAAAATGGCCATATTTTTTTAAACATGCTAAAGTACCCTTATGTTAGTTTTTCCATCTAGTGTTAGTTAAGACTAATTTACATATTTGCCTTTTTATTATTGCCACATTGATTTTATACATCATTTTTTAGGTTCGTCGAGTCCGGTTCAGGATCATTACACCGCTTCCAGGTTCGTTACATCATTTCCCAAAAAGAGTTCATCATTTCAAGTGTTTTGGGGTTTTTGGTCGGAAGGAAATCGACCTTCTACAACATTTTTTTAGGTTTGTCGAGCCCGGTTCAGGATCGTCACAACGCTTTCAGGTTCATCGAGCCCGGTTCAGGATCATTACACCGTTTTCAGGATCGTCGGATCATTTAGCCTCTCCACCATGGAGATGTAGTTCAGAGGTAAATAAGACTTTTAATTGGAAAGATAACTGCCACCTAGCACTTAACTGGATGGAATTTGCCTTTTGAATAAAACGGGGTACTTTAACAAATTTCAAAAAAAAAATGGGGCACTTTTGTAGTGTAATGTGAAAAATAGGAATACTTCATCAGAAAGCCAAAAAAGAAAAAAACTCCTTCAAAACCACTTACACTCTGAAAGAGAAATTAAAACCCTTTTTAACAGAATGATAATTAAGCCCTATCCGAATGCTATGAAACCTTGAAGAACTCGTTTTATGTGTCTAGTAAGTGTCGGAGGAGTTCACTTTCTAGGCCAATCATTATGGTTGTGTGTTTCGTTTGGTGTAGTATCCATCAAAAAAATCACGGAAACCATTTGGACCCAAAAAAAAAATAGAAATATAAAATAATTTTTCGCAAACGAAAGACCGTAATAATTGAATTTCGCTTACAACAAAGTTATAACGAAGTGAAAACATCAATTATAGTGCCTGGCGGGAGAAGTTTTAATGAATTTTCGTTTTGGTTTATCTTCGGTTATGGGTTTGTCCCTGATTAAACAACACGAAATTAAGCATAATAAATCTTATTTAAGTACATAAAAACAAGAAAAAGAAAAATACGAGGTACCATTATTGGAACCTGTCATTTGTAGGGTCAAATGCCCCACGCCAGCATGCAACTGACTAACACCATACCCTAACATCATCCATGATATCCATGTAACTGAACTTTGTAAATATCTCCCTCATCATAATGGCATTTCCATAAAACCCAACAAATTCAGAGGACCAAGTAGTAAAAACTGCAACCTACATCTCCACCACCCCCATACATCACCTTCACTATATAAACCACTTCAAACACCCAAAAAACCCATCCACACTCTTCAAAAGCCACAGTATCTTCTTCTACAATGGCTCTTCATCTTCTTCTACTCTCCATTCTCATAACTCTAGTTTTCCCTTACTCCACCACCACCACCGCCGCACATAACACCGGTACACCGCAAAACCTAGTCCGGTCATCATGTATCCATGCAAACTACCCAGATCTTTGTTTAAGAACACTAACATCATTCATGGGTCAAGCTAATACACCAAATGATGTAGCCAAAGCAGCTGTGACGGTAAGTTTAGCTCGTGCACAAAAAGTATCGGATTATTTAAAAGATCTTTCGAAAAAACGTAACGGTGGCGGTGGTAGTAATAAGAGAGAAAACGGTGCTTTGACTGATTGTGTTGAAGAGATGACTGATTCAGTTGAGCAGTTGAAAAAAACTCTTTCGGAGTTACAACATCTTCGTAGCAGAACGTTTCGGTGGCAATTAAGTAACGTTCAGACATGGGTTAGTGCTGCTTTGACGTATGAAGATACTTGTCTTGATGGATTTAAGACCGTTGATGGTGATATAAATAAAGACGAGATTAAGAAGAAGATTAATAATTTAGCTAGAATTACTAGTAATGCATTGTATCTTATTAATCGTCTTGATGATCAATCTCCTAATGGTAGGAAACATGATCCATGATCGAAAATGAACGGTCGCGATTTGTTTTGTATCCTAGATCTATATCTATATATATCTGAAATGTATACTATTATTTTTCTTTTTTCTTTTTTCTTTCTTAATTTTTCCATTTTAAGGGAAAAAATGTTAAATTTATGCATAATCCATTATTTTACATTAGGTCGTTTGTTATTCATTTTACTTTACTAATACAAATTCTTGTTGCACCGTAAAAATGAACTACTTTTAAACCGCATACCGTTAAGTAGGATCCATGTTTTTCCCCAAGGGCAATGCCACCCTGTTTTGTTTAGTTCGGTTTCATAGTTCGTATAAAATTACTCTTTTTATCATGAAAAAATGGAAAAAATTATTATTTTGAATGTCTTCGCAAATATCATGAAAAAAATGGAAGAAATTACTATTTTGAATTTCTTTGCCAATTTCTTGAAAAATTCGAAGAAATTATTAAATTCACGTTTATGGGGAAAGAGAAAAAACAACCGACAATGAAGGCATGCAGCTGAATTTCCCATTCGCAAAGGTCTACAATTGGAAAGTCCCAATAAGGATCTGTTTTTTGCTCGGCGTGCTTGCCTTGAAAGAATTATAACAAAAGATAAATTTAGAAATTGAGGTTATTTGGTGGGCATTTCTTGTGTATTATGTGAAAGATTATCCGAAACGCTTGATCATATCCTACTGCATTTTGGGTATTCTCTGCAAGTTAGAAATTTCCTAATCCCAAAACTTTACCAGTTTGATTTTCAATTATTTAGAGGATTTATAATTTGGCATCCTCTAAAAAAAAATAAAAACCGAACCAATATATTCCAGCACTTAACTTGTGATGTCTTTGTCAACATCTCCAATTTTAAGATCAATATCTATAAGTAATCATGATGTGACACAAATTTGTGTAATCTTGAATTACAAAATTAATTTAGATGAATTTCGAACTCAAATCATTAATTTAAATTTAACAAATTGATTACCATAGTAGAGTAATGTTGGATATTTAATGCATTCTTTTATTTATTTTTCTTGACACATTAATTTCAAATTGGCTTTTAGCTAACAGATAGTACACTCTGGGACTCTCTTTTCGGGACGTGGGTTCGTCAAGTCCACTTTTGACAGAACACAAGCTTGTCGAGTGCACACTACCCATTCGGATGGATAGATGAAAAATCATTTCAAATCCGATCCTTTTTTTCATTTGCTTTTTTGATCTGCAACTACTTTTTAAGTATCCAAAGCCAGACAAAGATAAGTAATTTACTTCATTGTGAGCCAACACTTGGGAGGATAAGGTGGTGGTACAATCCAACAATAACCAGGTGAAATCACGAGGGTGTAATCAAATGCAAATAGTTGAAACTCATAATCTGATCTAGATATGTGTTGATGAACATAACTCCAACTCAATAAATTCAGAATGGGTCCTATAAATTTAATGGTGTTAGATCATAGTTGATGCTCATTAAATTGTACCATATGCCGCACTCAATAACCCAAAAAACTACAGTAAAACATTGTACATGTCGACTGCATGAGCCAAAAAAGAAAATGTAGGGTTTAGCTAGCTACTGCGAAGTTACAAAATCATTAACTCCTTGATCTATTGCTGTCTCCTTACAAATTCTACCAAAAATCATACACAACACGCTGTTTACTTGCCACTTGGACACTGCAGGTTGTTTGGCATGAGTGCACAAGATAATAAACCATTCTTCTAATGACTGTATACTTAGCTAAAACAAATTTATTGATCAAAGGTGATTATGATAAAGGTATATGCGCAGAATTAATCCTTTCTTGAGAAATCATAAATTGCCGTATCATTCTAAAAGATGTTACAAATGGTTACAAAATTTTATGCTGGGTTATTCAATACATCCATATAGAGCAAAACAATTCTCCTAGAATTGCAGGTGTCACTGTGGTATAATGGTAAAGTCGTTCGGTGATGATACCAGTGACCTGAGTTCGAGTTCCTTTGGGCTTTAAACCCAATTTTTGAAAAAAAAAAAAAAAAAAAAAAAAACTATCCCTAGAATTTAGTAACACCATGTAGCGGCGTTGTCATTTTTGTGTATTGGAAATATACCTAGGCCATGGAAATATGGCATTGATGATTTGTGGTTAGTCTCACTTTATCATCCACAATTATACACGAAATGGAGCAATAAAAAGTAGGGAATTCACGTGAATAAAGATCATCTGTATATATGCAAAGTTAGTTGTGACTTTTCACTGACAGAATATTTAGTATGGCAGGTTAAAAGATTTACAGTGCGGGTGGCCACTATTTAGGTAGGTAGATGATGATGCAAGTGGTCACTATAACTGGCTAAACTGTCTCCAAGATTAAAGATAAAGCACAAGGACTACTACTCTCTTAGTCTCTGCCAGATTCTTCTTGGAAACTTGATTGAAAAAGAATGTACGTACGTTCACATGCATACTCGAATATCTCAGATGTCTGATGGAGCTTTTAGGATTTTCTTTCGCAACATGGAGCACATATGCATGTAGCAGTTCTGCAGCTTCATTGGAACAAGTTGTTTCGCAACTTGGATACAGATTGTTTAAATAGATCTACTTTGGATGTTTAAACAATAAGTCGTTGTTGCATAGTGGTAAGTATTCCCACCTGTCACGCGGGTGAACCGGGTTTGATCCCTAGCAACGGCGTTATTTTTGTTCCATTGAGACATGAATTGAATGATTAATCATCAGTTCATATCATATCTTGTGATCCATCATCTTGGGTAATGGTTTATTTTGGTTTATAACATATTTTGGTTAATGTTGTTTATTTTATGTTGTTACAAACATCTATAGAACTCCAATAAATCAGCCTAACTTATAACCAGAAATTAGAAGTGATGAGATGTCGGTGGATATTGAGTTTAAGTGAGAACTCACTGAAGTTGTGTTGATACAACTAAAAAAATTACAAAGTAGGCTACGGGAAGTGACCAAGAAAACATAAATAAAAACAAAATACATTCGGTGAACTAATCCCAAAATCCCAGCAAAACAGATGCCGAATCACCCACAGTTGGAAAACCTTAAGAAGCCCAGACCAAAGCCGTGACCTAATTCCAAATCCAAATCCAAAGTCTTTTCCAGTAGCAGTGACCTAATTATCACCCGAAAAATGCTTTCATCTTGAGGTCAGCCCATCGCCACTGCCTCTTTTACTGTCAAACTCCGGTAACTCTTAATCCAGATCTCCTTGCCCCCAAAAACTACCACTTGTTACTGCTATCACCACAGTCACCATGAAATCTTCCTTGTTACAACCATTTGAAATCTCTATCACCACTGTAAATACCCATCACTGTACCGCTTGATACTGTTATCACTATCATCACCATGAAATCCTCCTTGTTACAACCAGTTGTTATCTCTATCGCCACTGTCAATACCCAAGACTACCAAGTACAATCCCCCCAAAACTATCACTTGTTACCGCTACCACCACCATCACCATGATATAATCTTTAATACAACCACTTGTTACTGCTACCAAATCCATCACCATGATATCTACCACCAGTTGTTACTGTTATCACTTGTTACAACACCATCAATAATATACCCCATCTCAAAAATTACCACTTTTAAAACAAGATAAACCTTCTTTGAAACCAGCAATTTCGCCTCGCAGATCACTAAAGCCACCATTGAATTTTGGGCACCAAATGGATCACAAACAAGTCTAAAACTCCATCAAACCAAGGAGTTACAGACATAAAAGAAAAAAATCTAAAAGAAATAAAAGGAAAACAATAGAACAGAAGCCTTGCTCGGATCTAGTCCGATCGGACTAAATCCGAGCAAAAAGATGTTGGCACTTTTTGGGGTTAAAGATGGGGGGAGAGAGAGAGGAGAGAGGGTCCTTTTTTTTGGTGTAAGATTTCAATTATGTTCGGCTGATCTCATTTAACGTCCAAAAGCGAACTCTTATGATTTATCTAATCTACTAAGTAGGCGGCTTTAGTTGCTTTGTACATTACTCAGAAGTTTGGCTGAAAATTTTCGATGTTTCGTTATCATTTTAAAGGACGTTGTCTGATGATCAAATATGTTTACGTAGTTGTCCATTGACAAGATTTACTTATAGATACAGCTTAGACACTGCATTTTGATTTTAAAATTATCATTCTTGTGATTGAAAATAAACCATTTTTCTTTTGATTATTCATCATACCATATGAAAAGAAGTAAAACTAGAGGTGTAAAACGTGCCGTCCCGACACAGCCACGGCACACGAAGTCGCGTGCTTCACGTGTCATGTGCCTTGCTAAGCTGTGCCAACGATTTAAACGTGCTGTGCCGTGCTGTGTTTTACTAGTCAAAAGCTAGGCACAACACAACACACGAATAAACGTGTTGTGTTATGCTGTGTCGTGCTGGCACACGTGTTATAAACAATTTGAAATCACTTAATAGTATACATTAAGTCGGACATTATCACGAGAACCTAAATAGACAACATATCATTTAAAATTATTTCAAGTAAAATTATCAAGTTTATTCAATAAAAAGAAATAGCCCATCAAATATAAAATTGGATCATTGTCATGTAAAGTAAATGTTCTAGTCAAATATAGGTAACGACATTATAACAATGATATTGAAATATATTGTCCAAATATTTAGGTATTGTATGTGGAGGAGGGATCCCCTCACACTTTTATTATCACACCATCTCACATGTTGGACGTTATTTTTGCGAACTAAAACCAAACCGTAACGGATTTGAAGCTAATACTTTAGGGATATGTTTCTATTACATAACTCTACTTTCCAACCAAAAATAAGCGTATTCCGAGACGTGTAACACCATCATCTACTACTTTGAAAATGAGCCGTTGAAAATCTGCGGATTTCTGGCCGCCGAAATTAAGACCGGTAGATTGTGAGGTTTTATATTTCGGAATGAGCTCATTTTTGGTAGGTATGTTTAATTTGGTAAGAGGAACATATCCTCAAAATATTAGCTTGAAATCCATTAAGGTTTGGTTTTATTTACAAGAATGACGTCCAACGTGTGAGATAGTGTGATAATAAAAGTATGAAAGGATCCTTCCTCATGTATGTGTTGTTATAAAAATAAGCCAGCATAACAATGATAAAATGTCAAAAACGAGCTAGAATAAAGACTTTTTTGTAAAATATACACAAAATGTGATGTATTGTGCCTTGTTATATGGTGTACTTGTGCGTGCTATGACATGCTTTCTTGACGTGTTGTGCTGGGATGGGCCACGTGCTTTAACCGTGCCGCGTGCTGTGCTACTATGCTGATTAGGCTAACCCAGCACATCACACGAAACTAACGTGTTGTGCCGTGCTGGGTTAAATCACGTGCTGGGCTGGGCTCAAATTTTAGCGTGATGCGCTGGCACAACCCAATTTACACCTCTAAGTAAAACAGAAGAAGTGATGAAAAAGGTTTAGAGATCAATCCACATTTTTTTCTAAATCAAGGAGATAACTCATAAACGAAAAATCCTTTTGACAATGAAATTGTAGGAGAGGAATCCTTACACACCATGTGGACTTGTTCCATTATGGACCTAAAAACTTGTAATTCTCCGGTACTGTAGTGGCACACCCTACCCAAGGTTCATGGTCACAATTGACATGCCCTGGCTCCCAGTACTCATGTCTCATGATTCATGGAGAAAATTGTAGGAGAGGAATCCTTACACACCCTGTGGACTTGTTCCATTATGGTCCTAAAAACTTGTAATTCTCCGGTACTGCAGTGTCACACCCTACCCAAGGTTCATGGTCACAATTAACATGCCCTGGCTCCCAGTACTCATGTCTCATGATTCATGGAGAAAATTGTTGTGTCATGGATGCACTACTATGTAATAAGACCTAAGTAGTATATGCCGTTAAATATAACATCATCGCAATAAGAAAATGTTTATTCATTCGGAAAATAAAATAGACAAACACATACGAAAACAAATGCCAAAACAAATGTCAAAACAAATACAACATACGTGCATACTGCTGGTTTATTCAATCTTATTATGGTCCAGCAATCATATCGAAGAAATATGTATAAGGTTCTACCGAACTTACCATATTAGATCAATATTCTTAATGAACCGCAACAGCTAGCTCACGAGGAAAACACACAAACAAGATGCATGACAAAGGCTAAAATCTTATAATCCAATCGATATTAATGGGCCGTTTGTCTTTCTGCAACAACAGTTGCAAACAAAAATAGCTTCCCCCCAATATTGCATGTATGTACACATTTCTCTGGACACCTTCGCGCGTCCAGTTTTCATGCATTTACTTTCATGCGCACACTTCTTTTTGCAACCATCTTGACATAGGCCACAATTCCAAGGGAAATCAACATATAAGGGGAAAGATGTCTCTATGTCTCCTGCTTGACATTCAGTGTTTGATATTGGACGCGCTGGTGTTGGGCTAGGTTTACCACAACAACCTTCACACATGGAATACCTTAGTTGTGGGGGCGAATTCCACCAGTTGCACTCTACTGTGGACACAGGTCTGCCTTCGAGTCTGCATAATTCTTCAACTTCGACAGGACAAGTCCTGCAGAACTGATCGGAACTGACATGCACTGTTCTATTACTCACATAAGTTTCTCCAACGCCACATGTAAGAGCTTCCGCAGATGGCACCTCTACACGCACAAAAACAACAATTGAGATTAACTATATTGACAACAGTAATAGGTAATTTGTACAAATATACATATAGTGCACAACGGAAGGAATACAAAAAAATAGCTTCAGTATACTTACGAAACAACAGTGATGAGCCTAATATCAGCGAAAATAGAACAACAAATGAGAAATTATTGCTTTGAGACGACTCCATGATTATATATGAATGGATTAGTTACAGGGATTGAAATGATTGATGGTTATGGTTTATGAGATCCATGGCGCACCTTTTTATAGCACAACCATATGTAAGGTAAGCCTATCAATAATACAATTTTTTTTTGATCGGCCTATCAATAATACAATTAAGTATACCTTGTTTGCAAATGTATACTTTAATTTTGATAATAGAATTTTAGTCTAAAGAATTTAGATTTTTATAATAACAGTACGTAGGTGGAAGCCTAAATAAAAGAAATGATTAACTCAACCAAAAAACATCCGAATATTTTCTTAAGTTTCCAAGACCTTGCTAAACTTCTCTAGGAAAATTCTTTGCGGTTGGGAACCCCTCGGACATGAGCGGCAGTCAAGCTACCCAGCACTCTGCTTGTAGTTGGACACAGTTCAGCCGTCAAGCAGATGTGAAATTTATCTTCCACAAAAGATAAAAAAAATGCTCATGTAGTTTCTTTTTGCACAAGGAGGCATATCTTAGGCGTATTTTTTTTTTTTTTTTTGAAAGTATCTTCATTTGATTATACTAACTACCAAGAAGATTATTTGAAACCAGGCTTGCCGGTACGTCAACATAGCTGTGAATGTTTTGCTTATCCATTAGTCACCAAACTATCGTGTCATGTGATGTTAATCATTCAAGTTGAACGTGAATTAACACCCTTTCAGGCGATTAGTTAGGATCTGAAATCAATTAGCTATAAAGCCTAAAATTAATGATCAAACCAAAGAGCATATTCTGTGATGCCAATTGAAATATATGCCCCATGCCATGCGTCATGCTTCTGCAAACTGGATAGCAGACTCAGTGGATTCTAAGTCTACGAGTGGATATGTATTCACTCTAGCAAGTGTTTTTGTAGCTTGGAAGAGTTCCAAACAGACATGTATAGCTCGTTCCACTACGGAATCGGAATTTATTGCGTTAGATAAAGCAGGAGAGGAGGCCTAATGGCTAAGAAACTTTTTAGAAAATATTCGTCTCTGGCATAGGCCTGTGCCAGTATATCTATAAACTGTGACAGCAAAGCTGCAATAGGTAGAGCTAAGAATAGCTTGTACAATGGAAAGTCTATACATATATGTAGAAGACACAATTCCTTGAAAAAACTAATCTCAACAGGCGTTATTTCCATATATTGGGTAAGGTCTAAGGAGAATATCGCGGACCCTTTGACGAAAGGTTTGTCCAAGGAGATAGTTAGTAAAGCATCAAGGGGGATGGGGCTTAGGCTCAATAATTCAAACTTGTCATGAAGGATACTCAACCTTGCTAACTAGAGATCCCAAGATCAATGTTTCGAATGAGACAACTAATTTGTGGTGGGTAAAGATATACACTATCAGAGAATTCCATTCTTTGTTCCTTCCCTATGGTGTAAATGTGGTAGTATGACTGCATGTGGAGGATGACTTTTAAGTCTTAATGAGTTCTATAGTTTCAATTTAAGATTGTAGTAGTAAAAACTCTTGATGGAACTCATCTATCTGAATGAGGAAGTGAGGCCGCTTCCTATGAGAATGGAGCCGATTCTCTAGAGCATTCTGAGAAACAGGATATGGCCAGGGCCAAATTGGACAAAACGGCACGAACTTAGCAACGTCGGGAGGATATCATGCTTGGTTGTTGTCGCGAATTGCACCAAACACTAGCAATTCAAGACTACATTCACTTTCTAGTAAGTAGTTCTGGTAAATTCTCACTACGCAAGGGTACAAGACCTCATGGACACCTTTGCCTAAATGGTATTTTTCTTATTCTGATTTTTTTCATTTTTTTCGAGATTTCATTTATGTGGGGGATTGTCGGAGAAAAATGAGTTTTAATAAAATGCTTTTGGTCTTGGTATAGTTTGATTTTAGGACCTAAGAGCGTCCACAATGGACGACCATAACCAAAATTTTGGTCCCCAAACGAACCACAGTGGGACGGAGTAAAGATTAAATACTAGACCAAAACCAAATATCATACCAAATATGGTCTGAAATCCAGACCAAAACTATATTTGGTCGAGCGGAAGTTAAAAGTACGCTCGATACCAGGCGCAGTTTTAAAGTTCGTTTGGAGTGGGACGAATGTATAAGCTACGCACGAAATCCAGGCACAGCTTAAATGTCTGTTTGATGGTGGGGTGGATGTTATACATCCGTTTCAATCATGGTCAAGCATTAAGTGAGGCGGGCATATAATGTTGTCTTGATGACAAGCGAACATTTAAGCTACGTTTGAACCAGGCGAGCTTATTATGTGCGCTCGATCAAATTTTACTCGTGCACCGTAGCGTGGCAGCATGGAGTAAACCTTTTTTTTTAGTTTTTTTTTGGTTTTTGATCTTTGGTTATGCTCGCGCCACTGCAGTTGCTCTAAGGGTTCTATGGATGCTCACTCATTTCTTTGAGTGAATGAATCTCTTTAGTTCCACATTGGGTATACCACTATATAACCATATTCCGAGTCCTATTAATAGGAGGGAATTAATGGATTTGAGGAGGGAAATATTACGAGGGATACAAAACTAATCGGTGGATATTGAGTTTAAGAGAGAACTTAATGAAGAGAAGGAGGAGGTGCTGATACAACTAATTGGTGTTCAATATTCAGCCAGCTACTGTAAATTAGCTGGACCTAAAAATTGTACTTCAGTACTGCAGTGGCATACCCTACCCAAGGTTCATGGTGACAATGGACATTCCCTCCCACTACTCATGGAGAACATTGTTGTGTAATGGCTGCACAAACATAAAGAAAATCGTATAACTTGTGAGCAGGGGTGCCGGACCTAGGAGGGTCGTGCTGCTCTGTAACAGGACCTAAGTAGATCGCTATAGGCCGTTAAATATAACATAATCACAATAAGAAAATGTTTATTCATTCGGAAAATAACACAGGCAAGTACAATATAACCGTGCAATTTATTTATTTTTTGATAAAGAAGATTTATTAAGAAAAATAGGCAGTACAAAAGCTTCTTACAAGGAGTAAGAAGTACAGAAAAGAAAGAAAACAAAGTAAATCAAATTACATTTCTAAAGAAAAATAAGATCCCAATTGAACATTATACCACTCGAATTCCCTCTAATGCTGGGTTTGAAGATTGCCCCCATGAGAAAAGAAGTTCCCTAGCGTTCTGACAAAGTTGATCTTCATTTTTGAATTTATCTTCAAAAGTTCTATCATTTCTCTCGTTCCAAATAATCCAAAGTGCCGTCGCAGGTATCAAAGACCAAATAGACTTGTCAATTTTCTGAGGTTTGAGGGTCTCCCATGATTGTAGAAATACCAAAACAGAAGATGGCAATACACCATTTATGCTAGAAGATGGTAGAAGACAACTCCAAATTCTTCTTAAGACAGGACAATCAAAAAATAAATGTTTTTCACACTCTTCATCGTTGTTACATAGAAGACATTTATTGGCATGATGAAATCCCCATTCAACCCACTTGTCAATTGTAATGATTCTATCGTGTGCAGCGAGCCATAAGAAAAAGGATACTTTGGTTGGGATGTTCTTGTTCCAAATTGTCTTATATGGGAAATTAGCATGTTCTTCACCATGGTGTATTGCTGAATAAAGAGAACAAGTAGAGAAAGTACCTGTAGCAGTTAAAGTCCATCTTCTTCTATCATCTAGATTGCATAGCAAGGGAGGATCCGACCCAATCAAGTCAAACAGGGATAAAAGTTGATCGGCTTCATTATCAGATAGAGCTCTCTTGAAGTGGATATTCCAACTCGCCAGATTGCCATTCGTGGTAATATGAGATGAAATGGTACCCTTCTTGTTACAACTGATCTTGAATAACGCAGGAAAAGATCTTTTGAGAGAGCAATTTCCGACCCATATGTCAGACCAAAAAGAAGTATTTTCTCCATTTTGTACTACTAAGGAGGAGAATTGGGAGATCTTTGTGGCTTGCTTGGTGATTGCTTTCCAACATGATGACCCATAATTATCTTTAACCTTGTCCGGTATCCATATGGAGGCAGATTTTTCATATTTCTCTTCAATCACAGAATACCAAAGAGAATTTTTCTCTAAACCGAACCTCCAAACCCACTTAGCCAGTAAAGCTACATTGAATTGTTGTAGATCTCTAAAACCCAACCCTCCTTGTTCAATGGAAGTACAAGCCAAAGGCCAGTTGGCAAGATGTTTCTTCTTAGATTCCTCACTGTTGTTCCATAAAAAATCTATAATTTTCTTTTCCAAAAGATTTGTAATGGAAACTGGAGCTTTGAAAATGCTGAAGAAATAAAGTGGAAGGCTACATAAAACATCTTTAATAAGTGTGATCTTACCTCCCTTTGATAGATGAATTTTCTGCCAGGTAGCCAAATTGTTATCAAATTTCTCCACCACCGGATCCCATATAGCCTTTGAATTTGATTTAGCCCCAAGCGGAAGTCCAAGATATAAAATGGGTAGTTTGTTCGTGAGACTTCCAATCTTTTGAGCCCAAAAATCCAACATAGGTGTTTCCTCCACTCCAACCAATCTAGTTTTAGAGTTATTGACTCGAAGACCTGAAGCAATTTCAAAACATTTCAAGGCACTAAACAAGAAGTAAATTTCTTCTCAATCATACTTAAGAAAAAGTATGGTATCGTCAGCATAATGTAGATGAGAAATCTTTTGCCCACCACTTTTGACAGAGAATCCCGTAATAAGTCCCTTATTAGTGAGCTTGTCCAGGAACCTAGCAAAACCATCCATTGCAATGTTGAAAAGAAGAGGTGAGAGCGTATCTCCTTGTCGCACACCCCTTGAACATCCAAAAGAACCAAACCGGGAACCATTTATGAGTATAGAAAATGTGGCAGTAGAATAACAAAAGTGAACCCAGCTGCACCATCTATCTTTGAAACCAATCTTTTTTGAGAATCGATTGCAAGTATGACCAATTAATCTTATCAAAAGCCTTCTCTAGGTCTATCTTGCAAATGATGCCAGGTGACCTTTCTTTGGTCTTAGAATCCACCAGTTCATTGGCTATCAAAATACTATCATGTATTTGCCTACCATCAACATAAGCAAATTGTGTTTCTGATATGATCTTAGGAATTAGGAGTTGTAATCTTGTAGCGAGCACTTTTGAAATGATTTTATACATACTAGTCAAAAGGCTAATATGTCTTAGATCAAAAACACTCTCAACATGATTCTTTTTAGGTATCAAAGAAATAAAGGTGGCATTATGCAAGGTATTGATCTTACCTTGAGAGTTGAATTCACCGATAGTATTCATGACGTCTTCTTTAAGGAAAGACCAGCACTTCTTAAAGAAAATTATTGGATATCCATCAGGGCCTGGAGCTTTAACCGCAGCCAATTCATTTATAGCATCAATGACTTCCTCTTCACTTATATCTCTCTCAATAGAAGAAGCTTCATCTTCTGAAATATGCTTAACATCCACGTCCTCCACGAAAGGTCTGTTGAAGCAATCTTCCTTGAAAAGATTCTGAAAATGATTAATAACATTATTCTTAATTATGTTTCTATCATCAGTGAACTCACCTTTAACAACTAAATGTTTAATCCGATTTTGCCTTCTTCTACTGGATGCCATGCTAGGAAAAATGAGGTATTTCAGTCACCCTCTTTCAAACATTGAACTATGGAATTCTGACGAATAGATCTTTCAAGCATGATAGAAACTTTTTCATACTCAATTTTGGATTTAAGCCTAAGAGATTTCTACTCTTCATTGGATCTCTGCATTTCTTCTAATCTATCCACGGAATCAATGTCATGAAGGAGTTGCTGCTTCTTTAGATTAAGATTACCTAACTCTTCTCTGTTCCATTTTCTCAAGATCTTCTTCAAAGCTTCAAGTCTGAACCATAGAATAGAACTAGGAGAACCAGTGAATGTAATGGAATTCCAACACTGTAGAACTTTATCAACAAAACCAGGGACAAGGAACCACATTGCTTCAAATCTGAAGGGAGGAGGACCCCAAGATGCATCAACTGTGTCAAGTAAAAGAGGTAAATGATCTGATATGGGTCTTGACAAGGCTGTTCGAGTGGATAAAGGGAACTTTTGCTCAAAATCTGGGGAAAGTAAAAATCTATCAAGCCAACACAAAGTAGGATTATTTTCACCGCTATTCCAAGTGAATCTTGCGCCCTTGAGTGGAAGATCTATCAGTTCATGAAATATTATGAATTCATTAAAATCAAGCATGCTTTCAGTTGTTCTTTTGCAATTTTTCTTCTCCTCATATCTTGTAACAACATTAAAGTCACCACCTAATGCCCAAGGTAATATAGGCCACATTCCTCTAACAACTGATAATTCTTCCAAAAGATCATCCCTTAAAGAATAATGATTAGGACCATAAACATTTGTTAAACATCAGGGAACACCATCACTTTTGAGAAAACCTTCAACAGACAATGAATAAATTCCTTCAAATGCTGAAATCACTTAAAAACATCTAAATCCTAGAGTATTAACATACCACCAGACCTACCAACTGAGTTTTGAGCAACCCAACCGAAGTTAGTAGAGCCACATATTTGCAAGATATCTCTTTTTGTGCAACATTCCAACATGGTTTCTTGTAGAAAAATTGCGGAAGCTTTAGATGACTTGATAAGATTTTTGACAACAATTCTACGATATTCAGATCGTAGACCTCGTACATTCCATGATAACAATTTGAAATTCATTGAGAATTCTTCAAACCCTTACCTCCGGTATACCTGGTAGCCGGAGTTGTAACATTCTGAATAGATGAAATTCCCAATCTCTTGCATTCTCTGATGAGCTTTTTGGGGATAATTGGTTGTTGATTTGGATGATTAAAACCTGGTGGGACATCTTCTACTTCTTCTGATGAGTCCTGACAAGTAGGGAAATGTTGGGATTATGCCCAACAACAATAAGTAGGAGTTCCCATTTTAAATATTATTTAGTAGTTTACATTAAGCATGCTTAATGAGATATGGTCAAATATATTATTTGTAATTTATATAGTGGGAGATATAATATATCAATGACATTTTTGTTCGTAATCTATATGAATTATTTTCATTAGATAGATTATAACTTGCTATGATAATTACGTATGTATTGTGATAAATCTCTGTCATAGAAGTGGAGATCTTTAAATCTAGCAGGTTGATGTAATTGGATTATATCGAACCTGTCGGTTAGTTCAATTCATTGTATATCAGCCAATGAATGGATCTAAGCTACTACTTTATGTAAGTTCTTAATCCTGAGAATATGTATATACCTTACGTGTATTTCGGCTATTTTGTCTTACCAAGCAGTGAGGTCATTTGGATCAATATCTGGGTAAGATGGATAGTCGTGAGTGCGCAGTAAGAATATACATATTCAATATGGTATCCGCCTCGGATGTGTATTCCCTTGGATTATTGTGCGGGAATTATTATTCTAGACTGGCCAGTGGTCACTTAAATTGTATAAGTGATTATTAGAATAATAATATGGGAAGCACATTTTCATCGTCAAGGACAAAGATATAAATTCTTTATAAGAGCTGATGTGTAATTGTTACACACCTATAGGAGTTTATGAATACCGGTATTAGCGGAAGGACTTACGGGTAAGAAAGTAGAGGAAGGGTTTTACTTTTATTAAAACAGACAATTTTAGAGTGTTTGTCAATTACAAGTCTTTGGTGGAATCACTTGTAATTTCTTAATCGTATTTTGAATTGTGTGAGACACATAGAATCCTATACAGTTAAGAAAAACTAAAATTGTTTGTAGTCCAAGAGACCTAATTGTATTTGAAAAAGGTATAAACAAGAAGGATAGCTCCTAATATGAAAACTATATAAAGGAGCAAGGTATCAAAGCTAGACACACCAAAAGCTATGAGAAACTAAGCCTTCTTGTTTTCCCGTCCCTATACAATTAAGTTAATTGTGAGAAAGCCCGAAACAAAAACCCGTGTCTTCTTTTCACGGAGACAAAACCAAAGTTTTCTTTTCTAACAAAGCTACAGCAAGTTTTTTAGTTCTTCCCAGTATACACAAAGATTTGGTATTGGTGTTCATCAAATCAAGTATTAAGAAAAGAAGCTGTAGCAGTTGTTCGTCTTTACTTCATAAACAAAAGAAGGTGGTGTTCTTTGTGTGGTAGCAATAGTCAGTTGGGGTTTTCAAGTGTACAGCACCAGATCGTGAAAGAGAAATAGCAAGCAACGAAAGAAGAAATTCGTCAACGGAGTTTGCTTCTGTTTGGATTTGGAACTAGCGATTTAAGTGTATGTTTGTCAATTGTAACATATTGAAAAAGGATGAGATTTTAGACTAGAGGGAGCCATTTGGAGAGTAAGAAATTAGGTAACAGAATTTAGAAAGATCTGAAATAAAGATTTGCAGACAAGAGAAGAGAATTAGATCAGGAAAAATCTAGGAAGAAGATGAAGAGGTTGTAAAAGCTTCATTTTTCTTTTGTGGAGAAAGAAAGGTCTTTTACCTTGAGACTAAAAGCAATCTTGTTGCATGGAAAACCCGTCTCTGATTCATCTCTTGAAATCTGAAACCATTTCAACTACTGACGTGATTGTAAATTGGAGGGAGTTGTTCTTTAGACCTCCCTGAAAATATAACCAAACGCCATAAGAAAATACAAGATGCGTGCATGCTGCTGGTTTATTCAATTTTATTATGGTTCAACAATCATATGGATGAAATAGTTCAATATTCTTATAATCCAATCGATATTAGTGGGCCGTTTGTCTTTCTGCAACAACAGTTGCAAACAAAAATAGGTTGCCCCCAATATTGCATGTATGTGCACATTTCTCTGGACACCTTCGCACGTCCAGTTTTCATGCATTTACTTTCATGCGCACATTTCTTTTTGCAACCTTCTTGACATAGTCCACAATCCCAAAGGAAATTAGTATACAAGGGGAAAGATGTCTCTATGTCTCCTGCTTGACATTCAGTGTTTGATATTGGACGCGCTGGTCTTGTGCTAGGTTTACCACAACAACCTTCACAGACGGATTCCCTTAGCTGTGGGGGAGAATTCCACCAGTTGCACTCTACCGTGGACACAGGTCTGCCTTGCAGTCGACATAATTCTTCGACTTCGACAGGACAAGTCCTGCAAAACTGATCGGAACTGACATGCACCATGTTTAAGGTACAATATCATGTCTTTAAATAATTTGTAATGGAATTTTTTTTCATGGTTTTGACGGAAGTATTGTCCACCTAAGACTGTGTTACTAACGTACAATTAAGTATTTGGTGTAAACATGGTGTAAAAAAATTAATTAGATCAAAGCTCTCACGGAAGTGTTGTCCACCTTCCTTTTTGTTTACGACGTTACTAACGGACAGTTAAATACTTGATGTAAACAAAGTGTAATCCAATATTTAATATTCCGACCAATAGAGTCATGCCAAGTGTCATCCCCCGTAGCTTCTACATTAGAAAAAGCCTATTTCGGCCAATAGGAAGCAAGGGTTTCATCACCATTCAACGTGAGAGCTTATTTTGTGAAGGCCTTTAAGGAGGAAGATTGTTTTGAGACGACTCCATGCAGGGACGGGCCTAGCAAGGGGCTAACCCGGGCTATAGTCCGTCCCTATATTAGGCAAACAAAAAATTTGTTATGTAGTTTGAAAATTAGTGGTTAGCCCTCCCTTGGCTAATGTATTTTCTTTGTCTAATTAGCTTTAGCCTATGCTATGAGAGAACTAAGACAAATATCTTCTTTAAAACATAATTTTTCCTTCCATTTGCCTTCCCTAAATTATAAATTTCTTTATACAATCGTGTTTGTTATAGAGTTAATTTATTTTCGTCTTTCATTTGTCTATCTATCTAGTATTTTGTAGGTAAATCTCAATTATTACCCGGTTCGTTCCAAAAAAAAATTGCGGCCTTCGACCGCATTGCCAACCGTGAATGTTCCAGCCCTACCCAGATAAGATTTCTTGGTCCGTCCCTGACTCCATGATTATATACTAGGGAATGACCCGTGCCGTAAATGAGCCTATTCCGAGACATATAACACCACCATCTACTACAAATGAGTCGTTGAAAAACAACGGATTTCTGACCGTCGAAATTAAGACCAGTAGATTGTGGGATTGTTAACACCACACAAAATTTTGGTACCTCGCGGCAGCAATGTTGAGTAAATTTTTTTATTATTTTGAAGTTGTACTAAGAGCATGTTTTTTTTTTTTTTGTGTGCAGGTAATGAGTAATGGGAGGTTCAAAAGTGTGAAACATTGGGTGATCCAGAATAGTATGAAATCTAGGGTGTCAATGATATATTTTGGAGGGCCACCGTTAAGAGAGAGAATAGCACCACTACCATCACTGTTGGCAGAAGGAGAAGAGGGTTTGTATAAATAGTTCACGTGGTCTGAATACAAAAACTCTGCTTATAAATCAAGATTGGTCGACAACAGGCTTTGCAACTTTGAGAAACAACTTGGTTTCATGAAGAACAATGAACTATTAATTAACCAAAGCTATAATAAGTAGTACGAGTAGAGCTGAGCCGGAGGCAGTGCGAGTTGTGGGACCGCGCAAGGCCGGCTCTTCCTAGGGCCTTTTCTCTCTTCCTAGGTCGCTCACCCCCTCCCCCAATACTCGCCATGATCTAGCCCAATCACTTGGCTAAATCATTTCTAAGCTTCAGTATAACATGGTATTTCGATCCCTATCGATTATCGAGAGATTAGATATGTAATAGATTGCAAAAGCTTTTCAAATTATTCTACATTTTTCCTCAAACTACAAGGACTGCAAAGTACAGATGATAATAACTTATTATTAATCACTAATTAGTGACTTCACAGTCCGCATAAAAGTGGGATTTGTTGTGTGCTATATCCACCATCAATAACAAGGGTAATTCCAAGACTGCAATTTTTTGACATTGTTTAACCATTCGATTCGAAGTTTCTCCAGAGAAAACTGAAGCAAGGCTATGAGTGAAGATTATGCAACCTTTCTTAACTGAAACCATAACTCTTGCAGCATGTTTAGTAGTCAATAATGCACCAAAAACACTGTCAGAAGGAAACTGTAAGGTTCACCCCCCATGGGGCTTGAACCCATGACCAGACCAATTTAGCAGCCATTAATGCACCAAAAACACTGGTGCTTGAACCCATGAACAGACCAATCAGGTTAAGAGCCTTGGGCTCTACCAACTGAGCTAGACGGGCAACTGTTCGGCCTCAGGTCACACCACATCCACAGGCTTAAACTAGCTACTATGGAATCTGATTCTCGGGACAAAAACATCTTTACTTTGTTCCATATTTCTTGAATAAAACGCCATAAAATAAGCCTAAAATAATATGCACCATTATCCGAGAAAATCAATTTTGTATATGCCTCAGTGCTCATTCCTAGACCACTTTCCCTTTCTCAGCACTATCCCTACCATGGCCATCATCTCATCTGAGATCAATTCTGTCTCAGATTGACTCCTAAAATATTTTACTGATAGAGGCAAAATCATATCCAGGAAGGAAGTTGCAGAAGTACCGGCCATATGATGAACTCTACTTTGTATGAAGCTATAAAAGCAGGTAAGATTGATTACTTAAATCAATTTCCTTTTGTTGAAGATAATGATCTTATTACCCAAATAAGCTTAATGAAAACACATCTCAAGAACAATTCACTTCATGTTGCTGTTCAATACAACCAAGAAGTTTGTGTAAAAGAGATTTGCAAAAGATGTCCATCCTTATTCTAATATCATCTCTTTTCTGTCCATCCTTATTGTTGCAACAAAACTTTGAAGGAAATACTCCTCTACATGTTGCTGCAAGGTTAGGATTATCTGATGTAGCAAAAGTTTTATTGAGCTTTGCCCAGCAAGTGGAGGAAGAAGGCGACGTAGAAAGAGGGGAAGAAAGTAGGAATGGTTGCACGCCTAATGTAGCTGGGGAAGAAAATGGATGCTAATAATTGCAGGAACTAGTGAGAATGGAAAATAAAAAGAAAGACATGGCACTTCATGAGGCATTGCGGAATCGAGCTAATGTTGAAGTACTGAAGTTGTTAGCAGGAGCGGACCCAAGTTTTGAGTGTTCGGCTAATCTTGCAGGGAGACCCCATTATACTTGGCTGTCAAATATGGGGTGTGGTATCGTGTGGTGCTGTACACATTTGATTCAGGTAATGTATATACAAATAACTACCGTAGAATGTTGGAAATTTATTGTTCTTGATTAGTTTTGCTGTTTCACTTGTTTGCACTAGCATAAACAATTCGATTCATAACAAAAGGAAAAATTGAAGAGTCTAGAGTTGCTTAGAAGGTCTACGCATTCCCGCCATTAGGACGTTGTTCAATGGCATTTGATTTCCCCTTGTAATGAAACTTATATAATAATATATGGCAGGACTCATGGTAGGCGTATTGTTGCAAAAGAATCCACAATCAGCTAAGGAGGTGGACAGGAATGCCGTAGTGCAATTCACTATGCTGCGTTTTAGGGTGCCGTGGAAGTAGCTATTAAGTTGTCAACCGAATTTCAGACTCGTAATAATTGATACTATTCCCGATATTAGCAACAAATTTAAGATATACACATTTTGAGCTTTTAAAGCAATAAAATAAAGAATGACATAATTATAAACCGGTGAAGTCACCTACTAAATGCATGATTTATATGAGAAAGATGGCATGACACAGCTTTACATCATGCCACGGGGGGGATTTATGGTCTTAGATGTATCAGATCACGGAAGTTTAATGTAGCATTTTCCTATCGATGCTCGGGAGATTAACATATGTTGAAGATTGCAAAAGCTTTTCAAAATCTCAAATTATTCTACATTAATTTTCTTCAAATTACAAGTAGTACAGATGATAATAACTTACGATCAGTCACTGATTAGTGATTTCAAATTCTTGCTAAAAGTAGGATTTGTTGTGCTATATCCACCATCAATTACAAGGTTAAGCCCGCTTACATACTTAGACTCATCACTGCTCAAATACACCGCTGCTTCCGCCACATCGTCTGTTTTGAGGATCGTCCCTTTCAAGTTTGCCGACTCATGAACCACCTTCTCCAAACTGTCAGCTTCTTTTCCACCACCATCACTCACCATCGGAGTGACAATCACAAACGGAGAAATACAATTGACTCTAATCCCAGAATCTCCTAATTCAACACACAGATTCCTAGTTAATCCCAACACTGCATGTTTGGACATTGTGTAAGCATTAGAAGTTTCCCCAGCGACAACCGAAGCAAGACTACAAGTGAAGACTATGCAACCTTTCTTAGCTGGAATCATAACTCTAGCAGCATGTTTAGCAGCCAAGAACGCACCAAAAACATTGACATTAAACACTCTCTGTAGATCCTCCAGACTACCATCTACTATCGATTCACCATATCCGTCGCCAAGGATCCCACCGTTGCTATACATAATATCAAGCTTGCCTTACTTCTCAATCGTTTTATCTACCGCATTTTGTACATCCGTCTCGTTTGTCACGTCGCAGTGCACATAACATATCATATCAACAGAATCTTCAGATAAATCGGATAGACCGAGAGCATTTTGAGTGTCGGCAATGACAACCTTAGCTCCATTTCGAACGAACAGTTTCGCGGTAGTTGTTCCAATTCCTGTGTCACCACCGATACCAATGGAAGCACCCATTATGATTGCAACCTTACCTTGTAACCTCTTACCCAAGCTGACTACTTCAGATTTAGAACCAATATCCATCTTCTGATCTTTCAACATATAGTGAAATCTGTTTAAGAAGAAATTGTTGATTGATTAAGATTCAAAGTAGGAATATGTATGCGGAATTAATACAAAGAGGTCAAACTGCCAACATTCTCTTCCATCATTTAGATTTCTGTTTTCGTGTGTTATTTAAACAAGTGCATCGCCACAAGAAGGATTGAATTCTCTTATCTTGCCCACCTTTCGAGAATGGATCTA
The DNA here is from genome assembly GCA_023531105.1 of Papaver atlanticum. Lineage (NCBI taxonomy): Eukaryota > Viridiplantae > Streptophyta > Magnoliopsida > Ranunculales > Papaveraceae > Papaver > Papaver atlanticum. The sequence goes on from JAJJMB010013055.1 coordinate 498,100, forward strand.
AGCAAAAAAAAAAAAAAAAAAAAAAGTAAGTGACAGCACTACTAAATAGTAAACGCCCATCGTGGGGCTTGAACCCACAACCACAAGGTTAAGAGCCTTGCGCTCTACAAAGAGCTGAGATAGACGGGCAGCTGGTCTCAATCGCAATTATTGCACCAATTACTGGAGTCTTATAGGTAAGTTACAACCACCCATATTGCTGTACAAAACGATCAAATAGAAGATCCGAAGCTAGCTTGAGAAGTACCTCGTAATAAGACCGGTTGTTTTCACAAAATTGGCCAATTAGCCCCAGAATAACAACTTTTGGGTGAAAAAGACATGGAAAATTTGATACTGTTTAAACGGACGAGAATTAAAAAGATACTTTTCTATTAACCATTTTGGGTAATCTGTCCGTAATATTACAAATTAATATTTCACAATAGACTAAAATATCTACTGAGAAACAATATTGTTTGTGTCAATTAGAAGAAGAATCTGTAAACCCTACTTATTGCTACACTGCAGCTATACAAGAAAATCCAGGACTATCTGAATCTTTATCTCAAGACTCAAGAGCTCCCTGCTAGGAAGTATAGAAGAGCAAGAAAAATGTGTGTTTATTTAGTGTGAAAGATGCAAAAAAGTAAGGAAATTCAGCCACTTGAAGACTAAAGAGTGTCTACTAATTTGTTATTCCTCTTCTTCTTATATCATCTTCTTCATCTTCACTGTAGTAAGACATACTGTAGAATCAAACTGTCGTGTCCTGGACCTCGTATCATCAACCCTCGAACCACCACGTATAAGATGTGATTTTTGAACTGGAGTTTTCTCTAGTGATTCATGGACTGGAGTTCGACCTTCAAGCATGCTCACAGCTGTAGACATCAATGGTCTAATACTAGAAGATGAGTTTGTGCATAACAGAGCTATGTTTAACATTCTCAAAACTTATTCCTTTGAATAGTTTGAATCCAGAATAGGGTCAACCAGGTCAAGGAGGCTTCCTTCCTCTTTTAGTACATAAGCCTGCAGTTATACCAAGAAGAAAGTTAGTACTCATAAGCCACTTTTCCAGTAAAATCAACTGTATGTTTGTCATACATATTCACCTTCCTCAAAATAAGCATATTTTTTACCATTGTGAAATCATATGCATATACTATTAATATGACATTCTTAAAGTCAATACGCCTCTTGTTGCTCTCGCTGCAACTACATATACAAAAACAAAATGCTAAAAAAACAAAATAAAATTGGGTCCAAAATTAAACAAAAACACAACCTACACGGATAATCCTAATGGTCATCTAGACTAGTCCAACGCCCAATTGCAATGATACTCTCATTAATGAGGTAAAAAATTCGATTTCTGTTTGGGGAGCTGAACCCAAATGGTTTATAGATATAAGTGTTTGGGCTCAGTGTCTAACTGGGATGTAATTATCATAGGCAATTGTAATTAAGACAACGATAAAAATGTGAAAAGTAGGAAGCTGCAAGACTCTTATGAATAGATAATGAACCAAACAACACTTATATTATGATATCATAGTTTATAAAACATGGATATCAAACATGAACTAGTTTAAACAAGACGAAGAGAAACCAGTTTCAACCCAAATTAAGGTATAATGAAACCATTTTCATCCTAGTTTAAACATGGGTGAAACCAATTTCATCCTAGCTTAAACATGGGTGAAACCAAATTCAACCCAATCTAAAATAGGATGAAATCAGTTTCATCCTAGTTTAAAAATAGAAAACAAATTCAATCCAATCTAAGCACATAATAACGTAATCCTGTAATCATTTGCGTACTACTAAAAAAGCAGTTCAAACCTAACATAAACTTTCATTCAGCATATGCGAGTGATTTGATACTTTATTCTCTTATTCACGTCCTAAATAGGTATCTCTAAAGCATCTGCTGCTCAGCAAAATTAGAGGAGTATAATCTATACAGATAAGAATGAAATACATACAAGCATTTAGCAGAAAATTTCATTCAATACAGTTTCATTACAACCTAATCATTAAAATTAGGACCACCAACAGATGCAAACCAGTTACATCATGACTTAAAGCTAGATTAAAACAAGTTACATCCCATTTTAAAGCTAGATGAAAACCAGTTTCTTCATGTAATACAGATAACCAATTCATCATTAAACAACCTGATGCAAACCAGTTTCATCCAATACAACTGACCTCAAATATAGGTTCATCCAATACAGCTAACCATCAATAAAACAAAACAAGATGGAACCCAGTTTCATCCAATACAGATGCATTACAACGACCGAATTTTCAGTAGTGTTGGATTAGAAAAATAACATAGCTCACACCAATTTATACTAAAATAAAGAGAAATAACCAAGTTATACCCAAGTACTTCAACCAATTCAAAAATTAAGCATGCAATTTTGAAAATAAAATCAAAATAAAGTTAGGGTTTTTGAACTTACAAGTTCTAGGTGAGATTTTGTGAAATTGATATGTTCAAACCCTAATTAGGCTGCTCGAGTTGGTGTTTGCAGATGACGGAGAAACCAATTTAAACAATGATGTCTTCAGTTTCAATTGTGATGATACTGTTGATGTAGACGGTGGATAAAGATGATGATATTGTTGATGTATACGGTGGATAAAGATGATGAAACGATGGATAAAGATGATGAAGACGGTGAAGAAATCAATTTCAGCGTTGCAGCAACATGATTGTAGTGGAGAAAACAGAAGAGGGATAAAAAGATCGGTATGACTGCTATTTTTTGAGAGGGCGAAGAGAAAATAGAGAGAAAACAAGCAAAGGGTATCTCTGTCAGCTATACTTTTAAATATCTCCCGCCCATTTGACCCATGTTGAAAGTTTACTCGTCCATCTGAACCTGGATATGTACTTTTCTGGGCAAATGACCCATTTTCTCTTCTTCTTTTTTACGAAAAGAGGCAAGCCTCGGAAGATATATTGATACGTCGATTTAGGAAATCAAGAACCTTACATAAATTTTTCAAGATCGTAAAAAAGTTATTTAAGTTGTAGTATCTCCACCAATTCTTTCCTATTAAATCTATCCTTTCAAACCTAAGAATAATTTCAAAGAACCTTCTTCCCTCTCGCAATGGAGTGGACCAAATATCTAAGGAAAAACTGATTTTGATAAGATGGCAATGTTGAAATAGTGAAAGTTCACCACTTCTTTTGCTACACCGACAAAACCAAGCTACAGAATTAGTTAGGGGTCTGAATCTCATATTTGGAATAAAAAATTGTTGATCTCTTAATGATTTTACTCTCCTTTCACCGGTAAAATAAAGTAAGAAAAACGCTACAACTCCAGACTAGGGCCTTAGGGCAATTCCTATGGCAATTGCCAAATAATTTTTTTGTTGAGCCAGGTGGATGGGAAAAAAAGTTTTTCCACTAAGGTAAATGCATTGGGAGGATTTAAATCAGACGCGCAGATTAAGTACAACCGCTGGCGGGTAAATATAAGCCGTTGCCGGTCAAACATAATCCGCTGGCGGGTTTTCAAAGACCGCGAACGGATACTTTTTAACGGTCACCGGAATGGATATTTTTTCTACCCAAATAAATACTACTCGAGCTTGATCTCACAAATTCACAATAATCTTTCATCTAATAAATTTTTTCTCAATTTCAATCGCTTTCAATTTTCAACCATGAATCCTGATTTTGGTTCTTCTGAGGAAGAGATATGAAGATGGATGGAATCTTGTATGAAGAAGAGGAAGAAATGTATATAGAGATTTTGCATCAAATGGATGAAGACGCAATTCAACATAGAAGGTGGCGAAATTTTATGTTGCAATTAAAATCATGGATAATACCAAAGCCTTCAGAGCCATATGAAGTTATGACCAGAAGATGGACGTGGAGAGATCGACATTTTTACCATGACAAGATGATGCATGATTATTTTAATAATGGATATGTCTATTCCGATAAGGATTTTCAGCGTCGATTCCGCGTTGGCCGCAACTTGACGCAAAGGATTATTGCCGAGATTTCTCAGGTACAACCTTTATTTAATCATCAGTATGATGCACGACATGTACGAGGATTTAGTCCCAAATAAAAGGTCAATTCCAACCTCCGTATACTATTTTACTAGGTACCAGTAGATTCCACAGACGACTACATCTGTATTGGAAAAACAACCGCTTTTAGGTATCTCAAATTGTTTTGCGCAACAATAGTCGGGCTTTTGGTCCAACTTTTTAAAGAAAGCCTACTCAGGAAGATGTTGAAAGAATCATTGCCGAAAACACGATAAGGGGTTTCCAGGAATACTAGGTAGTCTTGACTGCATGCACTGGACGTGGCATGCGTATCCGGTTGAATGGGAAGTGAAAAAGCGGGGGTCTAACAACCACACCCAATATTTCGCTTAGGAATCTATATGGACGAACTCCAATATACTTTCAAGAGAATCCACTAGACAGTTAGACTCAATCTTAAGAAAAGTATATCCAAGAGTTATATCTCTATTTCTCAATTCAATCTGCAATCAAACAAATTGGAATTTGCGAGCCTGATTTAATATAAGAAATAACTTGGACGGTATAAAAAAACAATATCCAAGTTTCAATCAATCTAATCAAAAACCATAGGTTGGATTCATAATTGATTGAACTTACGCACAACCTGTGATATATATTTAAATATATAGGAAATATAATGCGGAAAAGAAATAACACAGACACAAGAAATTTTGTTAACGAGGAAATCAAAAATGCATAAAAACCCCGGGACTTAGTCCATATTTGAACACCACACTGTATTAAACCGCTACAGACACTAGCCTACTCCAAGTTAACTTCGGACTGGAATGTAGTTGAGCCCTAACCGATCTCACACTGATCAAGGTACAGTCACGATCCTTACGCCTCTGAATCCCAGCAGGACTCTGCGCACTTGATTCCCTTAGCTGATCTAACCCACAACTAAGAGTTGCTACGGCCCAAAGTCGAAGACTTGATAAACCAATCTGTCTAACACAGTAAAGTCTATTGAATAGATAAATCTTTCTCCCATAGATATACCTATGAGTTTTGTTCTGTCTTTTGATAAATCAAGGTGAACAGGAACCAATTGATATACCGGACTTATATTCCCGAAAAATAGCCTAGAAATATCAATCACTTCACAATAATCTTAATCGTATGGTAGCGAAACAAGATATCATGGAATCACAAACGATGAGACGAAGATGTTTGTGACTACTTTTTATCTTGCCTATCGGAGAATAAATCTCGAGAAAATCTTAGAGACGATAGTACTCAATACGATAGAAAACAGCAAGATCAGAACAAGCAACTGCAGAGAAATAGTTGGGTGTGGCTTCACAATCCCAATGAAGTCTTCAAGTCGTTAACCACAGGGTTTCGTGAAAAACCTAAGGTTAAAGGAGAATCGACTCTAGTCACAATTAGGTTTCCCAGTTGCTAGAGTTCCCCTTTATATAGTCTTCAAATCAGGGTTTGCAATAAATGTTACCTTGGTAACAAAGCATTCAATATTCACCGTTAGATGAAAACCTGATTAGACTCAAGCTAATATCTTTCAACCGTTAGATCGAACTTAGCTTGTTACACACAAAAGAAAAGTGACTTCATTTAGATATAGGTAACCGTACCTAAACGTGTACACCTTGTTGGCTCAACAATAGTTAACCGAAGTTAGTCATATGAACACTTTCATATCAACCATATTCATCTTAACCATAACTAGTTCAAATGACTCAAATGAAACTAGTTTTAGAGTTGTTAAATTGTTTATATTCTCAGAGAAGTATACAAGACACAATTGAAGCAAAATCGATTTTGATTTACTCGAATCAATTCATGAACATTATAGCCACGGTTTGCAAAAGATTGCATTCCTTATTATATTAATGTATTAGTTCATGAACAAACCGATTTAAGAACATAATCTACTCAAGTATGCAAATGGGTACGCATACCTAAGTGGTAGGACTGAGTTTGGGTTTGCCAGTATGCGAACGGGTACGCATACCTTCCAAAACTTAGTTGAATTTTCGGAACTTTAAACTCACGCCAGTTCGCATACCGGGTATGCATACTAAGTTCCCGGACTTCCATAAACCAACCAGTACGCATACCTGGTTCCCGGACTTGGAATATCTTGCAAAAACTAGCATACAAGTACGCATACTGTGTTATATCCAATCATGGTTAATAGTTCTAAACTCCCATTTCAATCATTGAAACATTCTCGGAAGACGACAATAGCTGTCTCACACAAACTATTAGCTTCAAACCAATTTTCAAGTGATCGAATGATCAATACGAAACATTCCGAGTCTACATCAAATGACTGTCTCACACAAATCGTGTAAGATGTTACAAGGCGATTTTCACATGATCATCTTTTGACTTTCGTCAAGAATATAAGATGAATTTGGTTAAAGCGAAAGCTTACCAACACATATTTCGAAAAATATGTAAGCGAGTTAAACTCAGCTCGAAATATCAAATGTGTATAATCGAAGTCTATATAGCTATACGACTTTTGTCGCAAATAGGAAATAAAGTAGATATACTTTTGAGTTATAGATGAGTTCAAGTCTCCACATACCTTTTGTTGATAAAGTTCCACAAGCTCCCCTTAGTAGTTCTTTGTCTTCAATCGATAAACACCGTGAAGTCTACTGCTCAACTACACTTTCTATCCTAATCCGAGACTTAGCTATAAGTAGACTAGAAATCAAGACTTATAGTTTTGGAAACTAAAATTGATAGCAAGCTCGAGATAACAAATCTTGCAAGTTCGGCCGAGCAATGCTCTAACAATCTCCCCCTTTGTAAATTTTAGTGACAAAACTATCAATACATATGGATTACAAAATAAATAAACTTTGTAACTTCTCATCCAAATGCTTGATTTCCTTGGTTCTTCAACATTACTCGAAATCTTCGTCACTTCCAAGTACTCCAGTGATTCTGAACGTGTTCAACTCAGCATCATTGCTGTTGAAGATCCGTAGCTATAACAATGAGAAAAAAATAGCTCTCAATCATTGTTATATAGTGTCATGGTATTATTACACAGCATCAAAGTCCAATTGTGTCACAACTTTGACAACAATACTATAGTGATATGTACCACTCCCCCTTAGTCAATACTTCATCTCACATGAAAACCACTCCCCCTTACTTAATGATCTGTAAACCAATATGTATTTGTAGTGTGAACTACACATTAATTCTCCCCCTTTTTGTCAATATAAATTGGCAAAGGTACGAAAACTAGTGGGATCATAATGAAATTCTCATAGAGATTCTTCATGACTAAAAGAAAACATATCAACTTTGTTTAGATGCAATCATAATTCAAAACTAAATGCATACATCAAGTAGTTTATAAAGATACAAGAAAACTCCTACAATATTCCACAGCCGCACTCCCCATAAAGATTTGGCAATTAAGCACAAGTTCAATTAAGAACTCTCCCCCATAAAATGTCATTCCCGAAAGAACAACAAGAGCGACCTTACTTTCACAAGAAAATAAGGATTTATTTGGACATTAACAAATTACATGAAACATGAATTTGTATCCATAAAACTCAATTAAATTAACCAGAAGAGAACCCATGATTAATTTAATCGGAAATGCTCATCATATATAAGAGAACTTACAGAGCCGCACAGTACTTTCACAGAGAAGTGGATCAGAGAAAGATAAATAATGCGGAATATACAAAGATTCATTCTATTTTCATCAATATTTGCATAAAGACATATAATAGACTTAATCTTTGCAATCAAAAGTTCATCCTATCTTCCATCAATATTTGCATAATGACATAATAGGCTTAACTTTTGACATATATGGGACAATCATAGTTCACGGACGCAAACACTCATATCCCATAACAATTTTTGCAATATATAAAACCAATAAAGATTAATACTGCAAAATCATCTTCCAAATAAACTTTAGAATTTAAATAAAACAAATCTAAAAACATTGCAAGATGAAAATCGTTGGCAATAGCTATGTGTACTCACAATAATGGCTATTCCAAACCCTAGTTATCCTTCTTAAAACACAAGAATAAATTCTCGTAAGAAGTTTCCTAGACATCATAGAGCTTGTTCAAGGCATCTACTGAGAATTCCTTCTCATTATTGAAAAACCTATTGATTATGGGATTGTTCAATTCCTCTAAATCTTCAGAAATATCAGTCAACTCACTAAGTTCTCTTTTTAGTCCACTCAAGGTGTTCCTTGTTAAAGACAACATATGTTCATAGTGAGCAATTTTTTCAAAAGAGGAAATGATTTGAAATTTTAAATCATTTCTTTTGTTGATGAAATCCTTCACCATACCTCTAAAGTTATTATCAAAATGACAAACAGACAAGAGGCAGTTAGATGAAGAACCTTCTTCATCATTTTTGAATATCTCCTTCTTCTTCTTTGAGGATTTGATTCCTTCATAGAGATTCACATTAACTGCTTCATTTGCATCACTTTTTGTGGTGCCTCTAGTTACAGGAGCCATGAAACTGTATCTTTCAAGAAAAAAGAAGTGAAGGGCATTTTGATCACAGATGAATATAAATAGAACAATGGACAGCCAAACCCTATAAGAACTTTGAAAAAGTCTTTTACGA
>JAJJMB010013055.1:506764-548327 GCA_023531105.1 Papaver atlanticum
AAATATCAATCACCTCACAATAATCTTAATCATATGGTAGCGAAACATGATATTATGGAATCACAAACGATGAGATGAAGATGTTTGTGACTACTTTTTATCTTGCCTATCGGAGAATAAATCTCGAGCAAATCTTAGAGAAGATAGTACTCAATACGATAGAAAACAGCAAGATCAGAACACGCAACTACAGAGAAATATTTGGGTCTTGCTTCATAATCCCAATGAAGTCTTCAAGTCGTTAACCAACAGGGTTTCATGAAAAACCTAAGGTTAAAGGAGAATCGACTCTAATCGCAACTAGTATCACACAGGAGGTGTGGGGATTAGGTTTCCTAGTTGTTAGAGTTCTCCCTTATATAGTCTTCAAATCAGGGTTTGTAATCAATGTTACATTGGTAACAAAGCATTCAATATTCACCGTTAGGTGAAAACCTGATTAGACTCAAGCTAATATCTTTCAACCATTAGATCGAACTTAGCTTGTTACACACAAATGAAAAGTGACTTCATTTAGATATGGGTAACCATACCTAAACGTGTACACCTTGTTAGCTCAATAATAGTTAACCGAAGTTAGCCATATGAACATTTTCATTTCAACCATATTCATCTTATACCATAACTAGTTCAAATGACTCAAATGAAACTAGTTTTAGAGTTTTTCAATTGTTTATATTCTCATAGAAGTATACAAGACACGATTGAATCAAAATCGATTTTGATTCACTCGAATCAATTCATGAACATTATAGCAACGGTTTGCAAAAGATTGCATTCCTGATTATATAAATGTATTAGTTCATGAACAAACCGATTTTTGAAAATAACCTACTCAAGTATGTAAACGGGTATGCATACCTAATTTGTCGGACTAAGTTTGGGTTTGCCAGTATGCAAACGGGTACGCATACCTTCCAAAACTCAGTTGAATTTCCGAAACTTTAAACTCATGCCAATATGCATACCGGTATGCATACTAAGTTCACTGACTTCCATAAACCAACCAGTACGCATACGGGTATGCATACTATGGTTCCCGGACTTGGAATATCTGGCAAAAACTAGCATACAAGTACGCATACTATGTTATATCCAATCATGGTTAATTGTTTTAATCTCCCATTTCAATCATTGAAACATTCTCGGAAGACGATAATAGCTGTCTCACACAAACTATTAGCTTCAAAGAAATTTTTAAGTGATCGAATGATCAATTCGAAACATTTCGAGTCTACATCAAATGAATGTCTCACACAAATCATTTAAGATGTTACAAGGCGATTTTCACATGATCATCTTTTGACTTTCGTCAAGAATATAAGATTAACTTGGTTGAAACGAAAGATTACCAACACATATTTCGAGAAATATGTAAGCCAGTTAAACTCAGCTCGAAATATCAAATGTGTATAATCGAAGTCTATATAGCTATATGATTTTTGTCTCAAATAGGAGATAGAGTTGATAAACTTTTGAGTGATAGATGAGTTCAAGTATCCACATACCTTTTGTTGATGAAGTTCCACAAGCTCCCCTTAGTAGTTCTTCGTCTTCAATCGATGAACGCCGTGAAGTCTAATGCTCAACTACACTTTCTATCCTAATCTGAGACTTAGCTATAAGTAGACTAGAAATCAAGACTTATAGTTTTGGAAACTAAACTTGACAACAAGCTTGAGATAGCAACGCTTGCTAGTTCGACCGAGCAGTGCTCTAACAGGAAGGTCAAAATAAGGGTCATTATTTAAAATCAACTGTAATTTTGGAAGCGTCGGCTACTTATGATTGTTGGTTTTCTCAGGCTTTTTTACTGCCGGGTTCAAATAACGATGTCAACGTTTTACATAAGTCACCATTGCTGAAGATCTTAAGCATGGGATCGCGCCGCATTGAAATTTCACCATCAACAGTCATGACTACACTCAGGGGTATTTTCTAGCAGATGGGATTTATCTAGAATTGTCAACTTTGGTTCAAGCTTATAGTCAGATTGGCTTTGGATCGACGTCTATGAAGAATATGAAGTACTTTAATGGGAAACAAATGAAATTGAGGAAGGATGTTGAACGTGCTAGCATACTGAAAAGGAAGTTCGCCATCATAGCTGGCCCACATGCTTTTTTGATCTTCAAGAAATGAGAAAAATTATGCTAACTTGCATCATTCTGCATAACATGGTCATTGAGGAAACTATATGTGACCCAACCTAGACTAGTTTTCCATACGAATATTTAAGACCGGGGATCGTGGTGCAGCATGGTTGTCTTGCAAGAGAATATAGACTTTCCACCGACATAATCCAAAATCGTGGACTCTATGAATAGCTAAGGGAAGATCTAACTAAGAACCTTTGTGTTATAAAAGGAGGAAGAGACCATGCGCGGGGGGGTCAAAACCAGGGTGGCTGAGACCAAGGCAGATAGATGTCGTTTTTCAATTTAATGTTATTTATTTTAATTAGATGTAATGCAGTGAGACTATTTAAATTAATTGATAAGTTAAGGCAATTGCAGTAAAAGTAATTTTAACTAAACCATTACATTTAAATTAAACTTAACCAATAAAAATTAAAATTATAACTAATGAAGGCGATATTCATCTTCGTCTTCTTCTGAGGCATCATCAGCATCAGCATCGTCTTCCTCATTCACATACAGGGCAGGTTGTTCAGGGACTTGTTGTTCCACCTTATCCATTTCCCTATTCCATATAGCAAGTTTTCGTGGATTCATATTGTTGAAGTATTCAAGGAGAGTAGCTTGTCCATCTTAAAATCCATATAGTGTTGTTCTCGCGAAGGAAGACTTTTTCAAAGTTTCCTTATTGCAATGCCACGATCCTTGCTTCTATCTTTTTCTAACTTCACCTCGAATTCCTTGTGCTCAGAATAGTTGAACTCGTTTGAACTTCCTTCTGTTGTTCTTTGGGATGCGTCTCTCGCTGCTTTTCCATCTTTCTGACCTCCTCCTCTTCTTCTCTGGACCTTGGTGTTAACGTCCAGATTAGTGTTATGTTTTTCTGACTACTTGGAGACCCAGAATATGGAGATTCATTTCCTTCCGGTGAGGAAGCAGGCCCACCATTCTGAAAATCCTTTGAGATTGGACCATATGGTGATCTTGCTGGCATTTGATTACCTTCCAACAAGTATCACTACACCATATCCTGCATTTTGCAACATATTTATTTCGGGGGTGTGCAACGGATATTGACGTCGCACCCGATGCACACTGATAGACGCATTTATGTGTCTATTTTCATCTCTATTGTATATATTGTTAGTACCCATTTTTGTACTAATTTTGTTATTTTATCCCTTTGTAGGTGTTTTTGGAGAAATAGGCTTTTACGGCAAAATTGGCTCGAAAAGTTGCTAAAGGCTCCTGGGAGGACACTTGCTATTCGGACTCTCATTTTGGATAAGGGGTAACCCATTTCCAAGCAGCTGCGAAGCACAGACCGGCACTGGATAGGGGGAGGTCACATTTCTTCTCAAATTTTCAAAACAGATTTTGGCGGGAAAATTTTGTCAGAAAAACAGAATTTCTGTTTCGAATTTTGGATGATTTTTAAGGCGATTCAATGGCTGATTTTCATTGGGTTAACTCTGTTAAGGATAAACAAGTATGGTATGAGCTGTAGAATCGATTAAACAGGGATAGAAATCCGTGTTGGAGCAAAACAGGGAGAATTCACAATTTGAGTTATTTTCGGTTTACAAAAGAATTTGTGAAGAGTTTACGGCAAGATAGGAGTGTATGGAGTCCTTATTCAGTCCTGGGAGAGTTTAAGAGAGTTTGGAAACCAAGTTGACGCGTAAAAAGAAGATCAAATGGCTGTAACGTGCGGTGAAGAAAAAACGAAAAGATTTGGATTAACTCGAGTAATTTTAGGGTTTGGTGGATATATATAGGTTGATTCGAGTCATATTAAGAAGCAACAAACATTAGGGGGAAGTTTAGAGCCTTAGAGAAGCCAGAAGAATCATTGGAAAAAGTCGAGTTTCTGCTGGTGCAACTGTGGCCGGAGAAGACGAAGAACACAGAACAGCAGTAAAAGAAAGTCGCAGAAACTGTGACCGTAGCTTTCAAACTATATACCCTTTGTAACAATTTTTCCAACAGTTAGCTTCGGTTCGCAACAGTTCTCTGTATGAATAGGTTCTGTAACGATTATATTTGTTACAGAATCTGCTGCTTAGCACTTTTCACTCTTTTAATCAACTTTTGAACACCAAATATGTATTTTGAGCAAGTGGTTAATATGAGGAGCTAAACCCCTTAGCCGAGGCGACGGAGGAAGCCATTGTTCCATGAAAAGTGGTATAGTTCTATTTTAATTATTTATTGCAATTATTTTACATGATTTTTTGCATAGAACTTAAAAGGAAAATTGGTTTTTATTGAGTAGTTGTGAAGTGTTTTGATGGGACATGCTTAGTTTTAATACTTTTGATGTTTCATGCTTCGTGCTTACAATTATTACTTCAAAAATCTATTAAAGGCAAATACTAGAATCACTTTAAAGAAGAATATTGCATGAATATTGATTAGAGTTTATCACTTAATTGGTCAATGGTGGAATCCAGAGTCTCGGTATTTTCTTATTATTGTTAAAACAACTCTATTTAATTTTCGAAAATCCTTCACAAGTTCGAGCAACGAACCTTTTTACCACTACAACTATAAAACGACATCACACACCTAAAAATACGTTGCGCAAAATAAATAATATTGGTTTGTTAAGTGAAATTTAATGGAGCAACGTTTTTGAAAGTATAAAACCGTTGTACATCAATGGCATTTATGTAATATCAAACATTTCCATGGGCTATAGTAATCTTGTTTATTTAATCTCTGATTTTTCTTTTAATTATTATTTTTTAGAAAATTCTTAAAATTAGTTTCCCCAAAATTCCCTAGCTCTTCCTTATCTCGTTTTCTACTCCCCCTTTCTTGTTTGATAAGATGTTAAACACTTCTTGCAGATTGATAAGATGTTAAACTCTCTCTAATCTTCACGCAATCTTCCACATAATCTCATCGACATGTGATATTCTCGTTTCTCCCTGTTTTCTTCTTGCGGATTACTCAGCCAAATTCGGTCGAACCTAAAGCCCAAAACATGTTTATTAGGTCATATCACAACTACCCATAAAAAATCAGCCCTTTAGTCTCTTCATAACATCATCAAAAATCGATCGACCCAACTGCCAGTGAAGAAAAGCAATTTCCCGCCAAAAATCCATTTTCAAATGATGAAGATGGGTGCTAAAGATGAATTTGGGCTACACATAGCCATGGGTGCCCCTTATCCGCTGCTGGAGTCCGTATAACACTTGTCCCTTGGGGTGCATTTAGACAACTTTTCGAGCCGATTTTTCCAGAAATGTTTATTCCCAAAAATACCTACACACACACAAAATACCATAATAAGTACAAAAATGGGTACTAACAATATGCACAGTAGAGACGAAAATAAACACATAAATGCGTCTATCAAAAACCCCCAAACTTATTATTTGCTAGTCCCGAGCAAATCAAAAACTACAAAAATAAAATCCTAACTCACTGTCGCAGCCATCGTCGATTGCACTTAGCATGTGCAACAAGCCTTTGAACCCCTAGGTGGCCCTAGTGGCCGAGTTATAGTCTCGGGAGGGTTTACCAGAGTTGTACCCACAAAACCTTTACTCTAGACCCTAGCTATCTACGCAGAACCTTGAAATGGCACTAAAGAACCTCCTTGGTTGGCATACTTATTGATTATGGGAGGAAGTACCCTGATGCGAAATTCCAATTGATGTACACGAGTTTGCACTAAAATTCGTATATAAGTGACAGAGCTCTACTCAGATAGTTTCACTATGGACATCAATATCCGGAGTCAACAAATCACATGGAAAGATTAAGAGATGGATATAGAAAAACATAGATGGTTTTGATGTTGACTAGGTGAACGGTGTTTTCTCATATCTGTCTGAAGGCCTCCGCCAAGATGAACCTATCCTAATGGACTGAGATACCGGTCTGACTAATATCAACACAACTGGCATATAAAAGGGGACCAGTGGTCAATAACCCTAATTCTAGATCAACTCGTCTGGCATATACAAGGGAACCAGCGGTCGATTTATTGAACACACATTTATTATTATTTATTTATTTAGAACTAACAACATGATTAGATCTTGTGTATCCAAGCGCATGCTTTCTTGTCAGCAGATTACATGGTAATTCCCGTGGATCCTGCATTCCACGCTTGTTTAGGCGACGGAGACAGGGAGAACACACACATATTGCTATCCAAGTGTTAAAATTTATTCTGATTGGTCTATTGGTCTGGTCTTTTTTTTTTTTTTTTTTTTTTAATCTCAATCACTCTATTTCACCCTAGCATTGGTAACAACTTGAATCGTGAGCCCCACCTAATCACTTAGAGAAACATATTTCAAAAAGAAAATAAAAACAGAAGTGAAAAGGACTCAACGAGATATGGCGAAACTATCAAGTTATTTCTAACACCTGAGCTCTGTGCTTTTACGAATAGACTCTTATAGATGTTTCCATCTACTCAGATTGGTTCCTCAACTCCTAAAACCAAAATGCTTCCATCCACTTAGATTGGTTAGTGCCATCCTTAATAGGCATAAATTTCTAGGCTCTGGAGTTTATTGCAACTAAAAAGTTTTTCCCATACCCCCAAACTTAAATCTAACATTGTCCTCAATGTTTCTAAAGAAAGAACAGTACCAAAAATAACACAAAGATACGTTGGAAAGATAGTACCTGGGTGAAGAGAGAAATCAAAAACTAATATACAACATAAAATGACCCCGATGGTCAATCAAGGGTAAGCAGGGTCCTCCAGAGGGACCTCCTCAACATCACCTGTAGGAAATGGCTCTAAAAAGGGTTTCAATCTCTGACCGTTAACCTTCGAAGAACCATCCGGTGTCTCGATCTCAACAGCTCCATGAGGAAAAACAGTACGGACCACAAAAGGACCGGTCCACCGAGAGCGCAACTTCCCGGGAAATAGATGCAAACGAGTGTCATACAGAAGAACTTTTTGACCTGGAGAAAATGACTTCCGTAAAATATTCTTATCATGCACAAGTTTCATTTTGTTCTTATACTCCTCAGCACTATCGTATGCATCTCTACGAATCTCGTCCAACTCATCGAGCTGGAGCTTTCTGTGATCTCCTGCCTTGTCAAGTGAAAAGTTTAGCTGCTTAATAGCCCAATAGGCTTTATGCTCTAACTCAACAGGCAGGTGACATGCCTTGCCAAATACTAAACGATAGGGTGACATTCCAATGGGTGTCTTAAACGCAGTACGGTAAGCCCATAAGACATCAGTAAGCCTCAATGACCAGTCTTTCCTATTGGGATTAACTGTTTTCTCTAAAATACGCTTAATTTCCCTATTGGAGACCTCTACCTGACCACTAGTCTGTGGGTGATATGGGGTAGCTACTTTGTGGGTAATACCATACTGTTTCATTAAAAGAGCAAATGGTCTATTACAAAAGTGTGAACCTCCATCACTAATTATAGCTCGTGGCGTACCAAAACGTGTAAGTATATTTTCTTTCAAAAACTGGACTACGACCCTATGGTCATTGGTTTTACACGCAACCGCCTCAATCCACTTAGAGACATAGTCTACAGCGACAAGGATGTATAAGTTACCAAAAGAATTAGGAAACGGACCCATAAAGTCAATACCCCACACATCAAAGACCTCAACAACTAAGATAGGGTTCAAGGGCATCATGTTCCTACGGGAAATGGTTCCTAATTTCTGGCAACGTTCACAAGTAACACAGTAACTGTGGGAATCTTTAAACAACGAAGGACAATAAAATCCACACTGCAATATCTTAGCAGCAGTCTTCTTAGCACTAAAATGACCCCCACAAGCATGATCATGACAAAAGGAAATAATACTTGACTGATCAATTTCATGTATACATCTCCTAATAATCTGGTCTGGACAATACTTAAACAAATAAGGATCATCCCAAAAGAAGTGCTTAACCTCAGCTAAAAATCTAGAACGACCTTGTTTACCCCAATGCTAGGGAATTCGACCAGTAACAAGATAGTTCACTATATTCGCATACCAAGGTAATTGGGTAACAGAGAACATTTGTTCATCAGGAAAACTGTCTCTAACAGGAGGAGAATCATCAGGGGTATCCACAACAAGCCTAGACAAGTGGTCTGCTACTACATTTTCTGCACCTTTTTTGTCTCTAATGTCTAAGGAAAATTCCTACAACAAAAGGATCCATCTAATCAATCTAGGTTTTGTATCCTTTTTGGAAAGAAGATACTTCAAAGCAGCATGATCAGTGAAGATTATAACCTTAGAACCCAAGAGATAGGATCTAAACTTGTCTAAGGCGAATACAATGGCTAACAGTTCCTTCTCCGTAGTAGTATAGTTCAACTGGGCATCATTCAGAGTTTTGCTAGCATAGTAAATCACATGGAGTAATTTGTTTTCTCGCTGTCCTAGCACAACACCGATAGCAAAATCCGAAGCATCACACATGATCTCAAAGGGTAGGTTCAAGTTGGGTTCCTGGACTATGGGGGCGGTAGTGAGTAAAGTCTTAAGCTTCTCAAAAGCCTCTAAACAAGCATCATCAAAGACAAACTTAACATCTTTTGCAAGCAAATTGCAAAGAGGTCTAGAAATTAAGCTAAAATCCTTAATGAATCGACGATAAAAACCTGCATGCCCTAAGAATGACCTAATATCTCTTACGATTTTTGGGACCTGTAAAGTCTTAATAAGGTCAACTTTGGCTTTATCTACCTCTATACCCTTAGATGATACGATATGCCCTAAAACAATTCCTGAACGGACCATGAAATTACATTTCTCCCAATTAAGCACTAGATTCTTCTCCTTACACCTAGTCAAAACTAATGACAGATGATGCAAGCACTCATCAAAAGACGAACCAAATACTGAAAAATCATCCATAAAGACCTCTAAGAACCGTTCTACCATGTCAGAAAATATGCTCATCATACAACGCTGAAAAGTTGCAGGGGCATTACAAAGCCCGAAAGGCATGCGTCTATACGCGAAGGTACCAAATGGACAGGTAAAAGTTGTTTTTTCTTGGTCTTCAGGGGAAATAACGATCTGATTATATCCGGAGTAGCCATCTAAGAAGCAGTAGTGACTATGTCCAGCTTATCTCTCTAGCATTTGGTCGATGAAAGGAAGGGGAAAGTGGTCCTTCCTAGTGACCTTGTTCAATTTCCTATAGTCAATACAAACATGCCAACCCGTGGTCACTCGAGTTGGGATTAACTCATTGTTTTCATTCTGGACTACAGTAATACCGGATTTCTTGGGGACAACCTGAACAGGGATGACCCACTTGCTGTCTGAAATAGGGTAGATAATGCCTGCATCAAACAACTTAAGAACCTTGGTTCGAACTACCTCTTTCATATTAGGGTTTAGTCGACGTTGCATCTCCCTAGAAGGTTTGGTTTCTTCCTCTAAATAAATCTGATGCATACAAACTGTAGGACTTATAACCTTAATGTCTGTTATGGTCCATCCTAAAGCTTCCTTGTTGTTTTGAAGAACGGTTACTAACCTACTTTCCTGATCACTATCCAAGTTGGATGCTACAATCACAGGTAAAGTTTCAGCTAGGCCTAAAAACACATACTTCAAGGAATCTGTTAATGGTTTAAGGTCCAACTTAGGAGGCTCTTCTAATGAAGGAACTAGAGTAGACTCATAAACAGGTAGTGGTTCGAACTTAGGTTTCCAAACATTACTAGTGTCCAACAAAGGGGTTGAATCTAACAAAGCATTCACCTCATTAATCACATTATCATCATCAAAATCAATCCCAAAGTGGGCTAGACATTTCTCTAGTGGATCTTCTAACAAGGTGTTTGGTAATGACTCCTCGACTAATGTTCCTATCATGTTGACCTCTTCTATGCTCGAGTCATCTAGTTCAGAGGGTAGCTTACTAATATGAAAAATGTTCAGCTCAATGGTCATGTTACCAAAAGATAGATTCATAATACCGTTTCGACAGTTGATGATCGTATTAGATGTAGCTAAAAACGGGCGACCTAGAATTACCGGTATCTGGTTCTCTGGGTCAGGGACAGGTTGGGTATCTAGGATAACAAAATCCACTGGATAAATAAACTTGTCGACCTCAATAAGAACATCCTCGATCACACCACGAGGAATTTTTACGGACCTATCAGCTAACTGAAGTGTTATCTGGGTAGGTTTCATCTCACCAAGTCCTAGCTTAAGGTACACATGGTATGGGAGTAAGTTCATACTGGCTCCTAAGTAAAGCAGTGCTTTCTCAACATGGTATTTCCCTATTGTACATGCAATGGTAGGGGAACCTGGGTCTTTATACTTAGGAGTAGTAGTATTCTGAATAATAGAACTCACATGACTAGCTAGGAATGCTTTCTTATGGACACCGAGCTTACGCTTTCGCGTACACAAGTCCTTAAGGAACTTGGCATAAGGAGGAATCTGCCTAATTGCATCTAATAATGGAAGGTTGATAGTTACCTGCTTAAAAACCTCTAAAATTTCATTAAAAGTGGACTCCTTCTTAGTTGGTACCAGCAATTGTGGGAATGGGGCTCTAGAAACAAAGTTTGGCTTATCAAGGGCCTTATCAGTCTCCTTAGAGGTTCCATCAATCTCTTCAGCTTCTGATTCAGAAGGGTGAACTACAGGATGTTCACTATCAGGCATGGCAACCTTATTGTCTATTTCTCTACCACTCCTAAGGGTTTCGATTGAATTCACATGATCAGATGATCTTCCTCCTATTTCATGAACTCCTCTAGGATTAGGTTGAGTTTGACTAGGAAAACTCCCACTATCTCTCTCACTTAGAATCTTTGCCATTTGACTAACTTGGAGTTCTAACTTAGCAAGAGATTTGGCATTATGTTGAAAATTCTGCTTGGTTTCCTCTTGAAACCTAGCCTGGTTCTTTAGTAATACTTCTTGGGTCTTTACGAACATGTCCTGGCTCCTTTTTAATAAGCTAAGAGATTCCTCTAAGCTAGTTATTCTATTCTCAGAAGGGTTCTGGAACTGGGCTTGACCCGAAGGGTTTTTATTATAACCAAAACCTGGCGGAGGCTGAGAATTACTAGACTGTCCTTGACTCTGTCCTTTAGACCAAGAGAAATTAGGATGGTTTCTCCAACCAGGGTTGTAGGTCTCTGAGTAGGGGTCAAACTTCTGTCGGTTTTCAAATCTAGCATTGTTATAGACAGCATGGGATTGCTCTTCACTATCCTGACCTTCCCAAAACGAGTTATTGGGATCTATTCCACAACTAGAAACTTGAGAGGCTCTAATCCTATTATCAGCTTCAGCAAAAGACCTATGTTTAGATTGATTCAATTCCAAAGCTTCTAACCTTTTAGACAAAGCAGTAAACTTAGCATCAGACCCAAAGCATGTATCAACCACATTGGTGCTACTTCTATTGATCAAGAGTCTTTTAGGGGGTTCAACACAAGATTCCCACTGTTGGGATTTTTCAGCGACATCTTCTAAGAAGGAAAACGCATCATCAGCATTTTTACTAGTGAACTCACCAGCGCACAAAGACTCGACCGTGGCTTTGGTCGAATAATCCAAACCATCATAAAGAATCCCTACTAGTTTCATTTTGTCAAACCCATGGTGAGGACATTGGGATAAGAGATCATTGAATATCTCTAAAAACCTATAAAGAGATTCTCCCTCTTGTTGTACACTAGCACTAATTTTCTGCCTAACTGCTATAGTTTTATGCTTAGGGTAGAATTTAAAATAGAAGGCATCAATAAGTTCCTTCCATGTTTTTATGGATTCAGATGGTAGGTTGTTAAGCCAGGTCTTGGCTTTATCTCTCAGGGAAAAAAGGAACATCCTAAGTTTCAATACTTCTTCACTAAGGTCTTTAATATTAATTGTTCCACAAATTTCTTCAAAGTCCCTAATGTGAAAGTAAGGGTTTTCATCTTCTTTTCCTAAGAATATAGGGATCATCTGAAGAATACCAGGTTTCAACTCATAACTAGCCGTAGAGGCTGGCAACTTAATGCACGATGGTCGGTTGGTCCTAGTTGGGTACATGTACTCCTTCAAAGTTGTCATTGTTGGCACAGTAAAAATCTTAGGAGTGAATTCCTCACTAAGACTTAAATTCTCAAAATTGAAGTTTCCGAAAACAGGGCTCTCCAAAGAAGAGTCTTCAAGCTCCCCGTTTTCAAAAGAAAAACCTCTAGGCTCGTCACTAATCAAACGGCCAAAAGTGTCTCTTTTCCAAGCACGCTCACTAATGGACTTGAGCGATTTTGGCATACACTAATAAAAAATAAAAATAAAAATAAAAATCCTAAAGAAGGGAGGTTCTAAGCAAACACACAGCAGGCTGACTCCACCAAAGAAAACCTAAAAATTTCTAGCAAACAACAAGCATGATGGCTCCACTTAGATTGTTTCTAGACCATCTCCTAATCTTTCGAAAAGGAATTCGTTACAATTTAAGCAAACCTCTTTGGATCGATCCGAATAAAGTGAGTCGAAGAGAAGTAGGGGAAGCTCAGAGGAGCTTTGATACCCCCACCTCTTTGGCAACGCTTCCTTGGGTTACAAGGCGGCTCTAATCGACTCACAGTAATCTTCCTGAACTTCAAAGTATGCTTAGAAGAGCAACCAATATTTTTCGAACGACTTTCCTATTAAGCGCGTTACCCTATAGGTCTCGTTCTAGTCAATATTTTAGGCTTGGGTTCGCGTAGGATATGTTTTCCTAAGGCGGGCAAGAAGAGAACGGTGATGAAATCCGAACCCTTATCTTGTATGGCCAGTCCTTGCCCTTTACTAGGAAATTAAAGTCCGTATTCAGTCCTCAACATATATTCACCTTAAGGCAGACAGTAAACCCGCTGACAGGGGATTCGCGGGTGTTTCGAAAAACTTACCTCCCGTACCAGACGGGCGAAGAACCACTGAAGTCGACTCGGGCCACGACTCCTATGTCATGTATGAACCCGAGGGGCTGAGACGATATCGTAATCGTCGTCCTTCCCTGCAAACAGTTTGTATTTAAAACTACCCTTCCGTAGGGTTTGAAAATAAAATAAAAATGTCCAAGTGTTCAAATGTCCCAAAAATAAAAATAAAATACAAAAATAAATCCCTATATACAGTTTCTAAAAATAAAATCTAAAAAATAAAAATATAAAAACCTAATAAAAGAAAAAATAAAAAAAATTCTTTGTCCTTCTTTTCCTTTTCTTTTATCTTTTATCTTTGGCTCCTAATCTCTTAGTCACCAAAGTCTTTGGCTTAATTTTTTTTTTTTCGGTCCAAACTCCAAACCTGTAGCACAAAGAAATATACCCAAAGAAACGTAAAATAGAAGAAAAATAAAATAATAAAAATCTAAAAAAATAAATCTAAAAACTCTAACTTAAAAACAAGTCCGCGTCGGCGGCGCCAAAAATTGATGTAATTTTGATAGTGGTAAGAATGAGGTTCGTAAGACTTGTGAAAGCAATTGAATTTAGACTTATTTAAACTAAAAGTAGAGAAAATTTAAATCCAAATTTGTTTTTTTTTTTAGAGTGAAAATAACCAAGACACTAGATTCCACTATTACACATGGATAAATGATGATAAAAATTCCAAAACTCTAATTATTTTTAAAATCTCTTTTTCTTAATTCACAAATTATCAAGCATATTCTCAAACATTAATTGTATCCCTTAAGCATAGATTATCTAACCAAAGCATAACCTATCTAATTGAATCACAACTAATTAGGAAAAATTATGCAAACAATAGAAATTCTACAAAGTAGTGATTGAGTGAATTATAAAATACAAATTAGAGAAAAATAGAATAGTTACCAATTATTCATGCATAAATAGCTTCCTCCGTGCCTTGATTACGCGAGAATTAGCTCATCATTATCATGGAAACATGCTCAAAATTAATCTTTATTAATGCTCAAAAATGCTTCACAAATGATGAAATGGGAGAAAAATGAATAAAATCGGGTTCTGTAACACTTATATTTGTTACAAAATCAATTGTTACAGAAAACGATAAAGGAATACCGTCACTGGCACTGTTGAAGAACGACGGTCTTTAAGGGTCTTATGTTCTTCGTACCTTCTTCACCAGCATAAAAATTGTTTTTCCCGCAACTTCGATTTTTCGATTCTGTGCTGCTCCCAATTCTCTCTACCCCTTTCCTCTACATCCCAGAAGTTATTTATAACCCAAAAGCTCCTCCAAATCTCGCCAATTACTCCTAACAATCTTCACAGTAAAGAAATATTATTCTCGGGAATAATTTCTTATTTTCTTTCTCTGCGTGACATGAAATGTTCTTTTCATCTCTTCACGCGTCAAATATCCCTCAGTCAATGCAGAATAACATTCCAGGATAATATATCTTCCAATCAATGAGTGTCTTTCAAAATATTTCAGAAATATATTCCGAGAATAATACACCCTCTGTTTGATGAGATTCTGTGATTTAATTGAAATGAATGCACTTACCACCTCTGTTGTGATCTAACAGGCTGGTACATATCCAAAACAAGATGAAAATCCGACTGAATCTTCCTCAAAATACCAAAAATCAAATACGCAGGAACTGGAAATTTGAATCCAGAATTCCCGCCAAAATTTTCTTTTCAAACGATGAAGGTGAAGTGCCCTGAATCCAAAACGCGGGTGCCTTTAACAGCTCGGCTGCCTTGGGGGCGCCCTTATCCATTTTTTAGGGTGCCTTTAGTAATTTTGGTGGGTGCCTTTAACACTTTTTCTGGGGTGTTTTTAACATTTTTTTCGGGGTTCCTCCGGTGTATTTCTGGGGTGCTTCCGGTGCATTTCTGGGGTGCCTTTAATACTCTATCCTGGGGTGTAAAACACTACTTTACGAGCCAATTTCGTCGCAAGAGCTTATTTCTCTAAAAATACCTACAAAGACATAAAACACCATAATAAGTACAAAAATGGGTACTAATAATATATACAATAGAGATGAAAATAGACACATAAATGCGTCTATCAACCGGGTATGCATACTAAGTTCCCGGACTTCCATAAACCAACCAGTACGCATACAGGTATGCGTACTATGGTTCCCGGACTTGGAATATCTTGCAAAAACTAGCATACAAGTACGCATACTGTGTTATATCCAATCATGGTTAATAGTTCTAAACTCCCATTTCAATCATTGAAACATTCTCGGAAGACGACAATAGCTGTCTCACACAAACTATTAGCTTCAAACCAATTTTCAAGTGATCGAATGATCAATACGAAACATTCCGAGTCTACATCAAATGACTGTCTCACACAAATCGTGTAAGATGTTACAAGGCGATTTTCACATGATCATCTTTTGACTTTCGTCAAGAATATAAGATGAATTTGGTTAAAGCGAAAGCTTACCAACACATATTTCGAAAAATATGTAAGCGAGTTAAACTCAGCTCGAAATATCAAATGTGTATAATCGAAGTCTATATAGCTATACGACTTTTGTCGCAAATAGGAAATAAAGTAGATATACTTTTGAGTTATAGATGAGTTCAAGTCTCCACATACCTTTTGTTGATAAAGTTCCACAAGCTCCCCTTAGTAGTTCTTTGTCTTCAATCGATAAACACCGTGAAGTCTACTGCTCAACTACACTTTCTATCCTAATCCGAGACTTAGCTATAAGTAGACTAGAAATCAAGACTTATAGTTTTGGAAACTAAAATTGATAGCAAGCTCGAGATAACAAATCTTGCAAGTTCGGCCGAGCAATGCTCTAACAATCTCCCCCTTTGTAAATTTTAGTGACAAAACTATCAATACATATGGATTACAAAATAAATAAACTTTGTAACTTCTCATCCAAATGCTTGATTTCCTTGGTTCTTCAACATTACTCGAAATCTTCGTCACTTCCAAGTACTCCAGTGATTCTGAACGTGTTCAACTCAGCATCATTGCTGTTGAAGATCCGTAGCTATAACAATGAGAAAAAAATAGCTCTCAATCATTGTTATATAGTGTCATGGTATTATTACACAGCATCAAAGTCCAATTGTGTCACAACTTTGACAACAATACTATAGTGATATGTACCACTCCCCCTTAGTCAATACTTCATCTCACATGAAAACCACTCCCCCTTACTTAATGATCTGTAAACCAATATGTATTTGTAGTGTGAACTACACATTAATTCTCCCCCTTTTTGTCAATATAAATTGGCAAAGGTACGAAAACTAGTGGGATCATAATGAAATTCTCATAGAGATTCTTCATGACTAAAAGAAAACATATCAACTTTGTTTAGATGCAATCATAATTCAAAACTAAATGCATACATCAAGTAGTTTATAAAGATACAAGAAAACTCCTACAATATTCCACAGCCGCACTCCCCATAAAGATTTGGCAATTAAGCACAAGTTCAATTAAGAACTCTCCCCCATAAAATGTCATTCCCGAAAGAACAACAAGAGCGACCTTACTTTCACAAGAAAATAAGGATTTATTTGGACATTAACAAATTACATGAAACATGAATTTGTATCCATAAAACTCAATTAAATTAACCAGAAGAGAACCCATGATTAATTTAATCGGAAATGCTCATCATATATAAGAGAACTTACAGAGCCGCACAGTACTTTCACAGAGAAGTGGATCAGAGAAAGATAAATAATGCGGAATATACAAAGATTCATTCTATTTTCATCAATATTTGCATAAAGACATATAATAGACTTAATCTTTGCAATCAAAAGTTCATCCTATCTTCCATCAATATTTGCATAATGACATAATAGGCTTAACTTTTGACATATATGGGACAATCATAGTTCACGGACGCAAACACTCATATCCCATAACAATTTTTGCAATATATAAAACCAATAAAGATTAATACTGCAAAATCATCTTCCAAATAAACTTTAGAATTTAAATAAAACAAATCTAAAAACATTGCAAGATGAAAATCGTTGGCAATAGCTATGTGTACTCACAATAATGGCTATTCCAAACCCTAGTTATCCTTCTTAAAACACAAGAATAAATTCTCGTAAGAAGTTTCCTAGACATCATAGAGCTTGTTCAAGGCATCTACTGAGAATTCCTTCTCATTATTGAAAAACCTATTGATTATGGGATTGTTCAATTCCTCTAAATCTTCAGAAATATCAGTCAACTCACTAAGTTCTCTTTTTAGTCCACTCAAGGTGTTCCTTGTTAAAGACAACATATGTTCATAGTGAGCAATTTTTTCAAAAGAGGAAATGATTTGAGATTTTAAATCATTTCTTTTGTTGATGAAATCCTTCACCATACCTCTAAAGTTATTATCAAAATGACAAACAGACAAGAGGCAGTTAGATGAAGAACCTTCTTCATCATTTTTGAATATCTCCTTCTTCTTCTTTGAGGATTTGATTCCTTCATAGAGATTCACATTAACTGCTTCATTTGCATCACTTTTTGTGGTGCCTCTAGTTACAGGAGCCATGAAACTGTATCTTTCAAGAAAAAAGAAGTGAAGGGCATTTTGATCACAGATGAATATAAATAGAACAATGGACAGCCAAACCCTATAAGAACTTTGAAAAAGTCTTTTACGATTCATGATCCATTATCTATTTTGACTAAGAAGATATTTTCATTAAAAAATAAGAAATTAACAATTATACAAAACTTGAACAACCTTGATGCAATCCTCATTTTCTCAAGTTAAAGATGAGGATGTAGACGTCACTAGTATTAGATAGTTACGGAGTGAGCCGAATGCTAACATCTTTTATCATATAATGACTTATCAAGGTTTATTGTATAAACAGACTTCTTACCTCGTCTGAATCTGGATCTTTTAGATTTCTTCTTTTCTTCAGGAATACCCTGTTGATTACCCAAGGACAGATTCATTTTTTGCATGTCATTTTGAAGTTTGGCAATCCTTTTGTTGTTCCTCTTGAATTTCCAACACTTATTTTGGAGCTGATTTGCATTTCCACAAAACGAACAAATCAAGGAAGATTTATTGTCTTGCTTATTTGCCTCCTGTTTATCACAACTTTCATCATCAATTATTCCAAAACTGGCTGGAACAAAGGAGTTGTTAGTGATCACAGTTTTTCTTTTGAACCCTAAACCATTTGTGTTTCCAAAAGACCTCTGACCGAATAACATTGCTGAGATTTTGTCAGAACTTCCAGACAACCTTTGGTCACACTTAAGAGTATTAATCTCTTTTTCCTTAAGAGATAGGGTTCTGGTGAATTCATCATTAAGAAAATCTATCTCAAGATTCTTCACCTGAAGTGATGATTCAAGTCTCTCCAACGAAGCCTTTAGTTGGAGATTTTCTTGGTGAATTTCTTCACACTTATCCAAGAACTTAAAAATCTCAGTGTTAGACTCAAACTCTGAATCAGAATTTTAGTAGGGAGAAGTTTCTGATGCGAGAGTTGAAAATTCCTCGCACACATCGGAAGTATGCACGATATTGACAACATGTGATGATTTTTCTTGTATTGAATCATCTAAAGCATTAACCGGGGAGAGACGTTTCTCATATCTTTTGTTTCTTTTTACAATATCCTTGATCTTTTGTGTAATCAGTGATTTATCAAAATCAACATGATTGAAACAACATTCATCATCCCATGACAAGCTAGAAGATTCGCCTGTGATGGTCACAGAATTTAATGCAGATGTTTTGACTGTGTTCTGATCAAGATCAAGAATTTTTAAGTTTCCAATAAGAGTGTTTCTGGAAAGCGTATCAAAGTTATTTCCTTCAACGATGGCATGTTTCTTAAAGTCGTATTTGGCTGGCAACGATCTGAGAATTTTCTTCACAATGTCCTTTTCAGGAATAGTCTTACCCAATGCAAAAGATGCATTAACAATTTCAAACACTTTGTGATTAATCTCATCAAATGAATCTTCATCATCCATACGAAGGTTTTCTGAATCAGAATTTAGGTTTTGAAGCCTAGCTTCCTTTTCATAGGTATTCCATTCGAATACAGTTTCTAAGATATCCCACGCATCTTTAGACCGAGTGCACGTAGTCACATGGTGCTGAAGATCTGGGGTAATGGCATGGATGATTGCATTCAATCGGTCAGAGTTTTGCTTTGCGGAAAGAATCTCGACAGCATCATAATCACCTATATCCTTTGGAGCAGTTACATAGCCTTATGTAACAACCTGAGGATTTTAGCCATTAACAACATAAACCCATGATTGAAAATAACGCTTGAAGAAGGCACGCATAGAAATTTTCCACCATAAGTAATTTAAGCCATCAAAGACTGGCGGTACGTTTATAGAGAAAACACTTCTGTCCATAGAGTCAGATCGTTACAAACACATATTTATGAGGTCTTAAACGTGTTTGCCTGCTATGATACCAATTGAAAAAGCGGGGGTCTAACAACCACACCCACTATTTCACTTAGCAATCTGTATGGACTAACTCTAATATACTTTCAAGAGAATCAACTACACAGTCAGACTCAATCTTAAGAAAAGTATATCCAAGAGTTATATCTCTATTTCTCAATTCAATCTGCAATCAAACAAATAGGAATTTGCGAGCCCGATTGAATATAAGAAATAAATTGGACGGTATAAAAAACCAATATCACAGTGTCAATCAATCTAATCAACAACCAAAGGTTGGATTCACAATTGATTGAACTTACACACAACCTGTGATATTTCAATTAAATAAAAAATATAATGCAGAAAAGAAATAATACAGACACCACAAATTTTGTTAACAAGGAAACCTAAAATGCAAAAAAAACACCGGACCTAGTCCAGATTTGAACACCACACTGTATTAAGCTGCTACAGACACTAGCCTACTCTAAGTTAACTTCGGACTGGAATGTAGTTGAGCCCTAACCAATCTAACACTAATCAAGGTACAGTCGCGTTCCTTACGCCTCTGAATCCCAGCAGGACTCTGCGCACTTGATTCCCTTAGATGATCTCACCCAAAACTAAGAGTTGCTACGACCCAAAGTCGAAGACTTGATAAACCAATCTGTCTCACACTGAAAAGTCTATTGAATAGATAAATCTGTCTCCAACAGATATACCTATGAGTTTTGTTCCGTCTTTTGATAAATTAAGGTGAACAGGAACCAATTGATATACCGGACTTATATTCCCGAAGAACAACCTAGAAATATCAATCACCTCACAATAATCTTAATCATATGGTAGCGAAACAAGATATTATGGAATCATAAACGATGAGATGAAGATGTTTGTGACTACTTTTTATCTTACCTATCGGAGAATAAATCTCGAGCAAATCTTAGAGAAGATAGTACTCAATACGATAGAAAACAGCAAGATCAGAACACGCAACTACAGAGAAATATTTGGGTCTGGCTTCATAATACCAATGAAGTCTTTAAGTCGTTAACCAACAGGGTTTCGTGAAAAACCTAAGGTTAAAGGAGAATCGACTCTAATCGCAACTAGTATCACACAGGAGGTGTGGGGATTAGGTTTCCTAGTTGCTAGAGTTCTCCCTTATATAGTCTTCAAATCAGGTTTTGCAATCAATGTTACATTGGTAACAAAGCATTCAATATTCACCGTTAGGTGAAAAACTGATTAAACTCAAGCTAATATCTTTCAACCATTAGATCGAACTTAGCTTGTTACACACAAATGAAAAGTGACTTTATTTAGATATGGGTAACCATACCTAAACGTGTACACCTTGTTAGCTCAATAATAGTTAATCGAAGTTAGCCATATGAACATTTTCATTTCAACCATATTCATCTTATACCATAACTAATTCAAATGACTCAAATGAAACTAGTTTTAGAGTTTTTCAATTGTTTATATTCTCATAGAAGTATACAAGACACAATTGAATCAAAATCGATTTTGATTCACTCGAATCAATTCATGAACATTATAGCAACGGTTTGCAAAAGATTACATTCCTGATTATATAAATGTATTAGTTCATGAACAAACCGATTTTTGAAAATAACCTACTCAAGTATGCAAACGGGTATGCATACCTAATTGGTCGGACTAAGTTTGGGTTCGCCAGTATGCGAACGGGTACGCATACCTTCCAAAACTCAGTTGAATTTCCGAAACTTTAAACTCATGCCAATACGCATACCGGTATGCATACTAAGTTCACGAACTTCCATAAACCAACCAGTACGCATACGGGTATGCATACTATGGTTCCCGGACTTGGAATATCTGGCAAAAACTAGCATACAAGTACGCATACTATGTTATATTCAATCATGGTTAATTGTTCTAATCTCCCATTTCAATCATTGAAACATTCTCGGAAGACGACAATAGCTGTCTCACACAAACTATTAGCTTCAAAGAAATTTTCAAGTGATCGAATGATCAATACGAAATATTTCGAGTCTACATCAAATGAATGTCTCACACAAATCATTTAAGATGTTACAAGGCGATTTTCACATGATCATCTTTTGACTTTCGTCAAGAATATAAGATTAACTTGGTTGAAACAAAAGATTACCAACACATATTTCGAGAAATATGTAAGCTAGTTAAACTCATCTCGAAATATCAAATGTGTATAATCGAAGTCTATATAGCTATACGACTTTTGTCTCAAATAGGAGATAGAGTTGATAGACTTTTGAGTGATAGATGAGTTCAAGTATCCGCATACCTTTTGTTGATGAAGTTCAACAAGCTCCCCTTAGTAGTTCTTCGTCTTCAATCGATGAACGCTGTGAAGTCTAATGCTCAACTACACTTTCTATCCTAATCTGAGACTTAGCTATAAGTAGACTAGAAATGAAGACTTATAGTTTTGGAAACTAAACTTGACAACAAGCTTGAGATAGCAACGCTTGCTAGTTCGACCGAGCAGTGCTCTAACAGGAAGGTCAAAATAAGGGTCATTATTTAAAATCAACTGTAATTTTGGAAGCATCGGCTACTTATGATTGTTGGTTTTCGCAGGCTTTTTTACTACCGGGTTCAAATAACGATGTCAACGTTTTGCATAAGTCACCATTGCTTGAAGATCTTAAGCATGGGATCGCGCCGCATTGAAATTTCATCATCAACAGTCATGACTACACTCAGGGGTATTTTCTAGCAGATGGGATTTATCTAGAATTGTCAACTTTGGTTCAAGCTTATAGTCAGATAGGCTTTGGATCGACGTCTGTGAAAAATATGAAGTACTTTAATGGGAAACAAATGAAATTGAGGAAGGATGTTGAACGCGCTAGCATACTGAAACGGAAGTTCACCATCATAGCTGGCCCACATGCTTTTTTGATCTTCAAGAAATGAGAAAATTATGCTAACTTGCATCATTCTGCATAACATGGTCATTGAGGAAACTATATGTGACCCAACCTGGACTAGTTTTCCATACAAATATTTAAGACCGGGGATCGTGGTGCAGCATGGTTGTCTGGCAAGAGAATATAGACTTGCCACCGACATAATCCAAAATCGTGGACTCTATGAATAGCTAAGGGAAGATCTAACTAAGAACCTTTGTGTTATAAAAGGAGGAAGAGACCATGCGCGGGGGCGTCAAAACCAGGGTGGCTGAGACCGAGGCAGATAGATGTCGTTTTTCAATTTAATGTTGTTTATTTTAATTAGATGTAATGCAGTGAGACTATTTAAATTAATTGATAAGTTAAGGCAATTGCAGTAAAAGTAATTTTAACTAAACCATTACATTTAAATTAAACTTAACCAATAAAAATTAAAATTATAATAAATGAAGGCGATATTCATCTTCGTCTTCTTCTGAGGCATCATCAGTATCAGCATCGTCTTCCTCATTCACATACAGGGCAGGTTGTTTAGGGACTTGTTGTTCCACCTTATCCATTTCCCTATTCCATATAGCAAGTTTTCGTGGATTCATATTGTTGAAGTATTCAAGGAGAGTAGCTTGTCCATCTTAAAATCCATATAGTGTTGTTCTCGCGAAGGAAGACTTTTTCAAAGTTTCCTTATTGCAATGCCACGATCCTTGCTTCTATCTTGTTCTAACTTCAGCTCAAATTCCTTGTGCTCAGAATAGTTGAACTCGTTTGAACATCCTTCTGTTGTTCTTTGGGATGCGTCTCTCGCTGCTTTTCCATCTTTCTGACCTCCTCCTCTTCTTCTCTGGACCTTGGTGTTAACGTCCAGATTAGTGTTATGTTTTTCTGACTACTTGGAGACCCAGAATATGGAGATTCATTTCCTTCCGGTGAGGAAACAGGCCCATCATTCTGAAAATCCTTTGAGATTGGACCATATGGTGATCTTGCTGGCATTTGATTACCTTCCAACAAGTATCACTACACCATATCCTGCATTTTGCAACATATTTATTTCGGGGGTGTGCAACGGATATTGACGTCGCACCCGATGCACACCTAAAAATACGTTGCGCAAAATAAATAATATTGGTTTGTTAAATGAAATTTAATGGAGCAACGTTTTTGAAAGTATAAAACCGTTGTACATCAATGGCATTTATGTAATATCAAACATTTCCATGGGCTATAGTAATCTTGTTTATTTAATCTCTGATTTTTCTTTTAATTATTATTTTTTAGAAAATTCTTAAAATTAGTTTCCCCAAAATTCCCTAGCTCTTCCTTATCTCGTTTTTTACTCCCCCTTTCTTGTTTGCAGAGAGTTTTTCTTCTGAAACCCTTCTCTCAGGCTCAGTCTCAAACCCAAATCTCTTTCCTAACCAAATCAAAACCTGTGTAATCAAAACCTAGAAATCTAGATCTATTCTCTAAAATCTTAAAAAATTCCTTAACCTAGAATCCAAAATCAATTTTGTTCTTGAAAACAAAACCATAACCGAAACCCCAGATCGTTCTCCTTCTAATCGTTTCTCCCAGAACCCGTGATTCAATCTCAAGGTTTCAACAAGTTTCTTAGATCTGTAAACATTTTCTTTTTTCAATCTCAATTGTGAACCATTTTTTTTCTCCTTCTTAAGTTTTAATGATAATCTGAAGAAAAAAAACCCTAAATCGGATATTCAATCTTGTTTTCCTGCTGGTAATAATGATAATCTCAAAAACTCGTGACGGTAGTTGGTTGTTTGAGTCTGCTTTTAGTATTTGAAAACTCGGATCTAGTTTTGTTTTACTGAAGTTTTGAGTGGTGAAGATCTAGCATATCTTGTAGGAACTCTTAAGGTAGTACTTGTTATGTAGTTTTGGGTTTCATTGATTTTGAATGCAGGGTGTTGATTGTTTTAGCTTTATAGAGTTTGATGTACTAAACATACCATGTTTTCAGGAAAGCATCTCCAAAATCTTTAATGCTGCAACTTGATCATCTCACTAGGAATGTGAATGAGGGACATCTGAAGGAGATTTTTTGTAAGTCATTTTCTTTGTGTTCGCTAATAAGGGTTGGGTAAGGTTGAATCTTCTTAGAGTTTCATTATTGGGTTTTAATTATTTTGAATTTGGGTATGCTTGTAAATTAAAGTTTATGTTCAATAGGTGTTTGTTTAAATGATTGACTGAGTTTTTTGAAATCTTTCTTTCCACGCTTGTTATTGCTTGTTTCTGAGAAAGAAATTGTGGACACTGGTGTCGGAATATTTGTCATATCTTGAATAGATGTATGCATGCTTATAGTTGTTGTTTCGTAAGATGTTTAAGTGCTCTGGGGAGAATAACAAACTGCTGGAATTGAGCTGCCCAGAAGTGTGAGTATGTCCATGTATAGATTTTAAGTTTTGATTTGGAGCGAGGATGTGTGTGCACTCGATGATTATGCAGAGTAGTATGTATGTTGGAGCTAGCTTGTACTTTGATCTGTATTATTCTCCATAGATGAAGATTGATTTTTTATTTATTTATCTTGACAATGTTATGAGCCAGTATCAAGAAGTGAAGGGTGTCCCTTTGCATTATTTCTTGTTGGTCTTCGATTGTAGTTAGTTTAGAACTCTAACAAATAATTGCAGAATTATTTGAGGCAGATTTCTTATTAATTTATTGTTGTTTGGTGTGTCATTAGGAAATTCAACAAACTCCAAAACTATAGCTTAATCTCATAAGTAACCGAAAGAGTCATCCATGAGGTCGTACAATGTGGATGAAACCTCCTTTCTTTTGCCCTTTACAAAGACGGTACCAATTCCAAGTACTCTCTCCAGTCCTCACTTCTCTATGTATATTATGTATGTGTTGTAACTGATTGATATTTGTTAAATAACTACTCTTTCTTGCAGAGTGATAAAGCATGGAACTTTATTGTTGTAGTAATTAGGTTTTACTTGTTCGACTATTATGAAAATTTTACCCTTTTATTGTCCTCCATAACTCTAGAATTAAGGTTTGATTTTAGGATTTCTTTTTGTTTTGCTTTGTTTATGTTCTCCATACTTGATTCCGTAATGTCAATCACTATCTAATTTTGCAATTTTTTTTATTTTTTAATGGAGAATAATGGGACCTTCTATTAGAAACCGGTGAGAGGATAAAGTCATCCACTATTCCACCGTGGCTTCCCTGGATAGAGTCAAAACCCACCCCTTGACTGACATACTTTTACAGTAGAGTTTTCTAAAGAACACATACGACTATTAGACCTGTCAACTGTTATATAGTGATAGAAAAACTTGTTCATGTACAAAAGTTTTTCCTTTTTTTGACTAAAGCATCAGCAGCAGCATTTCCAGTTTGGTAAATGAATGTGAGTACCAAAAAAGATTGACAGTTTTCCGAATTTGAGTCACTTGCTTCAAAATAGGTAAACATTTATATTTGACATTGTGTTAAGTCCCTTTCAAAAAGTGAATGATCCTCTCACAGTGTCTAAGAAAAACCTAATGATTATTACAGAATTAGCAGGAGGAAGTAGCCAAATTCTCTGCCCTAAGGAGGATGATTTGTGTCTTGAGCTGTATGTTTATTTTACCTTTTTCTTTTGGCTTCCATTATATAGAATTTGGAGCCTCTTGATGATTTTTTTTTTTTTTTAAATTTTGCGAAATTTTAACCTATTCTCTGTCCAACTTTTGAAGGTCAAAATTTTTCACTTAAGATTAAGTTGTTGAAAAAGTTGCGCAGCAAATTGGTTTAAAGGATCCATCCAAAATCAAGCTCACATTACATAACTGTTATTGTCAGCAACCTAAACCGCAACTTATCAAGTATAGGGGAGTTGATCGTTTGTCAGATATGTTGGTTTACTACAATCAGGTAGGTCATCTCCTAGATCTTGCTTGCAGAACCATGTTACACCGTTGTTTTTCTTTGCTGCAAACAGTGTAATTTGTGTGCAAAGTTTGCTGATGGATATCTTCTTTTCCAGACTTCTGATATGTTGTATTTTGAAGTACTAGACATTCCTTTACCAGAATTGCAAGGCTTGAAAACTCTGAAGGTTGCTTTTCATCATGGAATAAAGGAAGAAGTGAGTAGACAGATAGTTGGACTAAAATATAAATTTTGTAAGACGCGCTTTTGAACTCTTAATTGAATTTTACCACTAACCTTTACTTCTACCTCTTTTCATGCCTCAACTTGAATTTTAGACCAACATTATTTACGAAGTAAGTTTTCTGTTGAGATTTTTTTTGATTTTATATGTTTAGAACCATAAATTGAATGGAAGTGTCAACATTTTTGTTTTGTCAATAAACTACGAACTAACTTTCATATTTTGAAATTCAGAAAATTGGATTCTTGACCAAAGTTAGTATTTATCTTTGAATCAACCAAATATTATATGGTTTATTATAGTTCATCTGTTACATGCTTCAACTTGAGGAATTCATATATTTATTACAAGGTGATATATATGAATATATCTTGATGGATTGTGATGACCAACCATATGTTCATATGAAAAATTGGGTCTTTTAGTTGATCTACATTGATATATGAAGGTGCAGAAATCTGCCGGAATTATCGTCGGATTTTTTTACCTGTAAATGGGTTTGCAACGTATATAAGTGTTGCTCAAATTAGAGTAATACGTTGCCTAAATTATTGTAAGCGTTGCACAAATTGAAGAATCCGTTGCTCAAACTAAAGAAAAAAAAACGTTGGTAAACCGGTTGAGCAACGTTTTTATGCGTTGCACAAATTAATTTGCCCAACGGATTTTAGCGTTGCACACACATTTGCTACGCCATATTACCAATGGATATAAGTGTTGGTGAAATTCATTGCAACGCGTATATCCGTCCCAAATCGGATGTTTTGGTGTAGTGTATGGATTAAACTTGTTAAGCACCTTCAGAATATTGAAACAAGGCTCATGTTGGAAACCAGTTTTGTGGGTTCTTTGCAACTATTCCCGACATTCTTGTTCCACCTCCGGTTCAGTCTCACCACTTCTTTTGGAGCGCCACATTTGCATGATCAAAGCTACGTATTCACTAACGTCTTTGCTAATTGCATGAAAACGATGAGACAACCCGTCGGCATCACGATGATTGAAGTTACCGGTTTCTTCACAAAATATTTGAAAAATCTTCACATAAAAAATATAATTTTATTGTGAGCAACCATTGATTTGATCTACTGTAAAAAAAATACATAATGCCTACAAATTGATTCGTCTTCATCCATCATATACTTGACACCACGAATTCTAGTGGTTCTTTGTTGTGATTGTTGTTGTGATTGTTATGAGGGAGATGCCATATTTGTTAGAAAAAAAGATTATCGGAATTTTTTCTGATAAATTGGGATGATATGAGTAGTTGTGCGTGAAAAACAAGGAAAAAAAAAGGAATTAAGATGGTATAAAATTTAGAGATTTAGAGGTAGAGGTATGAAGGTGTGAGATTTAAGTTTCAGATGAGCTGAATATATAGTGAAAAGAGTAAGAGCCGTTGGATGATTAAATTGAGATATAGTTGTTGGCGTTTGATGTACAGCCGGTGGCAGATTAACAGTACCCGCTGGCAGGTAAACTCAATCCGCACGGTCTTTCTTCACCCACTGGTGGGTTTACTTCGTCCGCGCGGTTTTAAATGAGACGCGCAACTTATATTGGTCCTCACTCAACAAACCAACAAATTTATTATTTTGGCCACCCGTTTTTCATATTTGCTGAGTCCATAGTGGGAGCAAAATAAACAAACTTGAAGTTTGTTCATTCCATAGGAATTATAGTCATCATATAGAAAAGGAGTTGTGGAACTTCAACTACCACATGCAACTACCAGTGGAACTCCATTTTTAACCTAGTATTGACATATGCACGTTTAGATAGTTGACCCTTTGGTATGAGAAGCAGTTAAAGTGTAGAAGCTTGAGTCACTGCAGGCTACTAACTTCACTTTTAATAGTTGTTGGTTGGGCACATTTCCCATCTAACTCTAGGCTGGTTCTATGGACTAAACTAAATTGTTTAATCACTAACTAAACCCTTTTCTTTTCCTGATAAAAATAGTAAACCTGCAAGATCTACCCTCAAATGCACCTACTGAGAGATACTTGGGTCTGGTTTCACATGCTTTGCGTTAAGCGGCAAGAATCACAAGGCAACCCCACTTTTGGTCATGTAGCCTGAATTCTGCTTTGTGCTCCAAATCTTAATCTAAAATCAGTCTGACCTATAATTTGCATGACCCAAAAACAAAATCTCGAGCTCAAAATCTCCTTTACTGCTGAACATTTGTCTTTGTTGTTCAAAATGTGTACCGTAACTTTGCATATGACCTAGCCAAAAAAATTCCAATTGTTCACGCCGAAGCCTGCTACGGAAACGGTGTAATACTAGAAATGAGTACACCCTATAAATAATACAATTCTTTGTCCATCTTACTAACATAAAGAAAAGAGAGGTCAATTATAAATATTGATATAAGTGATATAAAAAAAATTCTCTCTCTCACTCCTTCTTCTTCTTCAACAAAATCATCAAAAACAACCTTTCTCTGCTAAGATTTAGTCCATTTTTGAACTAGATCTGAGCAGATTTCTTCATGTTTCTTTGCTTTCTAGGTTAGTAGATTAGTTTGGTTTTTATTATATTTTCTACTTATCTACACCATTTTGGTGGTTTTATCTACTCTTTTGAGGTTTATCTTCGGTTTAACGGCGATTCTTGGTTATTGGGTTGGGTTTTAAGATCTATAGTGGTGCTCTCCATGCTCTCCAACGACGAAATCTTCATCTTGGTTGCCTCCGACGACGGAATCTTCATCATCAACTTATCCGGCGACGGAATCTCCATAGGTGGTCTTTTTGACAACGGAAGCTTCATCACTAGCTATAAGAGATTTGAGCAAATCACTCCTACTTTGGGAGCATTTCTTTCTAAAGAAGAAAAACAAACTAAATTGTTGGAATTTAATTCCGATAAAAACCATCCTTCTTCCGATTTAATCGGATCTTATTCATACTTGTATTTGTCTTACTCCGGTAATCCTTCTCTTTCTCTTGTCGGATTTCTCGGTACTGTACTCTTACGGTATGTTCTTGTTACTTTGTATTCTCTTATTTTTGATCTTAAACTCATTGTAACCTTGAAATCCTATTAATGAAAAGGTTCCTTGTTTATCCAAAAAAAAAAAATATATATATATATATATATATATATATATAAAGAAAAGAGCTCTTTTTGGTAGAAGACCCCCTAAATTACTTAGTTGTCCCAATTTTTTACATATTTATATAAATACCATTGTTTTAAAAATAGATCAAAAAATTTAAAAACTTAATATCTTTCAAAATATACACCGAATTTTTAAAAAAATTATATATTTGAAAAGCTCTTTCAATTATCTACGTAACGAGTATAAATAAGAATAATAAATTTTTGTTGTAGGGAAAAAAATTCATGTCTTTCAAATTTAGTATTGTTGGATGAGTAAAAATTGAAGCATGTGCATTGCACATGTGTCCTTACTAGTTTCAATAATGATTTCATTAGTTTAATGAACTGTATGTGATTCATCACTAAGTCTAGTATACGACATTTATTCAGCCTCAGGAAAAAAAAAAAAAAAATCTCAATCAGAATCGCCATCGGAAAACGAATCTCGAGATGTATTTTTCATTTGATGAATCCTAAATACAGTCAAAATTCTGAATTAGTTACACTATTACTCCACAAAGAGAATGAATTTGCATGAAAAAATGCTTGAGCTCCATCACTTGTTCTAGCAATGGTTTCTTCCACAATATGTGACTTCAAAGTAAACACACCCTCCTCTACTTCTCTATGTTGCCCGAATCCATCACAAACACCAAAAACATCACACAAATTTGGATTAAACTGAGGCACATCAACCATCTTGAAATAAAAATCAAAACGGCCTAAACCATCCGTCTTCCTGCGTGCAACCATCATCGTCCTATCACCGCCACATCGAATTTCAACGCCGCAATCAAACCGATGTTCGCATATCCTCTCACGGCCGTCGCGATGCGCCGCGCACGAAATCGATCCATTCAAACTCACTGTATTGACATGAATTCCATGCAAACTTAATCCATGGACACTTAAGAATAAACCACTATTACTTGCTGCTAAAACTACAAAAAGGATTAACAAAAGACTCTTCATAATTTCTTAATGAAATCACTAATGAAGGTTTCTTGAGTTTGAAGATGAGATGAGAAGACTTTCAAGATGAGAATGAGTTTAATGTGCAAACAAAAAACTCTTAGCTTGTTTAGATTAGCGTGTATTGATAAAAACAATGTAATTAAATATTGTACCTAATTTAATTAATTAAGAGAAAAGATTATTTTAAGCATAAAATATTAATTCTCCTGTCATTTATTTTTGGAAATACATTAAATTAATGTCATGATATAAGAAAATCTTGATCTCTGATTTTGAAAATCCCATATTTAATTCTAACATCTATAATTAGTACACCTATGACACGCCTCTTGTGAAGCTTGAAAAACCAAAGATTATTAACCCATTGATGCACCTTGTTAGTTGACCAGCCGTTTCTGCTTGTAATTCTTAAAATGAACGCGGTTTCGTTACTGATCTTTACTTGTATTTATAATTTACGTAATGTGACAATTTAAACTGAATTTGTTTTCGATGTAGTTAGGAAATTTTTCTCCCACGCCTGGTCCTGTGGATTACACTAAAGCTTAATTCACTGAACCTTTTTTTCTTTGATTAAAGAATAACTAAACCTCTCAGTCTCAGATCTCCTTTTTCATTTTTAATCCTTGTTCATACTAGTTTCCCGTTGTCTGGGGTTTCCCTTTAACCCTCACATGGGACAACATGACAAGCTTAATTTCTTCTTAATCATGTTCTCACCTCAAGGCTAAGAGATTTGCACTCCATTTGCTCACACAACTAACCACTAGAAAATCTTTCTATCCCTCATTGAAAGCTTGTTGGAATATAGGACCCAGGTAGAGTTCTATCCCTCCGGTTTTATATTTTAATGAGTTCCACTAGCACATGACATAGTAAGTTGCGGATATGAACGGAAATGATGCGTCAAACCGGTATTCGGTCATGGCTCAGGGAACCCGACATTACGCAACAGAAGTACCTGGTGCTACAAGTAAAACTTCTGTGTAAAAATGTGCAACTGCGGGACGGAAAGAGTGAGTAGCTGGACCATTACTGTTGTACTTGAGCAAGGAGAACACCTAAAAAGGATCGATCGTTGTACACAAAATATTCTCAGAGCTAAAAAGTGTTTTATACAAAATTCTGTTGCCCATTTCAAACTAAAATTAAATCTAATCCGAAAGAAGTTTACATAATCTATCAAACGAGAGAAAAGGGCGAGAGTAAAAGTTCACATGGAAATACAACAGACTAATATGAACTCTTCAGTCTAGCTTGAATTCGCAAAAGTGTTTTTCACTTGAATGGAGCAAACAGGATGCATGAGTTGTGTCCACCGAAACCGAATGAGTTCGATAAACCGACCTTTATGTCTAGACGTTCTTTCTTTGCACCCACCAACAGAGATGTGTCCTGATTCAACAAAGTCAGTAAACTGTTAGATACAACAACTAAAGCATTGTGCTTGTAACAGAACGTAGAAACAACATTAAGATGACCAACTGAAATGAAAGGTGAAAAACATGACCCAAGACAAAAAACAGAAAAGAAAAACATACCACGCCTTTCTCAGGTTCTTCTAGATTCATATTTGGATGTACCCAACCCGTTTTAATCGCCTTAAAGTAAGAACAACATCCATGATCAGAATTTTAGCAGAAAAACAGCAAAACAATAGGAGAATAAATTATGTTTCATGTCTTTGTTTACAATGCCAAACAAATTTCAAATCATTCACACGTATACTGCCACTGCACCTGATCAAACATGTTTAAGCACCCCTTATTATTTGTCATAACCATACAATGAAACTCATTGAAGATCACAGCCAGTCTCATTTTGGGAATTTCCGTTGGGTTAAAACTCATATAATGAATAAATTGTCCGCGACTCATCATAGTAAATTAAAGGAATCAAGCACTACAGCCCTTTCCATTATAACAACTAAATTTGAAAAAATTTAGGAAACATCAACAGATTTACAATGCTAAACAACAAATGAAGTTATTGGTACCTGTACAGTTGCAACAGCTTCCACAGCACCAGCCGCTCCTAGAAGGTGACCAATCATAGATTTTGTAGAGTTCACTCTTAGCTGCAAAATTTCGACATATCAAAAATCTTGAGGGCTGATTCTAAGAGATGGAACAAAGGTCAACCCAATCAAGTTCGCATTACCTCGGGATTCTGACCAAAACAATGGATAAGAGCTTGGTATTCTTTCAAGTCTCCAGCTGGTGTTGACGTAGCATGTGCATTCACATAATTAACATCTTCCTTTGATACCCCAGCTGAAGCCAAGGCCCTCTCTATGCAAAGTATAACTCCAGTCCCTAATTCACCAACGGAAATAAATAAGAGTAATAAGTCCAATTCAAATACATAATCAAATAAAATACGAACAAAAGAAATATAAGTTCATTGAAAGTTGAAACAACCCATAAGCCGATGAGAATGTGACAAAAAAAGGGGTAGTTATCAATATACCATCTGGATGAGGCTCAGTCATGTGATAAGCATCGGAAGTGAAGCTTCCACCTAGAAATTCAGCATATATAGTTGCTCCTCTTTTCTGTAAATTCAAGGGGAAATAGTTTAAAATGGGCAAAATTTCTGTCATTTGAAGACTACTTGCCTTTAAATTCTTAATTTCAAAAACCATTTGGTGCAATTTTACCTGAGCATGTTCAAGTTCTTCTAGAACAAGAACCCCAGCACCTTCACCCATAACGAATCCATCACGATTCTGTTCAATTACAAATTTGCATCATGTCATGTTAAGCATTTTACACACAGTTATATCAAACCGCAATATTTTACAGTTACAAACAAGCAAGTATAATTTCTCTAGTTCCCAATTATTGTATGACAAGCATGACAGATTTCAAAACCACCTAACACGGACATTATTGGTAACAACATTCACTCTCCAACTAATATCATCACAAAACTTCCAGCCAATAGGACTCCGTTAAGGTAAGGGCCCTCAAAAGCTAATTTGGACTTAAAGCTATTTACCAAAAAAATTGAAAATGAAACAAGAAAGGGTTAGCATATTACAACATCCCAAGGGCGTGAAGCTTTTGTTGGATCACCATTTCTCTGAGAAAGTGCACGGCATGCTACGAAACCTCCCAAGCCTACATGGAACATCCAATACGAAACAACAAAATCATGCTTGGATGTTGATGAGATAAGCTAGTTATCTAGATTGGGTTTTTTAAGGGTACCAATTGGAATGATTGCAGCATCTGAACCGCCACAAAGCATCACATCCTGCAGCATCTCCGTAAATTAGAAAAGATATGCAGTCAACAGGTAAAGATAATTCTGGTTCACCCTTCCAATTTTGAAACTATCCAAACCAGCTCTAGTCTATGATTGACGAAACTAAGAATGAGTTGCTTACTGCTTCGCCTCTGATGATATGGTTCGCTGCATTCAGTATACAGAAGTTGCTAGTAGCACAAGCAGTAGAGATTGAATAGTTTGGCCCCATCCATCCCTGTAGTTAAGTATTAGACGATGCAGAAACATTACTTCAGGAACTATCAAATCTCTAAAAGAAATAGCATCCAATGGTCAATCTAGACTTACCAGGTCCATTGCAAGCATGGCAGAACCCATATTGGTGGTGGCAAAAGGTACACAAAATGGATTCATTTTCTTATACGACACCCTTAGAGCTTCAATTGCATCATGGAAAACCTGCTCATAGTACAAGCAATTACGCAAATCAACTCCAGCATTATAAGCAGTAACACAAGAAAGTAGGTGTTTCTTACCCATAGGATAAAACAACATAAGTTTGAGCTATAATTTTAGGTATGATCACATAGTCGAATACCAGGGTAAAGCAGGGCAGTTTCAGGCGAATTTTGGGCAGCACTAACAAGCTAATTGGCAATTAAGGGTCATAGTTGGATTGCCATGGGATGGATGCCTAACTCCTAGTTACATACATAAAGTTAACAGTGGCACATCCCCAGAATAATGATGAAGAATCATAGTGTAGATGCGTGTCGTATGCCATAATTTAGCCATCGATGCCTCAAACTATTTGATCTCAAGTTACAGCAATTAAATGTACAATAATCTTTAAGCTCACGCTGCTCACCTTCATGCCACCCATTGCAGAGCCAATCAAAACCCCGCATTTAGCCCGATCTAACTCATTCATGACATCTTCTGTCATCCCAGCATCTGCCAAGGCTTTTTTGCCAGCAGTAAGCATGTAAAGCATGAACTTGTCCGCTCTCTTTGAGAGTTTTGGTGCTACCCATCCCTCTGTCGAGAAATCCTTGATTTCTCCTGCAATTCTCTGCCAAAGCATAAGGTGCACAAAATCAATACCAGGGACATATCACAATAGAAGTAAGCCAAGAGGATATACCGTTGGGAACTGAGCACAATCAAAAGCCTCGATTTCACTTATTCCACTGACACCCTCAAGCAGGTTATTATAAAACACATCCGAATCATGACCAACTGACGAAACCACACCGGTCCCTGTAACAACAACTCGCCGTTGCTTTGTAACAGATTTCTTTTTTGTTGTTTCTTTCGTAGGCTGCACAGCTACAGACATGGTTTTTCCTGAAACAATAGATACGGAGTCAACTGCAAATTTCCAATGAAATCACACACATCAAAGAGTGTAGTTATCTGGAGCTGTCATTATCTGCAACACATAGAGAAAGGGTGTCCCCATGGGCTTAGTCAATGAATTTTGGAAGCTCAAATAGTAGTTTAGAAGCTAGCAGGGAACTTATGTTTTAACACAGCAATACACTGAAAAAACTAATCTTAATTCCAATTGGACCTCATAAAGCTCAAATAGTAGCTTACAAGCTAGCGGGGAACTCATGTTTTTACTCGGCAATAAACTGGAAAATCCAAATCTTAAATCCAATTGGACCTCAGAAAGTTCAAACCATAGCATCACCAATCAACTCATACCCCTCTCCTACTCACCAAAACACTGAAGTTCAACAACACATGTCACTCCGAACTAAATTGAATCGATAAACGGACAAATTAGAACACATGGACATTATATTTCGAAACAACAGTTCCAGACCAAAGTTTTCTAACCTATCGTCGCACTAATTAACATCCCAATCAAATTACTCAAATTTTCTCCACATTATTCTCTAATCCCTAACTTAACTAGTAAATCTCAGAGGATTCA
This sequence comes from Papaver atlanticum, assembly GCA_023531105.1. Classification (NCBI taxonomy): domain Eukaryota; kingdom Viridiplantae; phylum Streptophyta; class Magnoliopsida; order Ranunculales; family Papaveraceae; genus Papaver; species Papaver atlanticum. The sequence goes on from JAJJMB010013055.1 coordinate 542,595, forward strand.
ATAGTACTAACTACTGAACCAATTAACACTAACAAGTGATTAACATCACTGATCTGGATTAAACTTACTAATTAATCGAGCTTACGAAGCTAATATGAGAGATTAACACTAAAAAATTACACTAAACTGAACTCTAAAAACACAAAAAAGTGAAGACAAAAGTAGACATGAATTGTTAGGTAGTGGTTGAACAATACAACTATCTGCAAGTAAGACCATTAGAAAATGATGCAAAAATAAAAATAAAAATTGGTGATCTAAATAAGTTAATGATTGAGAACAAACCCTTAGATACAAACAAATTCTTGATATCAATTTCCAATAAAATAAACTTTAAAACAAAAAAAACATGAATCTGAAATTCAATAAATGTAAAATTACCAGCATTAGTAGCTTGATTAGTCCTTCCTTGTCTACTACCACCACTAAGATTTCTACTAGAAGCACCACCAAAGAAGAATCCATTAAACTCCTCACAAGGTTCAAAACAAGAACTCATCAATCCATGAAAACTTGATGATCCACTCATCAAACCCTTATTATCACCACCATTACATTTTGACATAACAACCCTTTTCCTTCTTGCAGCTCCTTTACTTAGTCTCTTATGAGATTGTAACATTTTTGATGATGAGTTGTTGTTGTCTTGATATGAAACAGACATGCAAGCTGCAACTAACCAGGTACATAGAGGTGAAGCAGCCATTGATGAAGTTGCCATTAAAATCACACAGATTTGAATGAACAGAAGAAAAAAAGGGTTTCTTTTGCTTGTAAAGTACAGTACTCTAGAGTGAAAAGAACATGATACAGATGGGATTTTTATGAATCTAAAAAAAATGGGTTTTTGGTTCTGGTTACTTGATAATCGTTAAATCTAAGAGAAACCCAGATTGGGAAAAGAAAAACCCAGAGAGAATCAAGAGAGAAATTGTGGTTTTTAGAGATGTAAAAATGTGTCCTTTATATTGAAATTGAAATGAAAAAGAAGAACCCAATCTTGAATCAGGGAGAAACCACCAAAGTTGTAGTTGTTGTTGATGCCAAGTAATTGCGAATCTGAGTTCCTTGTCATAGAGAAAGCCAAGTGCTCAATGGAGTTTGTTTTTTTTTTTTTTTTCAGAGAGAGAAAGTAACAATTTTTATTTTTCTGGAGAGAGAGGAAAGTGAATTTTGCAGGGGGGAGAGAAATGGAAATGGAAAAGGAAAATGCAATTTAGAGGAGGAACATGCAATCACTTAGATTGGTTTTGTTTGACAACGGCACCTATTATGTTTGTTGAATTGCACCCCTCCTTTGTGTAAATGAGAGTATCATTTATTAATCACAAAATTGGAAAATTCATTTATAGTGGTAGAATAATATACAAATTGTTATAGACGTCTATTTATGTTAATAATGTAAGGATAAATTCCGTTTATTATCGGGATGCCTTTGTGTCTATCCCTATAAATAGAAGCTGTAATATTTGTTTGTTCTACGCATTCAATAAGAATTCTCCATCTCTTTACTTTTCTATCTTTCACACTATGTTATCAACGTGTTGCTCTACCACTAATCGGGATATGGATATTGCTAATGGAAAGCCGAAAACAAGTGACGAAGATATATGTCTTGTTGACAATGCAACAACGCACACAATTTTTCGTAATAAAAGGTTTTTCTCCCATTTAATGTTAGCTACGGCCAATGTTACTACAATTCAGGGACTTCCAATCTTGTTGAGGGACATGGAAAAGCATTGAGAATGCTCCCTAATGGTACAAAAATCCATGTCCAAGATGCCTTATTTTCAACAAGATCTAAATGCAAACGCAACTTGTTGAGTTTTAAAGAAATTCGTCTTAATGGGTATCATATTGAGACAATAAACGACGCTAACAAAGAGTATTTATGCATTACTACCATTGTCTCAGGTAAGAAACAAGTCCTAGAAAAGCTTCCATCTCTGTCTTCTGGATTATATCACATTATCCTAATTGGATCACATGTTGTGAGTCATCCTAAGACTTCTGATCCCAGTGATTTTAAACTTTGGCATGACCGTTTGGGTCATCCGGGATCAACTATGATGCGTCGAGTTATTGAATACTCATATGGACATCCTCTAAATAGACTAAAAGTCTTATCATTTAATGATTGTCCATGCATCGCTTATTATCAAGGAAAATTGATTATTATGCCATCATTGATGAAAGTTGGCATCTAATCACCTAATTTTCTAAAACGAATTCAAAGCGATATATGTGGACCAATTCACCCTTCGTATGGACCATTTCATTATTTTATGGTTCTTATTGATGCTTCAACACGATGGTCACATGTTTGCTTATTTTCGACTCGTAATGTTGCATTTGCAAGACTTCTTGCACAAATCATTAAGCTACGAGCTCAGTTTCCATATTTTCCTATTAAAACTATTCGTCTTGATAATACTGGTGAATTTACCTCTAAAATATTTAATGATTACTGCATGTCAATTGGCATTGATGTCGAACACTCAATCGCTCACGTGCACACTCAAAATGGCTTATCGGAATCATTTATTAAGCGCTTACAATTGATTGCCCGACCATTAATCTTAAGGTATAACTTGCCATTTTCGGCATGGGGTCATGCAATATTACATGTTGCAGCACTGGTCCGTATAAAACCAACCAGCTATCAAAAACACTCACCTGTACAAACTCGTATATGGGCATCAAACAAATATCTCTCATCTTCGAACTTTTGGTTGTGATGTGTATGTTCCCATTGCTCCATCACAGAGAGCGAAAATGGGTCCTCAACGTAGACTCAACATATATGTTGGCTATGACTCTCCATATATCATTCGGTATTTAGATCCTCAAACTGGAGATGTTTTTAAAGCAAGATTTGCTGAATACCATGAATCAAATTTCCGTCGTTAGGGGGAGAAAAGCCAAAAATTGAGGAACGCCGTGAAATTTCATGGAATACACCATCATGAGCCCACTTTGATCCTCGTACAAAACAATGTGAACTTGAGGTTCAAAGAATCATACATTTGTAAAATATTGTAAATCAAATGCCTGATGCATTTACTGATATAAGTAGTGTAACAAAATCACGTATACCTGCTGCAAATACTCCAGCGAGAGTCAATATCCCAGATGGACATAATGATGAGTCCAAAACATGCTTAAAGCGTCCTGGAAGACCTCTTGGTGCAAAAGATTCAGTTCCGCGGAAAAAGAAATCAAAATGTGGCATTCCAGAAAAAGCCATTATATCTGAAATCTTTGATCAATCTAATACTAATGAACTAGCTGCACCCGAAGAGGAACATGGACCTCAAAACAATAAGATCTCTATAAACTATGTTGGTACAAGATAAAACTGGGATAGGAATACAATTATTCCTGATAGTAAATTTGCTTTTACAGTTGTTTTGGATGTCATTGAATATATTGATGATCCTGAAGCACAATCTATCGAAGAATGTCGACGTAAAAAAGATTGGCCTAAGTGGGAGGTTGCAATCCAAGCAGAGTACAACTCATTAGTAAAACGTGGAGTTCTTGGTCCTATTGTTGTAACTCCTGAAAATGTAAAAGTTGTCGGATACAAATGGGTATTTGTACGAAAGCGTAACGATAAAAATGAAATTGTGAGATATAAATCTCGACTCGTTGCACGAGGTTTTTCACAAAGACCAGGTATTGATTATCAAGAAACTTATTCTCCAGTGATGGATGCCATCACAATCCTGTTTCGTATTAGTTTGGCAGCTTCAAAAAAACTTGAAATGCGTCTTATGGATGTAGTTACAGCCAAAGTAGTTGAAATCGTTCCTCGGTCCTACTCGGTTGGGGAGCTTGGAGCGAGAAGCGATAAGTTCGGACTTGGGAATCGCCAAAACTTGGTCTAATACTCGGAATCTATTTATTAGAGATTTATATTTTGCTGCTCATAAGTCATGATTTGCACCTAATTAAAATTAAAATCTTAACACTATCAAGTAATTTGTGTGTAATATTGTTATATTGAATGTATTTATTATGTATTTGAAGGTTTTTCTATTTGATAACTCCCATTTGAGGGTTTACGGAAAAAAATTTCTTTCTGATTTTAGTGCATGCAAGGCCAACTCGGGAAAATCGTTAACTCATTTTACTCAAAAATCGGTCGAAATCAGCAAAATCGCCAACGAAAATGGCTTGGAATTGGGAATCGCCTCGGTCATATTGCCTGTAGCGATTACTCGGGGAGTAATCGGCCTTGGAGAGCGATTTTGACTACACTGGTTATAGCTTATGTTTATGGGTCACTTGATAGTGACATTTATATGAAACTTCCTGAGGGATTTCGTATTCCTGAAGCAGGCAAGTCTAAAGATCGTAGTGTATACTCAATAAAACTTCAAAGAGCTCTATATGGACTAAAACAATCTGGAAGAATGTGGTATAATCGCCTCACACTACACCAAATTTCCGGAAGTAACTAAAATTCGTAATGGTTTATGAGCCTTTACGAAATTTCCGTTACAAATGGTCGTTACGAAATGTTTGTAACATGATAAAGCCGTTACGAATCTTTGAAAAAATCGTAACATGCAGCAGCCGTTACGAATCTTTTTTTAGGCGTGCTAATCACACGCTTGGTCACACTAGGGACGTAACACCTGTAATTTCCGCTTGTGTGCCATTCACATGCGTGACAGAGTTTTCCACCCCACACTAAAATGAACTAGAGGATGTTTCTCCCCTTGTGTGCCATTTATTACCGGGATGCCCTTGTGTCTATCCCTATAAATAGAGGCTGTAATATTTGTTTGTTCTACACATTCAATAAGAATTCTTCCTCTTTTTCTTTACTTTTCTATCTTTCACACTATAAATGAGGTAATTCATTATTATTTCTTTTCCAAGTATTGTTATCAAGCACCCAAGACGTAACAACACAATGAGTGTGTAGTTTTAAGCCATCGGATATTTTATCATTATGGATGAATTACTATTTTCATGTCATTTTGAACCAAGAGAAGAGTAGTTATTTTAGAGAATCGGTAAAACTAAAATTAAAGAGGTCCAAAAACTACTACTTGAAAAGGAGTAAAAGGAGTTCTGAAGACGAAGTTAAGCCCTCGTTGCCGAAAGATAAGCTCAACCTTATTTCATCCCTCGTTGCTAGTAGACAAATTCGGCCTCATGGGTTAAAACTACACTCTCGAGAGAGAGATTCGGCACTTGGTTTACAAGACACTTATAGCCATAATTTTCAGTAGATGTCCCCGTGAGACACGTTGGTCGTGAAGGCGTGATCCCAAACATATATTCAAGAGATATTGTTGATCACGTAGGCTCTAAAGCCTCATGGAACGTCCCCTGGTTGACTCATGAGCGTGTACCCCTCCTTTGAGTAACGTGGAGTTTCATTTATTAATCAAAAAATTAAAAATTCAGTTCATAATAATGAAAAATTATTTTATTTTTTACACACTCCTTTGGATTGTGAATAAATGACATGTTAATTCAAGGATAGACTTAGGGGGTTGAGAAAAGAAAATTCAGCCATGCCCAGAAGCTTTGGTCAAGCCCAATATTTGGCGGTAAAAAAAAAGGCTTTTGGGCTTGGAGGAGACCCGGGCTTTCCCAAGTTAGCTCTCCCTTTTAAGTCTGTATAATACACCAACTCGGCAGGAGACCCGGGCTTTCCCAAGTTAGCTCTCCCTTTTAAGTCTGTATAATACACCAACTCGGCAGGTAGGG
>JAJJMB010013055.1:548337-570150 GCA_023531105.1 Papaver atlanticum
TACAATACAATTGACTCTAAACTTGGAAAAACGCTGTGCAGTTAAGCGTGTTCCAGCGGGAATAATCTAATATATAGGTGACCTCTTGAAAAGTTGTTGTCGGATAACCTCAGCGGTGCCCGTTGAAAACCCGACCCACACTGTCGATAGACGTAATGGCTAAATAGAGACAATATCAGTGGAGTGCCGCGTTATTAAAAATGGTATCATATATGTTGACGGGTCACCACTCGAGGATAAGTGAATATGCTGGAGGGGTTGGGTCAGGTACTTATCTCCTAAGTGGCAGGGACGGCTCCAATTTAAGGTGGTAAGAGAGTACGTAGACGGATTAGATCAGGTACCGGTCTCATCAGTTGTAGATCTGGGCTTGAGTATATTCTGGAGCCAGGAACAAGTCAAATTTAAGGTGTTGCTATTGTAATACCCTAATTCCGCAGGTAGAGTTCCCAAAATGGAATACAAAAGTATAATAAATATTTTTTCTTTCATAACATAGAGGCCTTTTCATCAAAATTGCCTCAAGAGTTGGCAAAAAGCTCAGCAGTTAAGCAGGCTCAGGCAGGTGTAATCCAGGGATGGGTGACTTCCTGTGAAGTTTTTGCAAGATGACCGTAGCTACGCCCGTTAAAAACTCGACCCACACTTTCAGATAGCCGCAGTGTCTAAGTGGAGACGGTATCGGTGGAGCGTTGGGTCATTATAGTATGTCCCTGCGTTAATTTTATTGGTTGATTAGTTAACGGATAACCCATTACAATCCATGTTTAGATCTCGACCTTCGATACATAACTCCCAAATTAAATAAGTAGTGGAGATTAAAATGTCATGTGCACACTCCAATCAAAATCGGAATCAGTATAATATATGAATTAGGTATGACTTATTCATTGTTATTTCTATTTTGAACAATGCAATGAGCATGTGGTTTTTAGACGTCAGATTTTGCATTCATTTATATCGTGGTTTGTTGTACAATGGTATCGGTCTTCATAGATACATACTATACTTTACTGTTGGTAATACTGATCGATACTAGGTAAATTTACCGATATTTACTGAAACGAAAGATTTTGATATTGTTGTCCTCCATCACAGATGTTGCATATATCGGATGTTTAAATGCACTTTCAAGTATAATAGATAAGTTAAATAATGATTATTAAATCATTGAATCCAAAAACTATTGTAATTCAAATATTATGTCAGAGATGACTACCAAAATGTGAAAAGACAATAAAGTTTCAGTAACTTCTTCTTTAAAATTTGAATAACAAGTAGATGGTTGATTTTTCTCTTTAAGCCGACTTCCCGTTAATTTGTAGAGGATATGTGTAGGAACTAGATGAATCTTTAAAGGATCTTTATCCTCTATCACAGTATTCGTGCATTGGATATCGAGATTGTTGATTGAAATTTCATTGATTTTTCATTCAAAATAAAAATTGATCACTTAATCAATTTTTCCAAATTGCTGTAAAAATTTGAGCATGTTTTAAGCCTTTGACGATAGTATGTTGTTTCTATTAGGTATCAATCAATATCGGGATGTATCTGTACGTTTCAGAATGAATACAGGTCGATGCAACACATATATGTTCTGCATCAGCAGATACAAAACTGACACCATAAATACAGATAAACTGAGGATCTTAGATCACTGTCAACAAATACAAAAACAATCCGGCAAACCATAATTTATACACATATTCGTAATAGTAACCTGCCAATTGAAGGTGCATCTTCTTTAAGCACTCGAGTGTGTCGTACCACTAGTAGCTTATTTATCTCACTTAATTAATAATTAATATTTTTATTTTATTTTGAAGATAAATTTGTTTTGTATTGTAATAAGTAATAACTAATTCTATATTTACTAAAACCACACTAAAAATTCACTGAATCTAAATAAATGTTCATAAAAATTTGTAGCTCCAAGTTTTGGAGTTTGCTTAGACCTCCTCGATAATATGTTAATTTGCATTATTTTCCGTATAAATTCAAAATAGATAAAACCTCAACAGTTAACTGGACAAATTTCTTAGTTTTGGTAGATTTGTAACAATATTTGAAATATGTATAGATTTTTGTATTTTCATGGATAAACCAAAGGATTAATGATGAAAACACTAGAGCTAACGTTTGAATTTTGCATTAATAAACAAATCAAATATTGAGAATCATAGAATAATATCAATTTTTCTTCTTTTTTTCAAAAAAAAGAGGATACCCTCATTGTATAGACATAAAAGAACCGTATCTTCGTATGGAGAGTTACGGTATATCGTTACATCTTCATTCAAATTTTGAATGTTTAAAAAAGTTAAAATATCCCATAGGCTTTGGTCTAACCAGTTACATCTTCATTCCAATTAAGCATATTTGTTACAAAACACATCTATCTTAGCTGCCCAAATAATTTGAGATCGCATAACTAAATTAAAGTCCTTAGCTATGAAATTTATATCAAATTTTGTGTTGTTGCCAAAGTATGTACTGATCTTGTATCTTTGTTGTCTAGCTTCCGCATACTTTCCTATTAGCAGCAACAGAGTTGGCTGAGAATCGCTTCTAAAAGAGATGATGTGTCCACTCCATTCTGTTGCCCATCGGAAAGCCGCATCCGCTCCAACTTTTTCTAACTCATCTCTGGTAGTACAGTCTATGTGAAGTCCTCTGGCTTCTTTAATTCTCCATGTATGATCAAACAAAGTTATACCAATTCCATCCTTAGCTACAGAGTTCATCATTGTTAGTGCAATATTAATTTTCAGATTCATGCATCCTGCAGACTCATCCAACTGATCATTATTGACCTTAAGCACCTCATCATTATTGGGGTTGTAATACAGTGATTGCATAACATTATAACATGTTTGATTTACAGACTTATATCCATTGATGAATTTAATTATGTTGTTTGCAGTAATGGCACTGTTTTGGCTTTTCTTTTGGAAGGTAATATCACACCTAGTCTTCCATATATTCCAAATGATAACACTACACAAGACCTTCCAATCAATATCGTACCCTCCTCTATCGGGATTTTCAAAGAAGTTGTTTAACCAATCATGAAAATTTTCTGTTCCATTTGTAACATATTGCATGTCATAGTTAAAATGCATCCAAACTTGTTGCGCATAATTACAATGCAGAAACAAATGGGTGAGTGTTTCTTGACCATCATTACATAAATTGCACTTTGTGTTTATATTTGGGATGATAGCTGCCACCCTCATACTATTGGGAAGTATGGCGTGAGCTGCTTTCCAAATAAAGTTCTTAACAGACGGTGATGTTTCCATCTGCCAAATCTTTTTCCAGCAGCTGTTCGTAGCACCGTCAGAGTTTATATGACTATATAAAGAGTTCACAGTGAATATACCTTTTTTGTTTAGAGTCCAATGAGGTATATCTGCTTTGTCATCTGCAAAAATTCTTATATTCCTAACTTTCTCTACAGTTTGACTATCAAAACAATTCACCAATTTTTCAATATCCCAAGTTTTGCGAGGAGTGAACAAGTTGCTAACCTTATTTAATCCCTGGATTTGTATTTATGGTTTCCGAAGTGGAGGATCCGTTTCTGGGATCCAGAAATCATCCCAAATGTCAATACTAGAGCCATTCCCAACTTCTCAGAAGCAATATTTTTTGATTTGATTGATGCCAGTTAACATGCCTTTCCAAATCCAACTATCATTTCTATTAGGGGTATTATTTATATGAAGAATATCACTATTAGGGTAATATTTTGCTTTGAGAATGGAGGTCCAAAGAGAATCAAGAATCTCTTGCAATCTCCATCCCATCTTAGAAATCATAGCTAAATTAAAGTTCTGCACATGTTTTATCCCTAGCCCCCCTTCCTCAAGAGATCTACTAATAGAATCCCAATTTTTTAAACAAACACCCTTCTTACCTTTCTCATTTAGCCCGTTTTCATCCTTTCCCCACCAATAATCTCTCTGCAACTTTGTTAGTTTACTACATATCTTTACAGGCAACTTAAAGCAATTCATTTGGTAAACATACAAAGAAGTAGTTATATTCTTGATCATTACAGTCTTGCCAGCATTATTTAAGTCAGTCCCTTTCCAACTAGCCATTCTGGTTTTCATTTTTTCTACCAATGGTTCGAAACATTCAATCTTAGATCTATTTGTAAACAAAGGAAATCCCAAGTACTTATCTTTCAAAGGTATAGCCGTAACTCCTAGAATTTCTTTAACTTTGTTTCTTATGCTTGTTTCAGTTTTAGGGCTAAAGAAGACACCCGATTTACTTAGATTAATAAGTTGCCCTGAAGCTAAACCAAAGTTCTTGAACATGTTGACTAAATTATGACAATTTTTTTCATTTATCTTACAAAATAATAGACAGTCGTCAGCGAACAATAAGTGGCTTATAGAGGGAGCTTGGTGAACTATTTTGATACCTTTTATCAGTCCTGTGTTTTCAGCATGTATTATTGATCGAGAAAACGCTTCCATACAGAAAAGAAACAAGTATGGAGACATTGGGTCTCCCTGTCTCAAACCTATGGTAGGTTTAAAGAACTTAGTGGGGGACCCATTCAATAAAACAGAAAGAGAAGTTGTTGAAATACATTGGTACACAAGTTTACACCACTTGTTGTTGAATCCTATTTTTTTCATAATTTGTATCAGGAAGTCCCATTCGACTCTATCGAAAGCTTTGGACATATCTATTTTTAATCCCATAAATCCCTTTTTTGATTTAGAGTTCTTCATCTTGTGAATGATTTCATGCGCAATCATAATATTTTCAGAGATATGCCTTCCAAGAATGAAGGCAGATTGATATGGTGAAATAATTTTTCCCAAAAGACCTTTCATTCTTCCTGCCATTAGTTTCAAAATTATTTTATAGGACGTGTTGGCAAGGGCTATTGGCCTAAACTCGGCAGGAGTAGTGGGGCTAAGAGTTTTTGGGATTAAAGAGATGAATGAGGCATTCATTTCCTTAGAGAGATTTTCAGATATAAAGAAAGATTGAACCATGTTGATCAAGTCAGGCCCAGGCGAGAAACCATCCGGGCCAGGACTTTTATCAGGTTCCATCGAAAAAAGAATGTTTTTTATTTCAGTTTCCGAGGGAGTACAACAAAGCATTTCGTTATCCAAACCAGTTATGCAACTAGGAATAAGGTCTATCATGCTTTGGTCAATAGTGGGATTAACAGTGGTAGCAATGTTTTGAAAGTGACCAGTTATGCAATCAGCGATTTCCTTACGATTATCTAACCATTCATTTTTATCGTTCTTAAGGATTTCGATCATATTCCTCCTAAATCTTTGTTTCACTTTATTATGAAAATACCTTGTATTTGTATCACCTAGAGCTAGGTTTTGGTCTCTACTTTTATCCTTCCAAAATTTCTCTTTTATGGCGTACCAAGTTGCTAGATCTTTTCTGAGATTAACAAGGTCAGTTGACTTATTTGCATAGTTAGGTTTATTATTGGTTCTTTCCAGGTCTTTTTTAATACTATCGATGTTATTCTGGATGTTCCCGAAGCTAGATCTATTCCACGGTCTCAATATATGTTTGACAGTTGCTAGTTTTTTATTAACTTTATGTGATGGAGAACCCTTGACATGAGTTTTCCAAAATTTAGTTATGAGAGGTTTACACTCTTCATGTTTGATCCATTCACCAAAGTATTTAAATGGGGTAGCCCCATCATTCCAATGGTTGTAAGTATTGAGTTTGATTGGCACATGATCAGATGCAATAGGACCAAGATGTTTTATGCTAGAATTCGGGAATTTCCTATTCCATTCAGAGTTTACTAGGCCTATGTCTAACCTTTGCTCTATGTTATGACTATCACTTCTATGATTATTCCAGGTAAACGTGTATCCTGAGAAACCCAAGTCCATTAAACCACATTTGTTTATCAAATCATTAAAGATTTTAGCCTCATTTTTCTTGAAAGGAAAAATATTGTTCTTTTCTTCTTCGTATAGAACCACATTTAAGTCTCCTATGATTATCCAAGGGCTATCCATTGTTGCTGCCATAACTTCTATGATTTTCCAAGAGCCCAGTTTTAATTTTCTATATGGGCTCCCATAAAAACATGTGAGAATCCGACTACTGTCATTAAAATGATTAATGAAAGTGGCATTTATATAATTATAGTCATAGTCGATTATTATAATATTAACATTATTCTTCCAAATAAGGCATAATCCACCGGCAATACCTCTTGGTAGAACTAGGTAGTAGTTCGAAACATTTACTTTTTTTAGAATTTTATGCATTTCATTGTTTTGTTGCTTAGTTTCAGATAAAAATAAGATGTCGGGATTTTCCTTATTTAGTGTATCTAAGAGACTATTTCTAGCATCAAGTTTTCCTAAGCCCCGGCAATTCCAGGCTATCATACTTATAAACTGCCAGAAATAGGAGATTACAGGTATCTAAGTTTAAGTAGCACAAAACAAGAATAATTTCCACAATGCAAACTTAAAGAAGCATCTAGTTTTCTATCATAGTAAAGAGCAGGGAGGAGACAGCAATAGAGATGTTCAACATTTTCGCATTTAAATATGGTTAAAACACAATAATCAAGTGATAAACGATGGCCAACCAAATAAATGCAGGATTTACTCACAACATTCCTAGATTTAATAGGCAACAGAGTGGAGGTTAGGTTTACCTCATTGCAGCACTGCAAGCCTTTCATTGTATGAATTTGAATCAAATCATCAGCATGATTTATTTTATTTGAGCAGTATGAGACTGGTACTATCTTCTCTGAACTTACAAGATCCACCTTAGAGTGGGTTAGCAAAGTGATCTGTGTGTTTCCTTGAATCCCTGGTTTTCTCAAGTGTTTCCTTTTTTTCCAATTATAGCACATGGTACCTGTAGTCAGACTAGAATGCATTAGTTTTGACAATGATTTTATTTTTCCTTTGCAGAATTTAAATAACTTCATTGATCTGCTAAGAAAAACACAGAAAATGAATAAAGGGAAATTAACAGAGAAGTAGAAATAAGGGAAAATTAATTTGATCAAAAATGTTGGGAAGTTATCAATAAAAGACCTCAGCAACAAGATTTCAGAAACACAAGAAGCAAACACAGATTGAAGATTAAGAGACAAAAAAGGATTATAGACAGTAGGATAGTCTGTAAGAAAATTTAATTTAATTAAGACAGTTAGAGAGCAATTGAGAGTAAGCTTAAAAGTGGATTTGAAAGTCTGAAGGGATGCAAAGGGAACTCGATTAAATTATTAGCATCACCGATTAAATTATTAGCAACACAAAGAAAAATCAGTAGAAATTAAATAACAAAAGATTGAAAGGGTCAAAGGGATTGAGAGCAAAAAACTTTTGCAATCCAAACTAGCAGGAGACTTAGGATTTTGAAATTTGATATATCATTCACGGTCTAATGAAGCTCGATTGCAGGAGAAAACGACTGAGTCTTGGAATCACAACAACTTTGGAAAGGTGTCTTCGTGTCTTGGAATCTAGGAATCTTGGAGTCTTAAAAAACTTGTACAAGAGGTGTCTTAGAACTAGGAATCTCAATGAATTAAAGGCGTTATTGGTGTTTTAGAGACTTATAGTGAAAGATGGTGTTTCAAGGGGAGACGATAAAATCGCCCAGAGAGGAGAAAGAAAAGACAATTGGTAGCGTGATTTTCATTATAGAATAATATCAATGGATCCTCAAAGATACTAAACAAATTTAAATTCATGATGATAAAAAACTATACAAAAATACATAATAAAAAACCAAAATCTCAACAAGTTCAGCTGCTTGTCTCTCCACTTTTGCTGGACTTATTACAAGCACGTGACTACGTGTGAGTACGGAAGGAGTGAAACTTGAAAAGGTTATCAAAAAATTACTGAACAGTATTCACCTTAACTCCAATCTTCGGAAGTTGAAGATTTTGCATTTTCCTGGTAGGTTTTTTACCGCGTCCAACATTATTTCTTTTTTATTTAAAAAATTCTTAAATAACGTTCATTTAGATATTTTAAAAACCGCACAGACACATTAATTAGCTCCCTTCTTGTCCCACGAGGACGAGCCCCAACTCATGCGTGCATGAGGTTTTTATTTAGTTCAAATGCACGGTTCGTTTAGAACCATCTTTTTTTTTTTTTTTTTTTTGATCTCTTATATAAGAATAGGTCTGTTACAAAGTGTTGTTGTCTAGTTGCTATTACAGTATCTACTTCTTAGTTGCATTTCTCTGAACATCCGCAAAAACAACCTGGTAAAATATATTGGCAGACTTATGAGAGGGCTAAACTGGGTTATATCCTGCGTTCATCCTCTAGATCCATGCTATTGCAAGCATATATGTTTCATGCATGAGCTTTTTAGCTTCAAAGTGAAAAAGAATTTTTTTTTGAAAAGGAAGTCCCTTCTTAAATGTAGAAGTTCCTTATTCCCTTCATGGTGCAGCAGCACTGCCCCTGGTAATGGAAAGAAGACGGACCCATCTACATTTCTCTCACAAATTGCATGCGATGAGCTTAGACAAAGATAGACATTTCATCACATTAACTCTCTTTCGAAGACTTTCCATTTCATTGCAGGTGACAAATTAATAAGAAAAACTATAAATGGGAGAAAAACAAAAAAAAATCAATGAGATGTCAAATATAGGTAAACCAAACAATACTTCGGTTTCAAACACACACAAATGGATTCTTCAATTCTCTTCATTTTTTGGTCATATTCATTACAAAGCCCAGTCGTTGATTAATTTACTTGTACTAATTTATAAAAAAATAATATTAAATATTAGAGAAGGACAAAAAGTTCGTCCACTTAAGTAAAACTCATTAACAAAATCATAATACTGACCCAAAAAAAAAAATATGAAAAAATCGAATTAAAAAAGAAAATTGACTATAAAATAATTCTTCATCGGAGAGTTGCATTGAATTTCTTTGTAGTCTTTTATTAGGTATATTTAAGTCCACTAGAAGTGTACCTAACTGAAATGAAAAAAAAAAAGTGAGGCTAGGGTCTCTGCATGTGATCACAAGAATACCGACTGTTAAATGAGTGAACCAGAGAAGACTTTAATTACATGGGCATACCTTATTATAGCCAGTGATCCCGTGGGGAAAACAATGTAATGGATTGAAAGACTGAAGTCAAATTAACATTTTTAGAGAGCGAGTGCGAGTAGAAAAACATAATACTAGGAGTCATTTACATGACGAGTGACTGAGGATCCGCTCATACTTCTATTTTCATATTATTTTACTTTTCTTATACTTTGGACGTTTTTTTCTTCTAATAAAACCTAAATGATAGCGGATTTGATGTTAATATTTTGGAGATATGTTACGCTTTTAAAGCTATATATACCCACACAAAAAATGAATACATTCTTAATTACCAAACCTCGTAATTTGTCAATCTTAATTTCAGCGGTTGAAAATCCATCAATTTTCCAAGTAATATATGGCATTAATAAAGAAAAGGCGTCCAAAGTCTATAGTGTGACAAAAAAAGCGTAAGTGGATCCTCTCTCTTAAACAAATACAAATACAATGCATAACAAACTTTTAGCGAAAGAGATAACTAAAGTCATTTATATATTTTTGATAATACTAATGCTGCTCTACCTTTTATGCGTGATAAAACTAGTTATAAAATTCATATTGATGATCTAACACATTTGAAATCAAGAATTGCTGGAGTGGGAATAGTAAAATTTTACTATGCAGGTACCTTCTATGCTGCCGGGTCCTTCAACATATATGTCAACCTCAAGTATCAAGTATGTAGATACCATTCCCCTACAAGGGTTCACCATTTTTTTCTTGGGGGTTATTTCGGGTATATGACAGTCCTTGTGTGGTTTGTCACACGGTTTTTCAAAAATCACTCGGAATAAAAATAACCAAACTCGCAAATGATGCTGAGGCAGTACTACGTGTTGCCTATTGAGTATTATGTTGTCCTCATATGTCGGCTTTCCATTGTATATAAAGGTAAAAACACTAAAGGTGAGGTAAATATAGGTGGGACAAATGTTGGACAATGAATCCAAACCCTAAATCCAACAATGGACACATAAAATACTTGACCCATTTTCTGAATCCAGTCCGCTACTTATCTCAATGCTAGAGTCATTTCCTTCTCGGTTGTTTGAGATTGTATTTGCGCCACATTACATCCTACAACTATTTCGTCTCTATTCCGTCTCTATTGTCTAGTCTCTATTAAGGTCGGTATATATAAAGAAGAGTTTGGCCTTCCAGTATCAGCATGCCAATAGATAACTCTATTCAAATAATTTATTTTTTCCTTCTTATATATATATATATACACACACAGCAGGATTCCTAGCTCTAGCACTACGTCAAACTCCTAAAAGGGTTTAAAGGTTCCCACTAAACTTTATAACTCTACAGTGAGTGACTATGATTTTTATAAAAAAAATGGGATTTACAACATTCACAACACAACTTATTGGTCGTTTTTCTGCTCATACGTTCAAAAAAAGATTTGGCTGTAAGTAAATGGTGTATATTCTGATATAGCATATAACTGGAAATTCTAAACACATATATTAGTTTATTTATGAAAACACTCGTATAATAGGCTAAAATGAAAAGGTGATACTCCCTCCGTCCCACTATTAATTGATGTACTATAAAACTGATTTATTTAATAAACTAGGTCAATTAATAGTGGGACAAAGGAAGTATGTAATAATTTTTTTCCAGAAACAAACGGAGTAATAATTATGAAAAAAAGTACAAGAATTAATGACCAGTTGTTCTGAGCGCTCTTTTCTATCGGCTCAGAACGGGCCCCGGGACCAGACCGATACACTAGCAGGTTCTTCAAAGTTTTCTAGGAAACAATCCGGCCACAACTTATTGATATGGTACATAACTTTTTTAACTCCCTCAACATCCATCCACTAATGAACCACACTAACCTCACCCTTATCCCCAAAGTAGATCACCCTTCTAAACCATCACAATACAGACCAATAGGACTATGTAATGTCACTTACAAAATTATCTCAAAAATCTTAGCCAATCGCCAAAGACCTCTTCTCCCCTTCCTCATAAGCCCCTACCAAAGTGCTTTTGTGCCCCAAAAATCTATTCATGACAACATATAAATCGCCGGTGAGTTTTTCCATTACATGAAATCCTCTAGCCGAACTAAGGACCCAAAAGTGGCTCTCAAGCTTGACATACAAAAAGCTTACGACTCCTTAGATTTGGGATTCATCAAATGAGCTTTCACCAAAATGGGTTTTCCACAAATCTTTGTGGATTACATCATGCTTTGCATCTCCACAGTAACTTACTCAGTCAACATTAATGGCACTCCACACGGGTACATCACCCCTACTAAAAGAATAAGGAAAAGTGATCCACTCTCTTCTTTTATCTTTATATCTGTGCGGATATCCTCTCAACAAACTTGGGAAATCTGGAAACGGTAAAAATGTGGAAGGACTCCAGCATTTCTCAAAAATCCCCTCCAATCTCGCATCTCATGTACGCGGATGATCTGCTAATAACATATAAAGAAACTACGGAAGGTAGAAACCATATCAAGTACTTACTTCAATCTTACAGCACCTCAGCAGGTCAACATATCGACACTTCAAAATCAACGATAATTCATCACCCAAAACTCGAACAACATCAGATAGATGATCTTCAACAAACTTTCGGCATGCCAACAACGTCAACCCCACCCACATACCTAGGAGTACCATTCAAACAAGGGAGAACATCTCAGCATATATTTTCCCCCCTTCTTCAGCGCCAAGCTCGGAAAGAAAAAGGATGGATGAAAAAAGTGCCTAAATCAGGTTGGAAGATTAGTTCTCATTAAAACTTCTCTCACACCTACGGCCAATCATCTTATGTAAACACAAATGCTACCAGCTCATATCCACCAAAAAATGGATCGCATCACAAGGAACTTCTTCTGGGGACACGACTCAACCGTGAGGAAACTTCATCCAATAGGATTTGATAAACTTATCAAACCTAAATCCAAAGGAGGATTGAGAATTCGAAGAAGCAAATTAAGAGTATAACAAGGCCCTCCTTATGAATAGAATCTGGAATATACATGAGAAACCAAACTCTATAGTGGCTTCGTTGTACACAGAAAAGTACCTTAAACATCAACCCATTCTCCAAAACATCCCCCCTCCTCCCTCTTCCATAAGTCTCCCATGGAGGCAACTTGCTTTCCTCATACCAACCCTGAAAAAACATCTCTTTCACCAGATAGGAAACGGCTCAAACACCCCAATCTAAGCAAAATGGATCCCACAGTTCGAAAATAACATAGACCCAACACTTTGCTATCCCATACAATCAGTCGCTGATATCATCGACCCCTCAACCCGGTTCTGGAACCAAGAAAAATTGAATATCCTCCCACTTATCGCAGTGCAAAAAATCGTCAACCTTCACCTCCCATGAGAGCACCATCTAGATAAAATAATACGGCCCTTCACAAAATCAAGAAAATACACGACGACTTTAGGATACAAATGCCTAGAAGATAACTCAGATCAATTGCAGCATAACCCACCCCCTCAACCAACTTCCTATGGACGCTACCATGTCCACCAAAAGTACAACTTTTCTTGTGGAAAACACTAAACGAGGGTTTACCAACCATCCAACTCCTCAATCGCATCCGCCTTACCAACTCGAATCTATGCCCCCAATGCAATTCTGATCCTGAAACTGCAATGCATATCCTACTACACTGTCCGATCGCTATGGATTCCTGGAACCTACTACTTCCCCGGTTGTCCACTCCACAGAGAACCCACCAAGGGATACCTACCTCAATAAACCCCCGGAAATCTATGTCCCGACTTCTTTAAGATTAAACCCGTGATGAAGCCACCACCACATTCTGCTTCCTTTTATGGTCTCTTTGGCTAGCTAGAAATAACATCGTATACAACCAAAAGCAAGCGAACCCAACAAACATACTGCAAATAGCTATGCGACTTCAATAGGAATATACTTGGGCGCAACACAACCTCCCACCAGTGCTACCTGGAATGCAATTGTCTACAAACACCAGGCATCGAGTACCCAGCTCAACCACAATCTTAGTAGGATGGAGAAAACCTCACCCAGACTGGATCAAGATCAACACAGATGGAGCAGCGAGGGTAAATCCGGGACTTACAGGAGATGGCATTATTTGCAGAAACGACGATGCTATCACAATCTTAGCAATTGCACAACCATTAGGGATAACCACAACCCTCACTGCCGAAACTTGGGCCATGCTTATAGCGTCAAGAACGGCTAGAAATCGAGAATGGCCGAAGGTGCAATTCGAAACGGATTCGGAAAATCTTTTGAGGTTTCTAACCTCGACAACCAAACCACCTTAGTATTTAATCAATATGATAGCAGAAATCAAGCTTAGATTGGCCCAAATTCCATATTGCACCATAAAACATATTTACAGAGAAGGAAATCAGGCGGCAGACGGTTTAGCAAACAAAGCAGCAGATGACAGCACAGTTGGAAATCTATTTACAACAATTTGGGATCACAAAACACCATCGTGTATTGGTCCTATTGTAATGGCAGACTCTATGGGTACAATGTACCCCGTGTTATCTCTTCCTAGCTTATAGAAGTCGGAGTAATTTATTAATTTTTTTAGGCATTAACTAGCTATGAGTTAGTCTCACCCAGTATGTAAAAGATTCATTCTTTTCCTTTCCTTTCTCTTTTTCTTTCGAATTTGACAGTGAGCAGTAGTAACCGGTTATAACAAGGATATTAAACAATACGACAGTAACTGTGACCATTTTCACCAATCTTGCAGGAGGTGGTCTTCGTGTGCCATCATTGTTGGTGATTTTTTTTTCTCTATACACCTTGAGATGAATTACTTTATAATGTATGTGCATCTCGGTTGGTTCAGGCTTTGACAATTTATTTTTGCGGTATAAAGCCCTAAACTTCCGTTGTTATGTGGTGCAGTACTTTTTGGTGCTAGAATCCCATTTGATGTTCCAGCTGGATACGTCACAATACTTTTTGGTGATATAATCTAGGGAAAAGCTATGGTTGCCGTTATTGAAAGAGTGGAAAAACATTGATCAATTTATGGATAGTTATGTAAGTCATTAGTTTTTGTTGATTAATTTGATCCATCTTTGTTTGCCATTTCGCGGGTTATGGGTATTGGGATTCAGTATATCATATGTAATTTAGTAAATTTATTTTTATTATATCTCAACCTGTAGTTCTCACTGTTAGAAAATATGGCAGTTCACGTACTAATTTAGTGGAAGAGGCAACCACCATGGTATTAGACATGCCAGTAGTGTTTGCCATGATGCACCTCCTGGATAAAAGTTTGGACACGTCGCCTACTTAGAAAACTAAATGTCTTCTTTGGCAGGCTGGTGGTGCGTCTACTTAAAAAACCCAATGACTTCGACAGGCTGGTGCTCCTGCTAAGGAAAATAAAGCTTAGCTCTTGGTTGTTTAGATATTAGTGTGTAAAAGGACCAAAATTAGGTCTCTTTGTGCACCACAAGGTCTTTGTTTGAGAAAATATCTCTATTTGATACGCTACTCTTTGCAGAAGTCAGGTTAAAGCAAATTTTCTTGAATTGGTTTCGCAAAACTATCAAAATTATTCAGGTGCTCAACTGAAAAGACTTAGATTATGCATTACTGGAAACATTATAATGTTTCAAAGACTAACATGTAGCTGAACTTCAAAACCATTTCATTCGAATTGGCTAAACAAAGACAATAATGTAATCTAAATCTTGAAAAGTAGTTAAGGTATTTATCTAAGTTGTCAAATAAGCACGTACCTGTTTCCATGCTTGGAACATTAAGTTGTTTTGTGTAATGAACTAAGGATATGAGCCGGATGGCGTATTGTATCGATGACTGTTAGCGATTCAGGTGTTTGGACGGCAAAATTTAGGCTTCCCAATTTTGTAGAGAAACTTGGCGACACCAAATCAAAAATGCATCGGGATGGGGGCTAGGTGAAGCTGAGCCACACCAAATAAAAAATCTTAAGCGACGGGCAAGGCGAAACAGAGCCACACCAAATAAAAATCTTAATCGGCGGGCGAGGCAAAGCCAAGCTTTACCAAATCATATCGGGACGTGACGAGGCGAGCCGAAGCGGAAGATAAGCTTTACCAAATCAAAAATATGGTTCAAAGAAAGCACCCGCATACAATCTAGTTTCTTTATTTATTTTACTTTCGTGTCCAGATTCACCTCGGTCTCTACGCCCAGTACCCAACTTCATATTGGTGCCATTGAAAACACAACATCTGGCAGTATCACCATAACTATACGGTTCATGTCGGCGGACAATGTGGTACACCAATGGCCCATGTATCACCATTTTGAATAGTTTCTATCCATTATTATCACAGACTTTGGTCTCGCACTTCTACGCAAATCCTAGTTAGCAATTGGGAGTTGGGGAAAGTTCGGGACGGCGAGTATTATTTGTCGTGGCAGAGTGTCACTATTCGGTCTAGCTGTTAGTAATTCGGGAATAATTGAGAACAACATACGTACGTATATAATTTATTTTTGGAATACCAATTGGGCAAACAAAATTCAGTATATACTATCCTTTTTAGCATAATCTCGTCTTAGTATAATTTTTATGGATCAACAAATACTATGCAACTCAGTCTTAGGTATTATAATTTTTATGGATCAACAAATATTATGTAAGTCAACAGTTTAAGGCTAAAATTTATGTATGTGAAATTATAAAAGACGGCGGAGAATGGTAATTTGCTGATGACTTGGGAAAGTATTATACGAGCTGTATAGTTCGGTTATACGTGTATAGTTTTTTTACGCTGTAAATTCGTAAATCTAAATAGGGGTTCTGAAAATACGTTTGATACGGGTGGATGTATAATTCGCGAACTTACCAACAACGACACAACTCCATCAACCTGGAAAAATCATTGAAAAAGACGGATCCACAAAATCGCTAGTTTTTCCCCTAGTGAACACCAGAACTATCTAGTACCACGGATTAAAAAAAAAAAAAGAACTATCTACCACGCCAATCCAAGGGTCCATACTGGTCAATTAAGTTCTATGCAAAGTTTGAAAACAAATTTTGGCGAACTATGGAGTTATGATTGCTTGAAGCAAAATTGGTTGCAACGTTTCGTAGACATTTGGCCAAGAGGCCCAACACCCACTGCAACGGGATGCCAGAATTAAAGCTAGTTATGCAACATCCATTTGAGGCAGGGCAGCGCTTCAGTTTCATGATCTTTTGGAGTTTAGTTTGCATTTGATGGTTATATACAGAAAAAAGAAGAAAATTAAACAGATATTTCTATGTAACATAATGGTATTGGTTTTAACGGTGTGAGAATATGAAAGCCGTTCTAAAAAATACTGTAAATTTTTTTTTTTAGCCTGGTGAAAAGCAAGACAAAAACAGGGGAAGAAAAAAAAAAAAAAGCAAAACTAAGAGCTAAGGTCATTGAATAAGCCCATGAAATTCAATCTTTATAGGTCTGACTGACCTCCATTAATTTTTCAATTAAGCAAAATTCTTCTATAAAGTTGGCATGGTGATGGGTCACTGAGGGGAAATCAATGTTCCTACGCATAACACTTTTCAATGTTGTTTTATTATTTGGGAGGCCCAAAACTTTTGAGATAACATCTTAGGAATTTGGTTTGACATGCGGGAAGCCCAGGAAAGTCACGTGGGTATGCCCATTGAACAAGAATCATTTTTTGGGGACCATAGTTTTTTTTTTTTTTGGGACCATTGTTTTATTTTGGGTAAGACATTAGAAGTAAATCTAGGTCACCCCTTATCTAGATATTTATATTAATACTTAAATTACCCTCCTGATTAATTTTGGGTAATGATTAGTGAAATAATTAAGTTAAAGATAATTAGTGAGATTAAAAAATCAGATGGGATGGGTTTTTTAACAAAGAAGTAGAATTATTGAGAGAATAAATTTAGAGAAGATGAAGAAGAAAAACATGGAAAATAAATATTTTTTTGAGTTCACCAAGCTTGAGTATTCAAGTGATGATTCAATTGATGGTATCTCATCTGAATCTTCATCTCCTTCCTCTCCTAGAGTATTCGTTAATCTTCACAGTGATCCGGATATGAGTTATTTCTTAGATGGTTGAATTGATCCAAAATTTAAAAAAAATGTAATTTTTTTAAGTAGATTTGGGCTTGTTCGGTTACCTTATGTGAAGAACAGGTAACCGAACACATCTGAAAGTGTAGTTCGGTTACTTTTTCCAAACACGCAGGTTACAGAACTCGCTCTTAATGGAGGTTTTTAGTCGTTCGGTTAACAGACATGTTACCGAACTTTGTTTATAGAATTTACAGAGTAATGTTCGGTTTGCCCGCAATGTTGCCGAACTTTAGGGTCTAGAAGTTCGGTTGGTTCGCAACCAATATCTAACCGAACTTCGCGTTGATTAAGATTTTACCAAGTGTACAAAGTTCGGTTGTTTCGCAAACTTCATACCAACCAATATCTAACTGAACTTCACGTAAAATAAGATTTTACGAACAAACCGAAAAAACCGAACTCCGCATGTATGCAATTAGTGAAGAGTTCGGTTTGTCAGGGTTTTTTGCGAACAAACCGAACATAGTGGGACAAGTTCGGTTAAATTGAAACTCAACATAGTGGGCAAAATAGCACATTTCGGTTACATTGGATTTTTTATTGTATTTTATTTTTTGTAATATTGGTAAAGTTCGGTTAGAAAATAGTTTTAGCCTTCTTTGCGAACCAACCGAACATAGTGGGAAAAGTTCGGTTAAATCAAAACTCAACATTGTGGGAAAAATAGCACAGTTCGGTTACATTGGAAAAAAAATTTGTAATATTGGTAAAGTTCGGTTAGAAAATAGTTTTATCCTTCTTTGCGAACCAACCGAACATAGTGGGCAAAGTTCGGTTAAATCAAAACTCAACATAGTGGGCAAAATAGCATAGTTCGGTTACATTGGATTTTTTTTATTTTATTTTTGTAATATTGGTAAAGTTCGGTTAGAAAATAGTTTTAGACTTTTTTGCGAACCAACCGAACTCAACATATTGATCAGAGAAGGGTTCGGTTAGCAACATATTGATATGCGAACCAACCGAACTCTGAGTTCGGTTAAGAAAAAATTAATTCGTGATAACCAAAGTGTTCTCCGTGTTCTTGGTTTCAGAATGTTCGGTTAGCAAACTAGTTTTTTTTTTTAAGCTATTCCTAACCGAACATGCCACTATAACTTCCATTTAAACCATATTTTGATGATTTCTACTCAATTTTCTCAATAAAAAACGAATTAAAAGTGATGGGTTTTTCAATCGAACGAGTAACGTCAAGGAAAGAGAGAAGAAGAAGAGAAGAATTTTTTTTTTCAACACTATTTTTTTTTGATGCCCCTGCTATCTCTGTTTTTGTTTTTGATTTTGGTTAATGATTCATTTAAATTAGATGTATATGATTAGATTTATATAGTTATTAGGTTAGTTTTAATTGAAATTAAATTAAAGGGTAAATATGTAATTGTCTAACTTTAGGACACCCCTTATAAGTATAGGGAGGTTGGCCTAATAAAACCATGGTCCCCAAAAAATCGTTCTTGAACAATTGTCACATAATGCAAATGCATAAAGCATGCACACTTTTTTTTTTTTTTTTTTTTTTTTTTTTTTTCTTCTTTTTCTTTTGAAATCAGTCGGAAAGTAAAAAACTAAGCTACATGAGAATTCTGCAATACAAGAAGGAGAGGAAGTAAACCACACATTTAACAGCCAAAGCTGCAATATTATATGCCACATTATTGGCATTGTAGTCCCCTTCTAACACAATGTTTCTAAAACCTATCCTTTTTTGGTTGCCAACACTACGGCCAACAAAGAACTATACGCCTCTGCCTCCACTGCTGTACAGTACTCAATAATCTTTTTCTGGCACCGCTGGAATTTGGCTTCGTTGTCCCTAGAAACTGCACCACATGCAAATCCCTTTGGCCCTGCAGCTCCGTCAAAGTTAAGTTTAATCTTGTCACCTTCAGGGGTTCTCAGTAATCCTTCTGAGCTTCCAACATGTCAATCTCAGTTGGTCTATATCCTCATTTTCCGCAGTAACAAGATCCATGTTGAACCAGTACAAATCCTTTTGGATATCTGTCTTAATTAATACAGTATCTGCCATTGTTAAAAACTACCCCACTTCTAACTTTCCAAATGGCCCAAAACATACACATATCTATCTTCAGTTTCGCAGAATCCCCTCCTTCAGCCAGCCACTGCGCGATATAATCCTGAATAGACTCATTAGGGTTCTCTTCTGTTCTAAGACTCAATGTAGAGTCAAACAAAACAACTTGAGAAGCTTGACAATACAAAAATAGATGATCAACTGTTTTTACATCTCTGTCGCAGAGTCTGTAATCATCATTTGTCCCATGTATATGCTTTTTTATACTACTAGCCAGAGGTAGTCCATTTTTAAGAATTCCCCAACCAAATAATTGAATCTTTGGGGGAATATTTTTCACACCCCAATACTTCTTCCAAGAAAAAACAGAATTGGTTGAAGTCGATGGAGTTCTATCATTTAGGGTATTATATTAGTGAAAGATTTAGAAGAACATTCACCTTTAGGATGATGGGTCCAAACCAACTTGTCAGCTGTATTTTCCTCCGGCACAGTAGGTAAGTGGATCTCCATTATTTTTGTAACTTCAGATTGGTTGAAGAGCTTCCGCAGCTTGATTTCGTCCCATCTATGTTCTTCATGAATAATTAAGTCCTTTACCTTCTTCATCCTTTGAACACCATTGTCCCTCTTTTCTAGCTTCTTGTTAGGTAAGCTTGGGATCCATGGATCAGTACAGATATTGATATCTTCACCTTCTCCGGTTCAAAACATTCCAATTTATGAAATGCATCTTCTTTGTATCCCTATCGTGAACCCACTAAAAATTTCTTATAATTCTAGTCAGATTTGCCAGAATTTTCTTGGGGATGAGAGATATTACCATATAAAAAGGAGGGATAAGGCCAAGTTTAGTCTTTATTAGCATTGTTCTGCCTGAATGGGATATAAATATTCTCTTCCAACCAGCAGTTTTAGACGCAAATATTTCTTCTAGAAAATCAAAAGAGGATATCTGATGTGCAGGCTTGAGAAGATAATGCCCCAGATACTTGTCAGCACATTCCATTTGCTGCACTCCCAACATGTTGGCCACTTCCATTCTTCTATGTCTTTTAACTCCTTTACTGAAGTATACTGCTGATTTCTGCATATTGGCTGTCTGACAAGACCAAGCGGCATAAGTAAATAGAATCTGAATCAGAGATTGTAAGGTCTTGTTATCCAAGGTACCAAATAAGAGCAGATTATCAGCGAACATCAGGCGCGATACAATGGGAGCATTCTTACATACTTTATACCCATTGTACAACGCATTTTTCCCCATCTTCCTTATCAACCATGATAATCCTTCCGAACATAAAATGAATAAATATGGTGATAGAGGACACCCTTGACGCAACCCTCACTATAAGAAAATTCACTTTTAGTAGCAAAACATTGTGTCACGAAAAGCAATTTCTTCGTAACGAAAAGAATTCAGCGGCACAAAAAATTTCGTCACCTATAAGGAGTCGTAGAAAGTGTTCTGTAACGACCTTAAAATTTCACTTACAAAATACCCCTCAGCTTGGCCGTTTACAACTATTAAAAAGCTAGCAGTGGTAATACACTTCATTATAAATTCATACGTGTGTTCTACTATGCCAAACATCCTGAGACAATGACTTAAGAACCTCCAGCTAATCTTATCATAGACCTTACTTATGTCTAATTTTAAAGTAAAAGCACTTATGACAAAATTAGAGTTTGATATTGAATGAATAATTTCCTTAGCAGTAACGATGTTATCTATGATTAATCTACTAGGAGTGAATGCCGATTGCACTTTATCCACTAACACATCTAGAGGACCCTTAATCCTTTGTGCTAATATTTTTGTAATGACTTTGTATATAATATTCGTTAAAGCGAGAGGTCTGAAATCAGAAGGAAGGGTAGGGTCTTTTACCTTCGGAATGAGCACTATATTGGTGTGGTTCAAGCCCGATGGAAGTATAGCTGAAGAGAATCAGTTTTGGATAGTCTTCGTAACCTCATCACCAACGAACTCCCAGCATCTTTTGTAGAACATGGTTGGTATTCCATCAGGACCTGGAGATTTCAAGCTTTTCATTCTTTTAAAGGTGTTCCAGACTTCCTCCTGCGAAGGGGTTATCATTACTGGTGCTTTCAATCTTAGTTGCTGCTTGGAACTCAACTGGATACATGTCTTCTTCTTGATCCCTCTTGAATAAACAAGAAAAGTGATTTACTAGATATTGAACTATATCATTTGCATCCGTCACCCAACTCCCATTAGAAAGCTGCAGAGCATCAATTTGGTTCTTCTTCTTCCTTTGTAGAACCGACATGTGAAAAGCTCTAGTATTCTTATCAACATTAGGAATCCATTTGACTTTGCTCCTCTGCTCATAGTATATATCTGCTGCATCACATTCAGTCTCTCAATCTCCGTACTGACTTCCTTCCGTTCTTGTGTCCCTTAAATGCGCTTCTATTTTAACCTTTAAAAGTTTTTCTTTGGTTTCTTCAACAGCTTTGAAGATATTCCCAACAGTCTATTGGAATTGATTTTGGGGTTAACAGCTAAATGGGTATTGAATGATTT
>JAJJMB010013055.1:575150-594253 GCA_023531105.1 Papaver atlanticum
AAATTCTAGACACTTCTAAACTAAAAATCAAGTTTACATTTTTAACACAGTCTTCCTACTCCACCTATTTAGATCCTCACCCATTTCCAAGATTTTCCTTGTTGTCTAATTTGGATTTGAAACCCAAGAATTATGAACCACATCATTGAATACAGGATGCTCAATCCAATTATATTCAAACTTGTTGTTTACATGCTTCCTTTTTCTCTTATCGATTCTATATATGAATGTTTAGGAGAATATGAGCATGATCACTACTAATTTTAGGAAGATGTAGAACCCCATTCTCTTGAAACATGAAGTACCAATCTTTAGTGCACAGAGCCCTATTAAGTCTTTCATATATGGGTTTGTCTAAAACTGCACCATGAGACCATGTAAATGCCGGACCAATGAACCCCAAATCAATTGAACCCCTATCTTGAATGAAGTTTTTAAATTCAGTATTAGCAGAATTCAGACTCTGACTGCCACCCTGCTTCTCACTAATAGAATTAATCGCATTTAAGAGTCAAGTTGAACATGGATGCTTGCGTAAACGATTCCCTGAATCAGCTCTAAACAACTCTGAATCCATTGAAACCATTCTTCATGATGTCACAAATGGTATTATCCCTGGTCTTACTCATTGGCAGAATCCAAACTACTTTGCTTATTTTCCTTCTAGTGGTTCCATTGTTGGGTTTCTTGGTGAAATGCTTAGTACCGGATTTAATGTTATTGGTTTCGATTGGATGTCTTCACCAGCTGCAACTGAGTTAGAGAGTATTGTTATGAATTAGATTGGTCAAATGCTTAAACTTCCCAAATCATTTCTCTTCTCATTATATGGAAGTTCAGGAGGAGGATGTGTTCTACAAAGAACTACTTGTGAAGCCATCTTATGTACACTAACTGCAACAAGAGATAAAATGTTGAACAAAATTGGCCGAGAAAATATTAACAAGCTAGTCGTCTATGCGTCTGATGAAACTCATTGTGCACTACAAAAAGCTGCTCAAATTGTCGGTATAAACCCAAAGAATTTTCGTGCTATCGCTACTTCAAAGGTTACAAACTTCGGACACTCACCCAATTCACTTCAACCTACAATTCTCGCTGATATCAAATAGAAGTTGATCCAATTGTCCCCCTTTGCAAGGTTGCTAAATTTACGTTATTTGGGTTCACACTACACCAAATCAAGGATTTTCTTATGGAAAAAATGCATTACAAAAAAATACAAGCTAATTTCCCTAACTAAGATAAATGGTTACCGATAGGGTGTTATATAATGTGTGAGAATTTTACCCAACTCTTTTAATCCATTAGGGAAATTAAAAATGCTAACACAATGGCTTCATTACAATATTTTCCCTAACTATTGACATTTTACACTTCATATTAATTTGTAATGTAATTATTATGTTACAACCATTGCTAACTCTTTCTATTACTATTAAAATGGCCACTAAAAAATGACATGTGTCGGTCTGTTATGTAACCACTGGCGCATTGCCTGTAACCGGATCCGACAGTTTCTGGTCGTCGGTCGTGACAGTTTCCGGTCATCGGAACTAATAATTACCGGTAGCCGGAACTGAGAGTCACCGGGCCTGACAGTTACCGGTCGCCAGACCTGATAGTTTCAGGTACCCATAAAATTATACAAATCTTCCAAAAACAATTGAAATCATGAAAGGGTTGTACACTGGAAATATATAATATATATCATGAAATCATAATCATTATATACAAGGAGCACAGACTTCACATAAAAGTAGTTACGCAAAATATCACAAAATTACGGACTTAATACAAGATAAGTACTCAAGACGTTATCACTTCACTCACAAAAAGTGTGCTCCTCAAAACAAAAAGCAGGATATGCATCAACTGCACAAAAACTAGTAACTCAAGAAGTTTTCATTCATAACCAGACTCCATTAGCTCCATACGAGACAGAGGCCAAATTACCCATTCTTTTGCAACATACTTTCTCAAATAATAACGAGGAGGAAGACTAATTTAGTTTAAATGCACACAATCCAGAGTATTTGAAGAACAAAGAAACTGCATCTTATTGATTACAAGGATTAGCGAATTTCTTTATGAAGCATTGGTTAGTGCTTCGCAGCAACAGAATCGCCAAACTAAGAACTTTCCTTTGGAGTAGTGTTTAAATGGCTAAGCATTTTCAAGGGCTCATTGGCATGGATAACAGGTTTGAAATATGGTTCCTAAGAAATCGCTGATTAATGCAAAATCCCACGTTTCATAATTACTGTCTAAAATTATATTTACTAGTTCTATGTTTTTTTATATCTGATGTTTTTATTTTGATCTGTTGAAAATTGGTGTTTGGTATTCTACGGATAATTCATGCAAAATATGATAGTTATGGGTCGTTAAGTATCATGGTTCGCCTTATTGCGTATCGATATCATTTCAGATCTCACTTATATACGTCTTCATCATATAGATTTTCATATATTTGATTTTGATGTTTAGATATGTTTTCAGGTACAATTAATATATTACTCCCTCCGTCTCAAATTAACAGTTATAATTGACTTTGTTAAGATATTAAGGAAATCCTATAAAATGTCGTGACTAACCCTTGACTAGCCCTATTTAACGTTGTTACCAAAACTAAAATTAATAGTATTAAAAATTATAAATTGGATAGTATTATTTATTTTAGAAAATATTTTAAGAAAATAAAAACAAACTTATACACTTTTATTATGGAGTCCATAATTAGAAAGGGATGTAAGAATAAGTAGAAGTATTATTAGGAATTTTTTAACTATCCATAAATGTTTTTTGTTCAAAAAGGAATGACAATTAATACAAAGATATTGAGTAGATTTTTTCCTTATATATGGTGATAATATTTAAGATTTTGAATTAAGTTTATATTAAAAATGATTTTATATGATTATAAAAAATAAAGGGTATATTTGATAGTTTAAGGGAAAAGTATGCCTATAAACAGAGCGGACAGGAAAAAAAAAGACAGATCAAAGTAGAAATTAGGACAGATAAAAAAAGACACAGGGAGTAGTTAAATAAAACTGATTAAACCATTGAATTCGAAAATTGAGTATAAGTCAAATACCTATTGTAATTCAAATAAATTATTACATTAAATATGACGAGGATATTTCATTAGACCCTTCAATTTGGGGCTACTGATTTTAATTGGCGGATGATGATGTTAGATTCATTAGGGCTAGTTCGATAAGGGATGTCTTAACAGTTACAAAAAGACTATTTTATATTATCTTATCTTATTTTTTAATTATTTTTATTTATTTTATTTATATTTTTTTTTTTATACTTTTACTAATGCAATAGACGGCATGGGTGGAATGGTCCCAATAGATGGTTGATTTTTTTCCTAGCTAATACCTTGCTTGTGGAGGATATGCATATAAACTAGATGAACTTCAAATGATCTTTCTCGTTTATTACCACACTCATGCATTGGATATTGAGAATGCTGATTGAAATTCATTTGATTCTCCATTCTGAAAAGAATTTGATCATGGAATAACATTAAATCTGTTTGGCTATCAATTCTCGAATTATATTTATCGCGTGGATATTGAACTGCATCATGTTGAATATCAACATCAGCTAATAAAACTAACATGAAATATGGATCTCTCTAATATTATGCTTTAAAGTTTACATGGTCATCAAATATTAGACAATAACTGTGTGTATCTGCCAATGTGGACCGACAACGCACTGATACGTACAACCCATATTGATAGATATATACAAGCCTATTTTTTGACATATCCAAATAAGAAAATAAGTCTACTTTTTAGAAACGGAAGGCGTAATATTATTGGACTAGTGTCACTAAATACAGATACCGTATGACATATTCGGACCCGTTACGGTATGACATATTTGGACCCGTTTCGCCAATTAAATCAAACCATGAGATATACTGCTCATGAGGAATTTAAAGGAACTTTACAAATATTTTCTTTTAGTATTTTTTTTTTTTTTCTTTTCTTTTTCTGACAAAGGCGCAATATATTACATGGATAACATTTGTACATCAGCGGCTAGTCGAGAGACCAGGCAGGTAGGTGGAGTGTGCCCCCATTCACTTACAATTCGAGTTATTCTCGCTTGTTTTGCAAGATAGTCTGCCGGCTTGTTACATACACGAGGAGAAAATACATGCACAAGTCCAATTAGGGTTATTTAAAAAGAGTTGATGACACTGTTGTTAAAGAGGGGAACTCTGCCAAGGAGGAAGATGAGTAGGATATTGGAGAGATAAGAAGACATCCCGATTATCTGTCTCCAAAATGATATTCCGATAGTCAAGTTGATGTGCGCAATTCGTAGCTAATCAAATTGCCTACGATTCTACCTGGCGAGGAGAGATAGCATGAGTGATTGTATCTTGAGTTTTAAGTTTATTATAGCACGAGGATAGATTTTTTCAGTTTAATCTATGTATTAATTTATGTTCGTTAAAAACGGTAGTTATAGGATAAAAATAAGAAATTTGTCTGTTCATGTTGGCAGGGATAAGAAACTCCAAACCTGCTAATTTTTAACTAGGCATATCAATCTATCTGGTGTAACGTTTTATGAGTTTTAAGTTGAGATTTGAGAAACCTATATTATCATATATATATATATATATATATATTTATTTATTTATTGTGTGTGTGCCGATTCCTTGTTTTAATTATGTATTTTCTTTTGTTTTTGACCAGATAAGTCTGCAACGTTATGATATATTTTAACAACTAAGAATTCTTAAATTTCGAATATTTTGAAATTCCACAAGTATCTGTAATGTCAGCAGCTCAGTCTTACTCTTTTACTAATATTTCTTACAATTAGAGCGTCCACACCAAAACTAAAAATTTGGTCCAGAAATTAAGATGGAGTAAAAAGTGGAGTTAAACTAAAAATCAGAGTATGTTTTGTCTGAAATCCGGACCAAAATTATATTTGGTCGAGCGGAAGTTAAAAGTATGTCTGATATCGAGCATAGGTATAATGTTTGTTTATAGTGGGGCGTAAATATAACATTCGTATGATGGTGGGGCGAATATTATATTTACGTTTGAATCAAAAACAAGTATAAAGTGGGGCGAGGGAATAATATGCGTCTGATGAAAGGCGAACATTTAAACTGCGCTTGAACCAGGCGGATGTCTTACGTCCGCTCGATCAAATTTTACTCCTGCACCGTAGCGTGGCACTATAGAGTAAACCTTTTTGTTTTTAGATTTTGTTTTTTGCTTTTGCTCTTTGGTTATACTCGCACCACTACAGTTGCTCTTAGGATTTTTTTCTGGACCTAATTGTTGGCATTTATATTTACCTAAATGGAAAATACATGAAAACGTTCTAAAGTTAGGTCATTCAGCCGGACAGATACATGCATCAACTCAGTACGTATTGCTGCGCACTTCATTGTGCTCTAATTTCATGAGTACGTACTCTAAGTTATTATAAAATAAAAAGGTCTTTGATCCTCCTCATCACTAAGACTTAGTTTGGTATTGCTGCGGCTTTTATAAAAGCACTTTTCTGCTGTGCGTTGCTGTGCTGTGAGAAAAAAACAGTTAGACGTTTGGTAAAATATTAATTAAAGTTAAAGCTGATTAAAAAACAATCAAAGTATGTTTGGTAAAATATCAGATTCAACCATAGTTGTTGTAGCAAATGACAAAAACAGACATATTTCTGAAAATAGTTTTATTCAATTTTATTGGGTTTAAAAATAATTAATTTTTTTTCACTATTAAATATTAAATTTACTAATTGTTATTATTATTATGATTGCTAAATTTTTTTATTTTACTTAACCACTTTTTAATATATATATATATATATAAAATTTTCGAACAAAAAATCAAACTAAAATTAAGTAATTATTTAATATTTGTTTTTATTTTTATTTTTGACAAATTAAATGAAATGGTATCATAAAATAGGTTGAAAATAAAATATAATAATATTTAAAAAATAAGATACAAGAAATAAAAAATTGATTGTATATATATTTAAGGGTAATTTTTGTCATTTAAAAAATAAAATATGGATAAAAATGATAAATCAAGCATTAAATTTTGGTGGGACCAAAACTTATGCTTTTGTAGCTTTTAAAAGCTTCTCCTCCCCAGCTTTTAAAAATTGAGGAATTTGGGAAGTACTTTGGGTAAAAAGCATTTTGATTTTTTTTTACCAAACACCAATTTAAAAAATTATTAACACATATATGTTTTGAAAGTGATTTTGGAAAAATAAAAGTATTACCAAACCCAACCTAGCTAAATAGCTCCATCGTCCTTCACCACTAAGTACTCCTCCCTTCTCGACCAGAGAAAAAAAAAAGAAAAAGAAAGATGGGAAAGATGGTTTTGTTTTGGTCTCCGATGGGATGGAATGATGGACAAAGTTGAGCATGTGGAAAGGTTAGTGCGTAAGGGAACATACGGATATTTTCAGTTTGAAATTTTGTGGTGCACAATATGTTTTTTTAGACCCCTACATGAAAGGAATCTCTTTACAGCCAAAATACACTTGCGAAGTTTTGTCCGCGACGCTTCCAATAGTGCATGGGACAAATCATAGACGCTTGGTACATAGTGACATAGGAGATAGTAGTACTAGAAAACACCCGTATTTCACGGTACTTACTGACATTCACTAAAAAAATCAGTGATTTTGTGCACATTCATCTAACGGTGACATTTCAATTTATTAATTGATTTAATTTTGGAAGTTATATAACCCAATGAGATTCGGGTATACCCAGATTAATTGGGGTATACCTAATGAAACAAAATCTGGGTCATTTTGAAGTAAAACAGGACATCCCTTAACCTTGTATTTTCTAAATGGCTAATATACCATTGTTTAATTAACACTAAAAAAATCTGATTAGCTTACTTAATTGAGTTTAGATTAATTAATTGAGTAGATTAAAACTTATGAATTTAAGTTATGAAATGTTGTGTTTGATTGAACTTATGTGAGAAGATTTTTGATGAAAAAAATTTGTTTTGAAGATATTTTTATCAACTGAAATGAAAGCACACTACCCAAACACTTCTAAAAAGGGGATTGCAAAGCTGTTGTATGAAATAATACTCAAAATTAGAGAAGAAATCAACACTTTCAGTTCTGAAAGTATGAAAAGTCGGCAAGGTCGACGAATGAAGACCATGCCGACTAAAGTTGGCCGGCATGCTTGTTTTTGAAAAACAATGCCGACTTTATTATTTTTGACACACAGGAGACTGTTGTAAATGCCTCAGTAGTCGGCATCTTATTGATTTCCTACCTTGCCGGCTAACTTATAGTCGGCAAGGTCGAAAAAAAAATACCCTGCCGACTTTACGATTTTTGACATACAGAGAAAGGTGTTACAAATGCATGATTAGTCGGCAAGGTATTAATTCCATAACCTGCCGACTAAACTATAGTCGGCAAGTTATAAGGATGATTACCGTGACGAACCTGTAAATGCCAATTTCAGAGACGAAAAGTCGTCACGATATTCAACCTAGGAAGATAACGACTAATACTAGTCGGCAAGATCGCCAAAAAAAAAACCATGCCGACTAATACTAGTCGGCAAGGTCGACAAAAAGATACCCTGCCGACTTTTGATAAAAATTTGGAGTTATACGGGATTTGAATTTGGGTATGATTTTGTACCCAATCTCAAACCGCGTATAAATTTGTACTCGGTTTGAGATTGGGTACAATATCATACACAATCTCAAATAACGTAGCCAATTTTATTTTATTTTTTTCCAGTTTTTTTTTTGTTTTTTGATTTCATCACATTAGGTTAGAGTTTTGAAGATAAATTTTGAAAATTATTTGGGTGATCAGTCGGCAGGGTATTAATAGTAAGGGTAATTTGGTATTTTAGCATCTTTTAGACACCCCTTAGCACACTACCTTGGATGGGAACAAAATGGGTATACCCCATTTAATCGAGGTATACCCCAATCTCGCCAGATTATATAATGAAGGACGGGATTCTAAGCACTATAATAACAAGGCTATCCGTTAACTACTTGACCAATTAGATGAACATATTAGATCCACACAATTTTTTGAGGAGTGTGCATAAAAATGAAAAACCATCCCACGCATTAAGGATCATATGCATGATACATCATAGATGATAACAAGTATCTTGTACGTGGCGTGCACACTAACAAGAGTCGGATGGGAAGTACCTCCTTGTAATTTTCTTTCTTCGGTGGAGGCATATTGTTTTGTCACCTCCTTTTAGTAGTTGTTGAAGATTAAACCAAGATATAGTTTGTAGAAGCAACTAGTTGAAGTTGCCACTGTCTTAGTGAAGAAACAAGAAGAAGTTGATGTTGTTATATGGAAGCAACTTGGTAAAGTTGACGCAGTAGTGGGGAAGCAACTAGGTGGAGTTGATGCTGTCTGAAGTAAAGCAATAGTGGAAGCAACCAGCAGGAGTTGGTGCCGTATATGGAAGCAACCAGTACAAGATGACACGAGTTATTGTGAACGTGTAGTAAACTTGAGAAACAAGTTTGCCAGTATTAGAGTTTGGTTACGTATAGAATTTACGTATAGAGTTTATAATATTCTAGAAGTGTCATTGTTTTAGAGTTTGATATGTTAGGAAAGTGTCTTTGCTTGAGAGTCAAGTTTGTTAAACTATAAGTAGGCTGTTGAGCCATGAGATTATTTACATCAATAGAGAGAATTGTTTTTGAGTATTCGTTTGTTTCATTAAGTCTTTGATATCAGATTTTCTACATCTGGTATCAAAGCATTGGTATCAGATTCTAGGGATGTGGGTATGAGTTGTTGAGAATAAGAAGATGGCATCAAGTTTAAGTTCAATTAAGGTGCCGGTGTTTGAAGGTAAAAACTTTGAACACCGGAGAATACAGATGGAAAATATCAAGAAGTATGGGATGTTGTGAATACTGGTTATGAAGAACTATTAGAAAGAGCAGTAGTTGAAGCAGCTCAACAAGCTATTTTAAATGAAAACAAAAAAAAGAATTCTAAAGCTACCTATATCCTTCATCAGGGTATTCATGAATCAATCATGGATATAGTTATATATATTAAGGAAGTTAAGAAAGCTTGGGATGGTCTGACAAGGTTAAGAAGGTTAGATTACAAACCTTTGAAGAGAAAATATGAACTGCTGCAGATGGAAACTACTGAAACAATATCATAGTTTTTCTCAAAGACAT
Source organism: Papaver atlanticum (assembly GCA_023531105.1). Lineage (NCBI taxonomy): Eukaryota > Viridiplantae > Streptophyta > Magnoliopsida > Ranunculales > Papaveraceae > Papaver > Papaver atlanticum. The sequence continues at coordinate 584,384 of JAJJMB010013055.1, forward strand.
TGAATCTTGTCAATGATATGAAGGTTAATAGTGATACAATAGAAGACTCTGCAATTGTAGAGAAAATTTTAAGAAGTTTACCTGAAAAGTTTGAATCCAAAGTAACTGCTATAGAAGAGTGTAATACTGCTGCAACTATGACTCTTAATGAGTTATTAGGTTCATTACAGGCTTATGAACAAAGATTACTTGAAAAAACAGCTGCTGCAAAAACAGTAGAAAAAGCACTACAAAGTCAAGTCAGGTGGACTAACAACCAAGGAAGTTCTAACTCTGGAGGAAGACCTAATAATGGAGGTTATCAGGGAAGATATAACACTGGAGGAAGATCAAATAATAGAAGTTATCAGGGAAGAAAACCAGTTGATATAGCTAAGCTTCAGTGTTACGACTGTGGAGATTTTGGACATTTTTCTACGGAGTGTTCAAATCCTAGAAAGACAATTGAAAATAACTACAAAGCAAACTTCAAAGAAAATATAGATGGAAGTCAAGAAGAAGAATAAAAGAAAGTTGAAAACATGCTACTTGCATGTCATACAACAGAAGAACAACCTTATCTTAAGTGGTACTTAGATACAGGTTGTAGTAATCATATGTGTGGAAGAAAAGATTTATTTGACAATCTTGATGAGTCTGTAAGATCAACAGTAAAGTTTGGTAATAGTTATACTATTCTAGTTATGGGGAAATGAAAAATAGGAATTGTTCTTAAGAATAGTTCAAAGGCATACATCACATATGTATTTTATGTACCAGATTTACATCAAAATTTACTGAGCATGGGACAATTGTCAGAAAGAGGATATTCTAGGAATATCTACAATGGTGTTTGCTTTATCAGAGACAAAAGAAGAAGACTAATAACAAAAGTACAGATGACCAAAAACAAATTATTTCCTTTGAATATTCAGCATCAAAAGTAAAGTTGTTTCAGTACTCATGTGCATAATTATAGTTGGTTATGGCACAAGAGAATGGGTCATGTAAACTTTAACAGTTTACAAGTTTTATCTAAGAAGGAGATGGTGTCAGGTCTACCCATTATAGAGCTTCCAGAGTCAAGGTGTGATAATTGTATCTTTATCAAGCAACACAAAGATCCATTCCCAGTGAACAAAGCTAGAAGAGCTGAACAACATTTGGAGATTGTACACAGTGACTTGTGTGGTCCTATTTAAGTTACATAACATGGAGGTAATAATTATTTCATAACTTTCATTGATGATTTTAGTAGAAAGGATTGGGTGTATCTACTTAGACAAAAAAGTGACGCTTTTCATGCTTTTGGAAGTTTTAAAGCATATACTGAGAAACAAATTGGTAAGAGCATCAAGATATTAAGAACTGATAGAGGAACAAAATATACTGTTGTTGATAGTTTCATGGAAGAACATGGTATTCTACATCAGTTAACAGCTAGATATACACCTCAACAGAATGGTGTTGCTGAGAGAAAGAACAGAACTATAATGGAGATGGCAAGAACTATAAAAAGAACAAAAGATTTACCAAAGAATTTCTGGGGTTATGCAGTTGATACAACAGTGTATTTACTTAACAGATGTCCTACAAATAGTTTGAATAATAAGACACCAGAAGAAGCTTGGAGAGGTATAAGACCAAGTGTAAGACATCTGATAATTTTTGTGTGTATTGCATATGCACATGTACCTAAAGAACTTAGGAAGAAGTTAGATAATAAGAGTGAGAAGTGTATTCTTGTTGGTTATAGCTCAGTAACCAAAGGATATACGCTTTACAATCCAGAAACAGAAAAAGTAATTACAAGTAGAGATGTGTTCTTTGATGAAGAATCACAATGGAATTGGAATACTGGTTCAACAAACAATGTTGATCAAAATATTTCCATAACAGTTCCAATAGTAGTTGAAGAACAAGTAAACACTCAAGATGAAGTTATTGAACAACAATAAGAAATGAGAACCAACAACTGAAGAGGTAAGAACTGATGTAACACCACAACAAGAGACTACATGACCAATAAGAAATTATGTCATACCAGCACGTATGAATGATTATGTGTTAACAAGAGATGATGATGATACTGATGATGAAGTGATTAACTTTGCATTGTTTGGAGATTATGATCTTATAGCTTATGAAGAAGCTTCTAAAGAACAAGGATGGATACAATCCATGGATGCAGAGTTAAAGTTAATTGAGAAGAATAATACATGGGAGCTTACTGAACTTCCATAAGGAAAGAAAACAATAGGTTTTAAGTGGGTTTACAAGACTAAGTATAAATCAGATGGTGAAGTAGATAAATTAAAAGCAAGATTAGTTGCTAAGGGATAACATAACCTGCTGGTATACAAGAATAGATTCATACTTCATTGAGAAAGGTTTTACAAGATGTTCATATGAGCATAACCTGTATTTGAAAGCTGATTCTCTTCGCATCATATTATAGTTTGTTTGTATGGATGATCTTATATTTACAGGAAATAGCTCAGAGATGATTAATGAATTCAGGGAGGATATGGTGAAGGAGTTTGAGATGACAGACCTTGGATTAATATCATATTTTCTTAGCATTGAAGTATAACAAACTGAAGGAGGAATTTTCATTAATCAGAAGAGATATGCAGATGGGATACTTAAGCGTTTCACACCTTGACTCTGGAAGCTCTATAATGGGTAGACCTGACACCATCTCCTTCTTAGATAAAACTTGTAAACTATTAAATTGTACATGACCCATTCTCTTGTGCCATAACTAACTGTCATTATGCACATGAGTACTGAAACAACTTTCCTTTTGATGCTGAATATTCAAAGGAAAAATATGTTTTGGTCATCTGTACTTAATGTCATATTTTCTTGGCATTGAAGCACAACAAACTGAAAGAAGAATTTTCATTAATCAGCAGAGATATGCAGATGGGATACTTAAGCGTTTCAAAATGGATAATTGCAATCCAATTTTAATGCCAGTAGAAGAGAGATTGAAGTTGAAAAAAGATGGACCATGAGAACATGTGAATTCAACAGACTTTAAGTGTCTTGTTGGATGTCTCAGATACTTTACTGCTACAAGACCTGATATTATGTATGCAGTTGGATTAGTAAGTATTTTGAAATATGTTAAAGGAATACCAAGTTTGGGAATTCTTTACACAGTTTCAGAAGATCCAAAGTTAGTTGGATATACAGAAAGTGATTGGGCTGGAGATAAAGAAGGAAGAAAGAGTACTTCAGGTTATGCATTCAATTTAGGAACATGTTTTTTGTCTTGGTCATCAAAGAAGCAACAAGTAGTTGCCTTTTCTATAACAGAAGATGAATATATTGCTGCTGGAAATTGTGCTAGACAAGCAGTATAGCTGAGAATGATGCTGAAATATCTTTTCCATGAGCAGGTAACACCTACAACAATAGTTTGTGATAATAAGTCCTCATTTTAATTTACAAAGAATCCCGTGCTTCATGGAAGGAGTAAGAACATAGACATCAAGTATCATTACATTGGAGAGCTTGTCAGTACGAACAAAGAAATAGCTGTGGAATTTTGTGAAAGTAAGAATTAAGTAGTTGATATTTTCACTAAGTCTTTGAAGTCTAACACCTTTATTTACTTACGTGGAAAACTTGGAATGATCAGTAAAGAATATCTTGGTTTAAGGGAGGATGTTGAAGATTAAACCAAGATATAGTTTGTGGAAGAAACTAGTTGAAGTTGCTACTGTCTTAGTGAAGAAACAAGAAGAAGTTGAAGTTGTTATGTAGAAGCAACTTGGTGAAGTTGACGCAGTAGTGTGGAAGCAACTAGGTGGAGTTGATGCTGTCTGAAGTAAAGCAATAGTGGAAGCAACCAGCAGGAGTTGGTGCCGTATATGGAAGCAACCAGTACAAGATGACACGAGTTATTGTGAACGTGTAGTAAACTTGAGAAACAAGTTTTCCAGTATTAGAGTTTGGTTACGTATAGAATTTACATATAGAGTTTAGAATATTCCAGAAGTATCTTTGTTTTAGAGTTTGATATGTTAGGAAAGTGTCTTTGCTTGAGAGTCAAGTTTGTTAAACTATAAGTAGGCTGTTGAGCCATTAAGATTATTTACAACAATAGAGAGAATTGTTTTTGAGTATTCGTTTGTTTCATTAAGTCTTTGATATCAGATTTTCTACAATAGTGAAAGTTGTCGTAGCCTGACATACAAAAACAAAGCTGCGAACCTACTTGGACCCTCACTTTTCCCCCCAAAATTCTCCTCCCAATCGGTGACATTAATCTAAAATCTAAGAATGATATTGGAAAAGATCAGTCTCGTTACTAAAACTATATGTTTGAATAGTTGAAACATTTTGTGAGAAACAATTTTTTTTTTTTTTTGCATATTCAGAGCTAGTAGTTCAATGAGAGAACAAAACCCACGTAATAGATCAGTTCACCATTCGATCGATAGATCAAATAGGTAATGCAACATGATTCAAGAAGCCCACTTGTTTTTTCAGGATTTTGTCACAGGCAATACCTGTTACTAATAGGATTTGTAAAGGTTAAATCCTGTTGTAAAAACGCTGTGATTAATAATTGTGATAGCTTTTTGTAACGATTTTATCTGTGACAATGGCCATCTACAGTCACATATAACACCGTTACCATAATTAATAGCCACGATTGACCTAATTTTATGTTTGCGACACGTGTCATATTTCATATATATCTTAACGGTTTTAACTGTTACTCTCTATTTACAACAATTCATTGAATGACACGTGTCTCAAACCGCCACACATACAACAAAAGTTATATGTGTTACTTCTCATTTTGTAACGACTCCTTAGAGGACACGTGTCAGCCTTATGCCACGAATATTGCACCAGTTAACCTGTTACATTTCTTTTGCAACAACTACTGAGATGATGACACGTGTTATTTTACTTACATTTTTCCTCCGTGTTGTAACAGTTACTCCTGTGAGAAATTTTAAAATTTCAATATTAAAAAAAGGGTATTCCAGGTCATCATCATGAACCTGGTTTTCCAGTTTTCAGACCTGCAATATGATTAAACCTGAGCCTGACACACAATTGCAATATGCTCTTTTTCAACCTGTAATTCATACATTTTCAGTCTGTGAATCATACATTTTCCACCATCTATACACTCGTTAAAGAAACAGAAATACAGAAACAAAGAACTCATGGTCTTTAACTCCTCAACGAATGGTAACATCATATATCCTGTCACAGAGATCTTGCAGGAATTGTTCCAATGCTTTAGCTGCCAAGATAGAATTCCAAGTGGTTAAATATTATGGATACGCAGAAGTGTACCAAGAGAGGTAAGATTAAACTTCATAAACAATGCAAATGAACAAATATTGCTGGTAAATGATTTAAAAGAATCTCATTACATACATAAATCTAAGTAGTTTTCGGTAGAATTCAAACTGCCAATATTAAAGTAGGTACTAACAAACTACGCACATCCAATGCGATACGTGTTCCATAAAGTGGTTGTTATTCAAGTACCTGGAGTTTACAAAGCCAAATTTCTTTCGAGTCGCTTGAATTGGAGCTTTTTTCTACATCAAAAGTCAAATACAAACGATCAACTCAAATCAAGATTTCTTTTTCTACGAGTTTCCTGCATAGTACATGTAAAATGTGTAAGATGTTATTGTGACATTACGACATCTGTAAGCCACCTTTCTTTTCTATCTATTATATTTCATAAGACAGTTTTTCATTAACTAAAGTCAAATTTTTGTAGAGATAAATGGATTACCTCTCTGGAACCAAGAAACAAAAATACATAGTCATCTCAAGTCCCAACAACCAACTTCAAGGCGGAAAAAATCCCTGCAAGCACAACAGATGTTGTCCCCTGCAGAACATCACAAACCGTGATCAGACCTAAACTTCCCCTAACAAAGGTTGTATTTTAGGATGACAAGAACTAAAAAATAGTGAATAAAGACTTTACCTGTATATCAGGCTTACTAGAGATAGACACTACACCAAATTATGGGATTAGAAACAGAACTGAGCCGTTACTAAATGGGTTGTACGGCTCTTGCCTGTTTCAAAAAGGGGCATTACAATTTTTTTGTAACAGCAATGGGGCCGTTACGAATTTTGGGTTGTAACGGCATTTATAACAGGCTTGAGCCGTTACTACGTGGCGAGTCGTAACAGGCACGAGCCGTTACGAAATTTTTGTAACCTGACAGTCGTAACACCTCCAAACCACTACGATTTTTTTTGTAACTGACAAAAATTTCCTTCCAGACAACATTGACCTGGTCAAAATTGGTCAGTAAAGTCCAATTTTGACCAGGTCAATATTGACTTGCAGTTCATTTTCTGCCGGAAATAAGCCGGTCATTCCAAATATCCTGCATACACCTTTCATTCCATCCATAATCCACATTCAATACTTTCTTCAATCAATCAATTCATTTCAATATTCAATCAATTCAAAAAAGAATACAAATTCTTTTAAGTACAAAAAAATATCTGTTAACCGTTAAGTATCAAATTCCGAGGGAAGTCATAGAAACCTACTAAGTTCCTTAGTTCAGTTCATTCTCACTTAAATCACTGTAAGCAGAAACTACATAGAAACTTACTCAAAACATGCAGCTGCTAAGGGACATAATGGCTGCCATTTAATGGTAGAACCTTTTGCTTGTGTATGATTTCAGGGGTATAATCCCTCTTGTCCTTCCACCAGATCAAGTTGCTGCAGAAACACCAACGGAAACCCCCTCCAAAGAGATCTGCCATCGCATAGTGAGGAGATATGAAAACAACAGTAAGACATCTGAGACAGAGAGACATTCAAACTGGTATAGCTCTTCCTAAAAAATCAGCATAAAAATATGGCAAGGGCTACTACATCAATGAATTCAGAGAGACATTTTAAGCATCTTTCGTTATACACAAAAATAAATGTATTTAATCTGACTACCTACCTGCTTCTAAAGACTTTTCGACTAAATCCTAGTTAAGTTAGACAATACACATGATGGGTTTACTGCCAAATATGATACCAACAACAAAATACTAATGTCAGATCTTGAATACTACACATAGGTGTTGGACTGCTCTCTTTCACCAAGGCGTGGAGCAAGGTTTCAACAACATCATGGATTTGACTATATTACGAGAACTGAGTACAATTGTAAGAAACAGGAAATCTATCAGGTATACAAGTGAAGTACTTACCAGGTAATCTAGAAGGTACACAAGTTGATGCCAACCAAAAAGGTATTATAAGGATCGTCGGTAGATGCTCTTAAAGATTATATTCCTTTAATTCCTTGAAGTTATACTGATGCCTGTGAAAACAAAGAAAACATATCAAGTTACTTCTTCTGATATAATCCGAACAATTGGATGCGTATCTATGCAGATGATCTCAATGCTACAAACATCCTCCTCACATCAGCATTGGACCATTCCCAAAGTGGGCCACCAGATTCTGGACCTTAGTAAAATATACACAATTGCAGAAAATGCAATAACGTTGCCTAAAGAGAAAAAGACTTCCTGGATAATAATTTCCATCTATGGGCTGAGATAGGAGTAGCATTAGTTAAATAGTCTGATTGCAATTAGTAAGATGGTGAACTCTGGTACTTATGTAAGTATGGAGGAATTTGGTTAGTAACATTTAAAAAGTTAACTTTCAATATGTTCATTAAATGTAGCCGCAGACACCGACTGGCAGGTACGTATTGTCTTCACATTACCAAAAAGGAAATAAATTCTTGTAGTGCTGGTGCCTTTTCTCCAGTTGACTTACGAGCAGTTTGCTTAGTACGAGCCATTTCTACAAATACCAAAATCACCCAGATTAACACTTCATAGCACAAATCAGTACTAGTGTAATACTCAATGAAGATAACATGCTGTCCAGAAGAAGCCATGTACCATCCTTGAACTTCATCTACTTTGCATGAGCTGCTCGAAAACTTTCCACTCACAATAACCTGTTTAACCATTAGAAACTAGGAAGTTTAATAACATATCAAACAGGCCAGAGGAAAAAGACTGGAACATATACAAATCCGCACAAGTACCAAGATAGTTTACTGAACCTCAAATTCTTTCACAAAACATAGAATTCGGAAATATTTCATACAATTAAGCATCATTTCACCCGAGGAATTCTCCTTCTATGTCTTTAATTACTCAAACTCAGGTGGAAAGTTTTTTAATCCCCACAAGGAATGAACCAAAATATATCTGATCACAGCAACAAAAAGCCACTAATTATTAAGTACAAAGACTGGAAAACTTCATGTACACAATCACTTCGATTAAATCCTACAAGTTGAACCCAAAGACAAAAGAGTTCTATCAAATACAATTTCAGACCTATAATCTCATACTGATTTTTTTTTATAAAGCAATGAAGTCATTGCATGAAAAAGTGCATCAAATTCTTACTTACCTGCAATATGTCGCAGGACATCAAGGTTTAGCTATTTGCAGATCACATGGCTTCAACGCAACATAAGATTCCATGTTTGGGCTGCAGATCGTTTCCTCAGACTCCCAGCCTCTAACATAAACTATATAAACAACGAGAAACTGTCAACATACCTTTATCGACCTCCCAAACAACTGTTTTTTTCCTGGAAGACTTTCAGAATCTTCATAATATGTTATGTACTTAACACGAGGGATCCTTGTCATGTTTGGAACTATATCTGTGTCATAGAGATGCTCTACATTATGATCCTCTTGTACATCAGATCCATTATGCTCCTCTTGTACATCAGATCCATCATGCTCTGACTGCCAACCAAAATTCTTTATCAAGACACGTGATCAAATGTCTCCTAAAATTTTGTAGCACATTTACAATTACATCTGAAACAAATATAGTTATGAATTGTTGATGGGTACCTGAGGAGCCCTTGTAATGTTCACTTTAGGTCCAAGCCAAGTCTTGCACCAGGACAGCGAATGATATGGCACCTGCCAGAAAGATCTGTTTATTTGCATGGACTTTTAAAGGAAGGGAATCAAATATTTGATTCCCATAAAAAGAACTCAAGTTACTTTAATATTTTAATACAAACTAAAAGAAAGAGTTCACACCGTGTCATCTCCCCTTTTAACTCCTGGATTCCAGTCAACTGAGTTCCCAGACCTATGCAAATTAAACAAAGGTGTCATTAATATCTTACATATCATCCCAGTAAATGTGAAAGTAGCAAACCTAATAGTAGTGCTGACAAAAAATGTTCATATACAAGCTCACATAAGATGATACCTCATATGGAAGACACTTACGACAAGCTTGTACCCAATCCGAATCTGATCATAGATTCAAAAGTTGCATAGCATCAAGTGGAAAATGACTATTACTAGAGATAAACCGTTATGAATTTCTGTTACTACCAGGGATTTCGTAACGACCATTTGTAACAGGGATTTCGTAACGACCAGTAAGCCGTTACGAATTTCTGTTACAAATCCCAGAATTTGGTGTAGTGAGACCTGAGGTCAGAATTTACAAACTCAGGATACCAGATTAAAAAAGATACCCCCGAGGTTCACATTCCGATGAACTGGGATGTATAATATCAAAATTTACAAAATCAGGATACTAGATTACTAAAGATAAACCCGAGGTTCTCATTCCGATGAACCGAGGATGTAAAATATCAGAATTTACAAACTCGGGATACCAGATTACAAGAGATAGCCCCGAGGTTCACATTCGATGAAATGAGGATGTATAATATAAGAATTTACAAACTTAGAATACCAGATTACAAGAGATAGACCCGAGGTTCTCATTCCGATGAACTGAGGATGTAAAATATCAGAATTTACAAACTCAGGATACCAGATTACAAAAGATAGCCCCGAGGTTCA
>JAJJMB010013055.1:594263-630791 GCA_023531105.1 Papaver atlanticum
TTTACAAACTCAGGATACCAGATTACAAAAGATAGCCCCGAGGTTCATATTCCGATGAACTGGGGATGCATAATATCAGAATTTACAAACTCAGGATACCAGATTACTAGAGATAGACCTGAGGTTTACATTCCGATGAACTGAGGATGTATAATATCAGAATTTACAAACTCAGGTTACCAGATTACTAGAGATAGACCCGAGGTTCTCATTCCGATGAACTGAGGATGTAAAGTATCAGAATTAACAAACTTAGGTTATTGGAAATAAGTACACTAAATATTCCAGAGACTGTGAAAATGACCAGACTACCGTTATCAGAATAAGTGTATCAAATATCTAAGAGACTAAGAAAATGACCTAAGTGCTCTAAATATTCCAGAGACTAAGAAAATGACCAGACTACCCTTATCCGAATAACTTTATCAAATATCCCGGAGACTGTGAAAATGACCAGACTACTCTTATCGGTAACAAATACAATAAATATTCCTGGGACTGTGAAAATGACCAGACTACCCTTACCTGAATAAAGCAGATTATGAAGACTGAAATTGATCAAACTACCTTATCGGAATAAATGTATCAAGTATTCTGGAGAGTAGGGATATGACCAGACTACCCTTATCGGAAATACTTGCAGTAAATATTTCAGAAACTGTGAAAATGACTATTTTACCCCTTCCCGAAAGTTAGTGAAATGTCCATTTTACCATTGATTTGAAATTTTTATAAAATGACCATTTTGTCCCTAGATAAAAATTCTAACTAAGATTATTATTTTGAAATACCTCGGAGACTGTGAAAATGACTGGCCTACGGAATTAAGTGCAATAAATATTCAAGTGACTATGAAAATGACTATTTTACCCCTTGTCCAAAAGTTATTTAAATGTCCATTTTGCCACTGATTTGAAAATTTTACAAAATGACCATTTTTCCCCTGAACCGAAATTCTACCTAAGATGTTTATTTTCTAAAAAGACAATTTCGAACTCCGACCAGTAAAAAATGAGAATTATAAAATGACCATTTTGTCCCGGGTCCGAAATTCTACCTAAGATTATTATTTTCTAAAATGACAATTTCGAACTTCTACTAGTAAAGAATGAGAAGTGATAGACAAGATAGTGAACTTGGCGTGATTCGAACACGCATCTTCCGACATGGGGTCAGACGTACTACCATTGCACCACAAGTTCGGCATGTGTGCACACAAATACTAGAAATTTTATAACAATAACAAACATTAATGAAATCCAAACGAACCGCAAGCATTTAAGTGCAGAAATGAATCAAACTTCTTATCTGCTTTATAAATGGAAAAAACCATGATGCCCATAGAACCTCTTTTTTTTTTTCTTTTTTTGCTTCCGAACATCAAGTTTAACAACAGGCAGTCGAGTACTTATAGCGTTTTCATGCCTGTATGCTCCATTACTTGTGACATGAAACAAACAACATTGTGCCCTTTCAAAGCTTTGCGAATTGGTGTTACTTGAACTGGACAGTAAGCCAGTAGGGACCTCCGGATCACTTTTTACTTGGATGTTGCCAACGTATATTGCTATGTACATTGTCCTAAAGAGAATATTTGTTCTTGATATACATTGTCCTTGTTAAGTCTAATTTGGACCAGAGTTTCATGTAAATTACCTGCAATGTGATATTCAAGCAGACACCTTAATTTGGAATTTCTTGTCTATCTTTTCACTTCTTCCAGGAGAACATGAGGAGTCAAAAAAGCTTCCCCTGCAGAAGAACTACCGTAGTTTAAGCATTAAACATCCTCTCATAAGCTTAGAAAAGTTACAAGATGAAACATAAGTTCAATATGAACAGGATGGGACCAATGATAAGCATATAGACAATAGCAGTACATCTGAGGTGTACCATGATAACAGCAAAACTGACAAGGCCTAATGAATGCTAAATGCAAAAATCTTTTTAAACAAAAAAATTCAATGTACTTAATATAATATCAACTTTATATTCTTGTTTGGCTTTATCAAACTAGGATTGGGCATACAATGACTACCACCACGTGTGCTGCACAAAACAGAATACGATACCCACTATCGCTTGATAAGTTGGTGATTCACAAAATTCAAATTTCAAAAACATAAACTTAAGTAATTACAGTCCTCTATTGGGTTTATGTTTTCGCACTGGACACTACAAAAGTTTTCTAAAGCTAAAACCGCTATGCCTAGTTTTAAGTCGAATACCCAGGGGCTAAGAGTTGAAATGCTCCAATTTGGGGGTGTGGTTAGTGAAAATGCCCCGAATTTTGAAAAAAAGTTAAAGTGACCCGATCCGTTAGTTTTTCCATCCAAGCTAGTTAAGTGGTCAATTTTGCACACATGTGAACTCTCACACGTGAAGAAAAGTCATTTTTAACCTTGTTATTTTTTTTTAAAATTCACCCTATTTTCTTAGAAAATGACCATATTTAATATTGTGACACGTGTCATAGTCTCCCCGCCGTTGTCGCCGCAACCACCATTTCCACCACCGCCAGCATCGCCGACAACTACCACCACCGCCACTGCCACCACCACAACCACCACTACTGCCACCACCACCACTGCCGCTGCCACCACCACCAACACTGCCGCTGCCACCACCACCGCCACAACCACCACCATCGTTGTCGTTACCGTCGTCATCATCATCGTCGCCGCCACCACCACCACCGCCGCCTCCACCACCACCACCACCCCTGAACCCTAAACCCTGAACACTAAACCATAAAACCCTGAACCCTAAAACCCTTAACCCTTAACCACTACCACCACCGCCTCCGCTGAACCCTAAAACCCTTAACCGTGAAGGGTTGTCATCGTCTTTTTCTCACATGTGTGCCAAATTCACCATTTAACTATCTTGGATGGAAAAGTTAACGAATTGGGGTATTTTAACTTCTTTTGAAAATCCAGGACATTTCAGCAACCACGCCTCTAAAATTGAGGCATTCTGGCTATTTTTCTAATACAGAAGTGGAAAGGTGAGTACAAGGCTTAGTACAAGAAATACCTGATCTATCAAGGAATACTTGGTGGTGATCTGGGTTTGAATGTTGGCATGGTCCTTGTCTAAAATTATGTGATCCCACAATGAGACCTGAAGACAAGCGAGAATAGAATAAACAGAATATGAGAAAACCAGCTGCCAAACATAATAAACAAAAATTCCTATATTTTCGCAATCCACTAAAGAGAACAATAGAGGTCTGAAATGGCGCAAAATCTAAGATCGACCTATTCGCATACTCGTAAGGGGATCGACCTGTTCTCATACTTGTTAGGGGATCGACCTGCTCGCATACTTGTTAGGGGGATCGACCTGTTCGCATACTTGTTAGGGAAAGTGTTAGTCAATTCCCTAGCGTCTGAGAGACTCTGGCTTGTCGTTCGCCGCCCATGGCAGAGAGCCAACTAGACTTCATAACGCATTCCGGATAAACTCAAGAAAGTATCCCAATTTTCTCCTTGGATAATTTTTGCCTACACTAGAGCCACGAAGTTACTTTATAGACTGAAACAAGCAACGATGACGTCGAGAATATCTTTTACATCTAAGTTGGCACAGTGAATGTGGTCGAACACATACATGATGCAAGCAAAAGTTACATAATAGGCAATTGGGTGGAGAGTAACCTGATTAACAAAATTCTTTGCAGTTTCATACTCAGCCGCAACAAAGGCAAAAGCCTGAAAACAAAGTGAAGTTAATGACAAGGTCAGAGTCGATTAGCATGGTTCAGAAAAACCATTATGCACGTAAAATACTTAGTAGATATATCAGTGAAGGCATCTGGCTTGCAGCTATGTTATCAGAAGAACCATAATTATAGTCTTGTACCATCATGACACCTAAACATTTCAACATTTTGTGAGGATTAACGGGCATTGCTGACCCCGCATGACTGGCTAGAAGTAGCACTGTTGGAAGTAACTTTCATCTACTAGAGTTTTTTTTCCCCCGAGCCTATAAAATGGATTCACAATTGATAACATACACAAAAAGGACAAGTCGATAATCCAACCTCACATCCAGGATTCTAGCACTCGAACCTATCTATGCTATAGAAAGTGAAATTATGAAAACTGTAGTACAAAAGAAGAATTTGTGATACCTGCTTCGTGTTCCACATAAAAGCTGAACGTAAATCCATAGACATGTTCAATTTTAAGCTGACCTGTTTAGCGAAAATAAGTATTAACATTTCAATTGTCGTGGGCTATTAAAACAACAATCACGTGTCATATATGGAGCAGTAACCAACTCCAAAATAAAAAATGTCTTTCCTAGATAGGCATCAATATATCACAAACTGAAATCAGTTTACAGTACCACATCACCTCATCGTTTCCACTCAGCTGCTTGCTAAGGTGATTTACTTCCAACAATTTAATTAACTGAGTCACTAAAGTCTAAACACAATCTTCCACTAAAAAAAACTAGGAATTTAAGAAAGAAGAAACAGCACAAACGGGATGTAGAAAATCAGGTGGCAATGCATTAAGTGGACAACATTAGCCCGCATTATTTGAACCAACTGCAATTGTCCAAGTTATATGCAAAGAGTGGAAGATTACCAAGGAAGCTACTCCATTATTTGAACCAACATTAGCCCGCATTATTTCATGAAAAATCTGATTTTTTTCTAGTCAAGTTTTCAATAGAGTTTAATGAGAAATTATTAAAGTGCAATTAACACCATTAACACAACAAAGTGTGAAACGGTCAAAATCAATTATAACAAAAATTAGTTTTCATTTAAGAAGAACTTTATTGTTACCAAAAATATTTTAAATGGGGAATAAATTTATGTTTTAAATATATATTCCCAACAATCCCCCACTTATATTTTTAAAACATTGAGTAAGATATGTATAACATTGTGCATAAGCAAAGGTATTTTTCGATTTTGAACCTTTACATAGTGTTAGACTCTCGAAAAATCTGACCATAGAGTGAACATAAGTCTTTGAACTCTAGGAGATAAAAGATTGTCTGACACACACACAACTATACTAGTGTAAAGTCTAAAGCCAGCACATTATGGCCCTGTGCTTAAATCCCGGTTTAATGAATGATCTAGAGAATTGTCCATATTCTCATAGAAAGCGGCCACACTTTCACATCCATATAGGTGAGTTTATCAAGAGTACTCCTGTAGCTAAGTACCCCACTCTAAATAGAGATATAAACATCATTAAGAGTTTTTGAAACAAAAAACTCAACCTCAACTCGCTTCAGGATATCATGCCGTGGGATGAATTCTCTAAAGTATGATTCTGTCTTTACATATATTATCCGCGACTTAGCCCCATTTGAACCTACATTTTTGGATCTCCATTCATAGGTAGGGAATACCTTTTGAACCTACTTCTGGAATCTTGAGTTATAGGTTGGGTGTCCATCACGAACAACTATGTTCATATCATTTGTGATTCGTTATTCCCTTTGAACCTATTTCTAGGTGGGTATCCATCACAAATGACTCAATTCTCAATGGACATCAACATCATCCCATAAGATGTATTCACACCTTCTTATTAATTCTTTCGTCAAAGGATCAACGATTTCAGACCATATATAATCCATTCTCATAGCATCAAAAATGCCTTATATCACCTTATATGTCGACTCTTCCGTTGTAATTAACAGTTCTCAACTCTTGCAATAGCCGCGGTACTATCGCATTGGATTAATATGTATGTTCTTCCTCTATCTAATAGAGGATTGAATCGCTCTATCCCATAGAGGATTCATCTGAAAGTATTTTCAATCAGTGTCACAATATCCATAAAGGATTTCGGTAATCATTTAGATAATGTATTTCTAGGTGTAAGATGCATTTGAAGCACCTCATAACCTTCTCAAAATTGTACCAATTTTCCATATTAGGATTGGTAAATCTGAATATAAAACCCCCACTATGGAAGCGATATATTATACCCCCACTATAAAAATATATATATAGTCAACCTCGTAGCATAGAAACATATTAAGCTATCATACTCATGTCTAGTGCAAGCACCAATATCAAAAGCATTAGCACTAAATCAAAAGAATGAAAACTAGTTTATAGGCAGACTATATATATTTCTCTATTTTTTTTAAATAAAAATTATTTTCTTTGAATTGAGTTAGATTCAAAAGAAGAACAAATTCAATTCAAGCATATACACTATCTTCACTCAAGTCTTTCCTGTCAAACATGTCTTCAGTTTCATGAACAACATATGAGTTGTAACACAAATTCAACGAGTCCCTTTTGCATATATAACATATAGTCTTATGCGTTTGTCACCCTAATCAATTTTGAAACAATTTGAATTTATCAAGTAATCAAATTTCTCATTCAATTGTTTAAGAGCTTGTTTCAAAATATATGATGACTAATCAAACTTATATGCATTTCGTTCTTATGTGAACTACAATGTTTTTCATGCTTGGTTTACATAGATTTATCATTTAACTCATTCAATATATTTTTTGTACATATGATATACAACAAATCACGCATCGTAGAAACAATATCTAAAATTAATTACCCCTTCTCTATTTGTCAAACTAAAACATTTGGTTCTTAAAACCTTTTTCCAAATATTAAAATTACGAGGAGCTAAGCATCTCAAACAAGGTAATAATTATGACTAAAATTCTTTTTAGTCTTACTACTTACGTAGGTCAAAATTCATTCTTAATGATCATGTGATCTCCATTTCTAGCTCGCTCTTTAATATAAGTTTAGTGTTTAAACATACACAGGGTAAAGAACCCCCACTATTTCTTGACTCAAAAAGAAATTTCAAATCAAAACTAAATATCTAAAAGTGAGAAGTTACTTATGCAAATTGCATTTATACCCATGTTCATTAAAAAAATTCTATTGGCTTCGTTAAACGTCGGATTTCGGTGTTGAATAACAATTCAAAAACTAGAAAGTTTCCTCATTCATACAAAAATTAGAAATAATTTTTCTAAGCGCAAATAATTTCTCTAAATTCATATTTGACGCGCTATGCGTTCTTGCTCATAACTATTAAAGTAATGATCCAATTTCAAAATCATTTTGGCACAATATAGAGGACGACCAAACAAACATTTTTCGTGAAGACATTATTTCATTATTCACTACTGAAAAGATCAATTTTAGTCACCAAGTTAGATTTCGTGAAACACCAAAAATATCTTATAAAATTCTCAAACATTTTATTTCTTCCGATGCTTTTGTAAACTAGTAAGATCGTGAGTCTACATGCTTTGATGAGTTGGGTAAAATTTGATACACATCACTTAAAAAATTCTTAGAAATTTTAAAGGAGAACACAACATGCTCATACTGATCACTAACTCAAAAATTTCATAGAAACAAGATAAAATCACATATTTCAAGCACTCCAAAGCTGCAGTCATATCATATAAATAATACAATATTTGGTTCAAACATTTCATTGATAACATTTCTATTGTAGTAGTGCAATGATCAAGTTCAACAAAACTTTTAATCTCAATCTTGTTAAAAACAAGATAGGTGGAAACTAGATTCTTTCTCATTTTGGTGGTATGAACATCTTTAACAAGATAGTTCTACCGTAAGCAAACTTTTCAGACCATACCAATACCAAAATCCTAGAGATGTGAGTATAACTCAACACCACTTTCTTTCAGACGATACGGTTCAACTTTTGAACCATAATCTATCAAAACAAATATGGTGTAAAACACCAATATATATCACTTCTCACCGTATCCACAATTCACATTAACTTAGCTTGAAAAGCATTGTTAAAAAATATTTGATATTCTTGCAATGCCGTGTAATGCAAACATATCAAATAACTTCATAATTAAAATTATGTTCATTTCTTGGTGAGAGTTGGTATTCATATTTGTTTTGACTAGGTTTCTTGTTCTTTTGGTTTTGGTTTGGTGTCAAATTCTATCTCATAAGTTCCAAACTTGTATGAGTCACTCATATATTGTCATAAACAATAATTATCAATATCTAGTTTCCTTGCAACTAATTCTAAGATTGAATAATCAATTTATTTCAATCTAGAATGAAATTATTTGATCACTACAATAATTACAAATAGTTCATCAAACATACCTCATTTGCTTTGAAAGCTCAATTGGTTATAAACCATTGTCCACTCTTTCGACGCCGACAAAGAAATCATCAAAACCATTGCTCGGCAAATTGATTAATCCCCGCTCACAATTTTTATTTCATTGGAAAATAAAAACTCGCTCAAGTAAATTCTCACCTGTCATAATCATTTACATGTGAGCATTTGGAAGCAAAAAAAAAAGTAAGGTATACACTTACATAATTACTTAAAGATCAATTACAAAAATAAATACTCCAAGTTGCTCGTAACTGTCAAACAAAGATTCAAACTTCTATAGTTATAACATCATATATTGATAACTTTCTATCGAGCATATTATCAAACATATGTGGTGCACTAGTTTGATTGCTAACAAAAAAAAAAAAATTCATTACTAGAACAATAAAATGAATTAGTATAACCAAACATGATTTTTAATGTAATTTATTACATCTCTAATCTCTAATCTCAAGTATCACGTCCCACATTTTGCACACACAAACATAACGATTTTCAAATCACCACATCTCTCAAATCACATATCCAAATGGAAAATTTCAAAATGGGTTTTGAAGATAAGTTTATGATCTACAAGTTTCATGTTACACAAGTTCAAAATAGCTACACAAATATGGGGACAAACGAATTCAATTAGGGTTAAAATTCTGCCCTTCAGAAAATTTCAGCAACGTTATGCGGCTTTGTAAAATACCTTAAAAATATTTTTTGGTATCCAAAAATTATGAAATTTAATCAGGATGATCCTCATGATGTCTAACATACACGGTATAAATTTCAAGACCGAATTCATTTCCATTTAAGAGTTCCATAGAAAACTCTATAACATGTTACAACTATGGTCTATTAACATTAGACACTAAAATTCAATTTTAGTTATGAAGACACCTAAAATCCAAAGCATCAAGATAAATTGTTAAAGAATAATTATACCATGATGATTCAATAAAACAAAATAAACAGTGATACTTATCGTGTTTTAGCAATCGTTTCTCGATTGATCTCTACGGCAGAAGAAACCGTCTTAAAATTGTTGGAACAATTGCTGAAAATAGCCTGCAAAACAATCATAAAACCAAACAAACAAAAATGTTATGTCTGAGTCATGACCAGGCCGCTCTCTTTAAGATGTTTTGCGGCTCTGCCCAAGATTGTGCAAGCAGTTCTTCCATGTCGCGTCGTCCCCAGGAAAAAACAGCCGAGTTCAATCTCTTACACAATCACTCTTGCACGATGAGAGGATGTGAAACTTTTACACTTCATTCTTGCTCAGAAACTCTCTTAGAAAAACCAAGGATGATCGCACCCGTGTTTTTCTTTCTTATAAATCATTTTTCTTTTAAACTCAAAAGACATAAAAATGAAAAGCTCTCACCCTAGAGAAAATGTTTCATCAACTCTAAAAAATTCATTTCATGAAAAATCTGATTTTTTCTAGTCAAGTTTTCAATAGAGTTTAATGAGAAATTATTAAAGTGCAATTAACACCATTAACACAACAAAGTATGAAACGGTCAAAATCAATTATAACAAAAATTAGTTTTCATTTAAGAAAAAATTTATTATTACCAAAAATATTTTAATTGAGAAATAAATTTATATTTTAACTATATATTCTAACAGTTACACTGTGATAAAATCCTGATTTTGGTGTAGTGAATTTATAAGTGTAGTTCCCACCAGAATTCAAAACAAAACGTGGTATAATTCAAGATTGCTGGGTGGTGGGGGAATTTGCTTGGGGGTGTACCCAAGCCTTGGTATAATTGAGGGTCCTAAATTTGAGGAACATATCAAATCTAGTTAATCACTCACTCTTGTCGTTATTAGAAACTTTCTGGTGCATGTCTTTAGCATATGCTCTTTCCATATCTAGTATATTTTTTTTTTTTGCTGTTGATGGTAATTAAGTTTAATGACGCCTTAGTACCCTTACTCGGAATTGTTTGCTTTCTTCGAGTAAGCGGATGGGATATTATGCTTTCAATGAAATCGGTCGACACACCGCTCTTAGGCAGCAGTTCTTGAACATCTCAGTCCGAGTACGAGTCCAAGTGGCAGTATCTTCTAAATAATACTCCCTCCGTTTCTGAAAAATAGTCTAAATTGAAAAAGTGAAAGTATCTCTTTTCCAAAAACAGAGGGAGTACAATAAATCTTATAATGAGAATAAAATAAACTTATAAGAATAAAATGGATTACTCATTTATGTTCAAAGTTGAAGGACTCCTCTTTTATTTTAGAATTATTAAGATATTTTCGACTTTAGAACTACATTAATTCACGTTTATTTTTCAATTTGGTGTAATTATAATTAAGATTTATTTAAGGATCATGGTAGTCCAAAAAAAACAGAGATGATGTGGTAAAAGATAAATATGCATGTTCAACTCATTTTCGCTTGCATGTGCTTTTTTTTTTGCTTCACTCTCGGGTCTTCCCATACTCCACAATTCAGCAACACTAAAGAGTCGGTAACCTGTAGATGTCACTTCTTGATCGGTTAATATTGGATGCTTTATACAACACAATTTCCAGAATTGTGCGACAGAAACAGGATTGAAAATCTAGGTGAGCTAAAACAATAAGACGGGTTGTGAATCAATTTTGTAGAGGTAACTTTTTTTCATAAAAAGGGAAAATACCCTTGAAAAACCGATTCTTAGTAGAATTTAGAAATTTGGGATGGCTGGGGCATACTGCCCATTTCACTTTATAATTAGACCAATGTCATTCAAAGAACCTGTAAAATTTGCAGGGTTGAAATTAATTAACTTTTGGACTAAAAAAGAGATTTTTTTTGAAAAGGCAAAAAGAGAATCTAACTTTTGATTGGATATTAATATTCGATTAAGAGTTTGTAGGGAGGTTTGTAAGTGTGACGGACCGGAAAATTCCGCCTGCGGCGCCCAGCCACTCAGGCAGAACCCAGATGTGCCACTTTTAACATAGCGATCGGGTTTTAAAGCTTCACTTCCCACCAGACAAATGCACGTTGATTTGCCATTGCAAGCATGATGCCTTAAAGGTAGCCTCCAAATCATTCCAACTTACCCTTATTCTTCGAAAGGTATATAGCCTCGAACTGATGCATTTGCATGTATCACTGACTTTCGAGTCCTTTCCCGGTATAGCACATGCCTTGGAATTCACGTTGACCATTGCAAGCCTATTTCTACCTCCTTACTTAGATTTAGTATTGAGCTAAAAGCATGCCCTATCCTTGTTCATACCAAGGATGCATCAGTCTAGCTCATGTCGTACTTTCCTTGCATCATCATTGTGATACAAGTGGAATATAAGCCTCTAACTTGCATAACGGTTTAGATTCCTTTCATAGCCATACCCAATTTGCAATTGGTGCATGCCTACTTCGCGTGGCTTGATAGGTAGTATGAGCATCCAAGGAATGAACTACAACTTACCTTATAAAGTATGGATGCTCCTTTCATACACAATATTGTGCATCACATGCCTTTCCGACGGAATGCATTCTTGTGGTGGACTCTTAGTTCGCAGCGCAACATCAATGATGCTTATGCATATACGCTACATCGGTAAGGCTACACAACAGTATTGATGCTTTAGCATCAAATATATGCTTCACTGGCTAAGCTATGGATCTTAATGACGCATTTCTCCTTAATGCACATTCAACCAACTACCCATCCCCATATATGTCTTACTGGCATTCCTAAAAATTAAAGTTAGGGAGTACTTTGACATGGCCGTTATGACATGTACCCTTGAGTAATGCTCCATAATGGTGCCAGTCCAGTTCTGGCTCGATGACCAACTTTACGTAATGCACCTGTGCAACATCGCTCTTGGCTAGCCTACCACTGGCGTGATGCACCATGATGGTGCAATTTTAGTCCTGGGCCAACTTGTCCTAAACTTACAACATATGCTTGAGATGACAAATGACGCATCTTTGAGCATGCACCATGCGAAAAGTGCGGATATAACCCTAAGAAATTGATGCCCGAAGCTAAACCGTTAGATGATGCCCCTATGTTCTCGTATAAGGGAAAAAAAAATCTACTATAGTAAATAAATATTTTTATTTCACGGCTAAGATATATTTTCTTAGGGAAGATAACAAGAACGAGGATGGTTGTTCTCAAATATCGCCTTTTACTACAAATTCATCATCATTAACGTACAATCCTATCATAAAGTGTAGTGATAACCTGTTTTACTTCGTTATACCAATGTTCTGAGGACATGATCGGGCATTGAACCAGAAAAATTACTAGGCCAGGGTCGTATGGTTCAACCCTGATTTACTCAATCAAGTATAAATATATATCTAATAGAAAAAAGTAGTGTTGTGAATGTTTACCCGTATAATGTATTTTTGTATGTAAATACATAAATCTCTTGAAAAAACATCTAACACAAGTTGGCAAAGTGGTCTTTGGTTTGATGAGTCACCTAAATCTTTTTAGAAACATTTAACTTCGATTCTCCCTAAAAAAATTTCCAGGATTATTTAAATATTAATGGTTTAAACCAGTTTGGACCGTACTAGGTCGTGTGGTTTACGGCTTACTGGTGAGACTGGCTGAGTCACCCTGTTTACAGGAATAAAACATGATTCGAGCATTTCACTGGGTCAATGATGAACATACTACGGGTCCAAAAGCATAACTTAGTGGTATCCCATCAACTCCAGTAAGGAGGAAATCAGGGGTTCAATCCCCACCATAAAGGTTTGTAATAGATTAGTTGTATAGTGGGTTTGGCGGTGTTGGGTCTGGCAATGGGGCCAGTCCAACTGTCTGGGTTCGGGTAGGGGCCTGGTTCCCGCTTTTACGTATCAAAAAAAATAATCATAACAGACCAGAAATATGACCGATTCACCAATTGGATGGGTCATTCTTGGTTATACTTATACCTTTATTATGCGGCCCTAATGTAAATCATAACAGACCAAAAATAAAGTAAAAGAAAGAATAAGCTGTTGTTCAAAGTTTTTGTAACCAACACAAATTATATCTCATGCAACAATAATGCAACTTTATTAGGATCCAAGAAGCCCACTTCTTTTACTTAGGCTGCGTTTGGCATGGAAGAAGTTTGAATTCCAGGGAGTTTGAACTACCTAGAAATTGAATTCCATCTTTCCACATTTATGTGTTTGGCATGATTATGAATGAAATTGATAATTGTGTCATTTTAAAATTTCAAATGTTTATTTCTTTAAAAAAATTATTCATTAATATATCATTTGTTGATAGATTTATTTCTAAATCACTGAATATCTTTAAAAAAACTATATTTTATTATTTATGAATAATTTTTAATTTAATTTTCACTAGTAAAATATTATATATTTTAATAAATAACCAAAAAAAAAAGTAAATTAATAAATGTGATATTATTCATTAATTTTTTTATATAAATACAATTTTAATGAAAAGAAATATTGATATTTGAACTGAAAAAACTATTTAAATTATTAATTTAATAAATAATAATTATTACTATTTTTTTAATAAATATAATATTAGTAATAATCAGTTTTGGTATTTTTTTTAAACTAAATACAATAATTTATCAACACAGGAATTAATTTTTTATGTAAATATAATTTTAGGGAAAATAAATTTTTATATTTTAATTAAAATTTCATTATTATTTTAACTAAATATAATATTAATAATAATAATTTTTGGTTTTTAAATATTAATTTATATTAAAAAATTAATAATTTATCAACAATAGTAATTAATTTATTTATGTAAATATAATCTTAGCGAAAAAAAAGTTTTATATTAAATAGAATTATTATTTTAAATTAAAAACTGAAAATTTATCAACAATAGTAATTAATTGTTTATGCAAATATAATTTTAGTGACAAGAAATTTTTATATTTAAATTATTATTTTAAATAAATATATATTAATAATAATTAGTTTTGGTATTTTAAATAAAACTATTATTCAAACTTAAAAAATTAATAATTATCAACAATGCTAATTATTTAAATAATAGAATTATAATTATATATTAAATACCATTATGTTAAAGTATTAAAAAATAATGTTAAAGTATTAAAAAATACTATAAATATTATAAAATCTAAAAGAAACAAATTATAATTATATATTAAATACCAAAGTAAATTTATAATTGTAGGAAATTAATTATTGTTGAAAGAAAGAAAGAAAGTAAAAAAAATTGAAATGTCAAAATGGTCAATGGGTGGAGTTCCAAGGATGGAGTTCCAACTTCTATGGGGGAGGTGTGATTTCAATTTCCAATGAGTGATGGAGTTTCAACCATCTTGAATTCCAATTCCATCCGTGCCAAACACCTAAAATGTGAACTCCATCCATGACTCCTCTCGTTGACTGAAATCCACCCTCAACTCCTCCCATGCCAAACGCACCCTTAATTAGTTTTGGTCGCACTATTGGATAGTTGAGAAGCAAATCAAATCAGATCAAGAAGAAGAAACTCTTCAGTAGAAAAGCTCACTATCACTTACTTTTGTCGTTTATGAAACTTTCATTATTTCCATATCTAGTAATAATCTTTTCTTTCTTACTTTTACTGTTTTTGTCGTTTATGGAAACTTCAGTAGACAGGTGATTTTTTTGGGTACATAAGATCCAGAAACATTCAACCCTACCACCACTTCTACCTTGTTATTTATTCCCTTCGATCTACTCATTTCTTTAAAGCATAGGGAACCCGATCCAATATCCCTTCACTCGAGTTTATTCCTCACCTTAATTCTCATCTTATCTGAATTTATAGAGAAATATACAAAGGTCTCGAAATGATCTCTCAACAACAAGACAGATATCCAACAAAAGAAATTCAAGAGATCAACAACCAAGAAAATAACGGTTCGATCAACAACAACAAGAGAGAATTGTTAGAATTAAGCCTTGGTAGAACATCTAGCAGCAGGGACGATTCGAAGGATGAGTATGAGCAAACAAAACCCACATTCCACAAGATCTATACATGCAACTACTGCATGAGGAAGTTCTATAGCTCGCAAGCATTGGGTGGTCATCAAAATGCTCACAAGAGAGAAAGAGGACTAGCTAGAAGGTACAATTCCCATGAGTTAATGAGTACAATGAGTTTACCCTACCCCTATATTCATGCTACTCCATCAACATTTGATGAAAGTAATCACTCAATGGTCGGGCAGAACCCTAACATATTAGAAGGCAACACTGTTGGCCATTTTGTCGATGTGGAAGCCTCGAGTAATAGGATATGGCCTGGAAATTTTCATGTTGATTATCATCATCAGCCCAACCAGCCAGTGTTCTCAAATGGTCAATCGCCATCGACCGATGATCATCCACTTAATTTGAATCTTAGTCTTTGATGCCCTGAGCCACAAATGCAACATAGTCGAAATGTCACCTGTTTCAGTTGGATATGGTGGTTGGCCCTTGTAGTTTCGAAGCGTCAAACCTCTGCGTGTGTGTTTTTTTTTTGTTGATTGAAGTTAAATATTAAATGTGTCAGCGTTTGTATATACACTAAGATATATCACAGGCATGCACTTGTTGGTAATACATTAAGCGAGTAAGCGACTGTTGTCCCTCGA
This sequence comes from Papaver atlanticum, assembly GCA_023531105.1. Taxonomy (NCBI): domain Eukaryota; kingdom Viridiplantae; phylum Streptophyta; class Magnoliopsida; order Ranunculales; family Papaveraceae; genus Papaver; species Papaver atlanticum. The sequence continues at coordinate 609,995 of JAJJMB010013055.1, forward strand.
TTCATTTCTGGTCGAATTTCTTTTAGTTTTATTGTTTAGTTTATTTTGTGTCCTCCTCGACTGTTGCCAATGTTTTTATGGTAGTACAATTCTCTTCCAACAAGTGAAATCTCCAGCAGAGAGGTATTTTCTCTTCATTCAATTAACTTCTTGCTTGCTGTAATTGGGAGGAGGAGATTATCCGACACAAATAGCTGTGTGCGATCTCTCATTTGTAATTTTCAATTACTCAGAATTTTTTATCAATAAAATCTATTTGAGATTGTAATTTTCAATTACTCAGAAAAAAAAAAAATTATCAAAAAAAAAAAAAAAAAACAGTGGAAAAATTAAGAGATAATGGAATCCAATATTGCGCACACTCCATCAAAGTGTGTTAGTCTGGTTTTAAGTGGACAATCTGTTTTAGGTGCGAATTCTTATCTTCGGAGATTTTTTTGGAATCGCGTTACAAATGAGGTGTTTCTTAGGTATTTAGAGCAACGATTGCAATTTGTCACGTTCTGTGCGTACATGATTTCTCGTTATATCCTTCACAGAACAGCATCCACACAGGGACATGGTTCGCTCAAGTTCATCCCGCAGCATCTCAATGACACGTGTTACCCCGTATTGTCCTTTTGCTGCTAACCCGTAGATCACTGGCCTGCCAATCTGCAGTAGACATGAAAATTTAAGTGATCCTTGGAAAGCATTGCAAGATTTTGAGCTGATGACTGACTTACAAGAACTGCTTGAGCTCCAAGGGCTAAAGCTTTGAATACATCGGTTCCACGTCGAATTCCCCCATCCAAGAGAACGGGAATTCTTCCCCCAACAGCTTGCACAACCTGCAATTTTTCCATCATCAGAAAAACATTCCACAATTTCATTTCAACGACGCATCTTCACTTCGAATGCTAAATATTCTCCGCCGATCACAACATAAAATCTAAGGCTGCTGGGAAAGGTGCTGATGGTTCTTTTACAATGAAACTAAGACTTCTCAAAAAGTTTTAGCAGGAAATTACCTCTTCGAGAACAGAAATAGTGGCTGGAACAAAATCAAGTTGACGAGCTCCATGGTTTGATACAATAACCCCAGCTACTCCAACTTCTACAGCTTTTACAGCTGCAAAAAGAGGTCCGTTTTCAAAAAACCCTGTTAAACTGAATAAAACTGAAAGCAACAATGGAATCCATACTCTACAAGGAAGACTATGAAGTATGAACTACTCAGATATAGATTTCAATCATCTCGGACATACCGTCTTCTGCAGTGAGAACCCCTTTGAGAAGAATCGGTAAGTTTGTTATAGACTTCAACCATTCTATGTCCTACAAAATAACCAAACCAAGTTTAAGAAACTTATGCGCAGTTCTACTGGAAGAAGTTTGATGACATTACAATGCTTGAAAGGATAAGCAAGATAGTTGGTTGATTCATACTTTCCAATTCAAAGAAGAATCAAGCGTTTGCGAGGCGAAAGCTTCAAGGTTTGACCCTTTCTCCTGCAAAAAAGATTAGAAGAATTGAATTGCAATGAAATGAAATGATCAGCACCAACCTCGATTTCTAATGAAGAGTTATACGCACAGCAACCACTTCAGTTGAGAAAAGACCATCAAAGTTCTTTAATTGGGGAGCAACCATCCTGCAAAATCATCACTGGTATATTGAATTGAAGTAATGCATCCATATATTCGGCAAATGAGAGGAAAGGGATCGGGCGCACTTATTCTTTATGTCTCTCCATCTTCGACCAAGTTTTGGAGTGTCTACCGTTAATACAATAGCCTTGTATCCATTTCTTTCAGCTCTCTGCACTAGTATAGCTGAAACATCCCTTCTTTTGTATACCTTTATAAACCACAATATGAGATACGAAGCTTGCAACCAATCACGAGCATAATAAGATTATTGAAGCTAGAACTTCAACAGAATTAAAAGTTTACGCGAATAAATTTTGTGTATAGCTTACGTATAATTGGAAGAACCGAATGCCATTGCAGCTTGAAGCAACCTCCTCTATCGTGCGAGTGGACGAATAGGATAATACCTTTGGTAAAAGAGGATTACATCAACAGACTTCTACACTGAAATCTTGAATGTTAAGAAGGACAAATAGACTTCAAAATTATTACCATAATCGTATTAGTTGCAGCTGCAGCTTTGGCTGTTGCAACTTCTCCTGAAACACAAATGTTAAACGATTGCCAAAACATGAAACACATACAAGAAAAATAAAACAAGATTATATTCGAGTGAACCCAAACCTTCAGAATAAGCTAAGCTATGAAATGCAGTTGGAGCTACCATAATTGGCGAAGACATATCAAAACCCAGTATGTTTGTCGATAGATTTGTTCTACTCACATCAATAAGAACTCTCGGTCGAAACCTGTTCATGAAAATCCCATTCAAATGAAAAACTAAATCTAGTCCCAATTATGAAAATGTACTGATATCTCACGTGATTCTGCGGAATGCTTCCAAATTTTCCCTCAATGTGTGTTCATCCTCTGCACCTCCAGTGAAGTAGTCATAATACATCTTTGGAAGAATTTCTTTAGCTAACTGTTGGAACTCACTTACATTAACCACTTCAACCACCATGTTTCCTAGAAATGAAATATTATCCAATCAATTTGTCAATCAGTAAATGCAAGTTCTTCTATAATTTAAGTACTCATGATATGGTAATTAGTTGTTCCAATGCGAAGATGGCAATTAAAGTCTCCAATTCTTGTGAATTGGTCATCTCTACGGATTTTTCTCTACTTATGACTTAACTGTGTGTTTGTGGAGAGACTAGCACAAAAAAGGGTGGTAGCGATCTCTAAGTCCACCACGGTCATATTGGGTCTGAGTAACATATGTAATCGAAAAATTCCTCACCTGTTCGATTACTAGCTACTTTAGAAATATTAAGATCTGAACACACAAATTTTTGTTTGAAAGAGATCACAAAAACTGAAAAATTAAATTTTCTCATCACTGTGATTACTCCAAGAAATCACTCAAAATCCAAGTCTAAAGATATATATATATACATAGTTTTTTGTATATGAATATAACTAAGAAATATGAAGGGGAAAATCATACCTATAGAGTACAGAGCGGAGGAAAACTGATGAAGAGGTTGACCTGAAAAGTTAGATGCAGAGGAGAAGAGGTGCCTGTGATGTGGAAACCAATGAAAGAGAGAAACAAACTCAGTTACTGCAGTTATGGGAGTTGACTTCTACTGTACAAATTTCAAAACTATTTTAAAATTGCGATTTATCTTCGAAAATGGATTTTAGGTGACGATATCAATGACTTATAATGTTTTTGTTAAATACCGCTTTATGGAATCTACGTCCGTATATCAATAATCGACTGTATATTTTAAGAAATATAAATCATTTTACACAAATTTTATCATTCATGTAGATTCTTTTTATAGCATTGGATGATATCTTAATTTGTTGAAAAGAATTGATGATGATTTGTCTTCTACAATACTTAATAGTATTATTTATAGTTCTAATAACCTAACAAGTTCCTAGATGTATACATGTATTTATGTATAGAACAAAAAAATGTATCTACATTATATAGTACTACTATGAACATATACTCATTCAAACAACTTTGCATTAATCTCATTCGCATGAGACTCAATGTAATCATTATAGACTATTGCTTTCTTCAAATGGCAGTTGGTTTAAGGCGAAAAGACATGGCAGCTGGTGAAGACATCCAATTGAAACCAACAACATTAAACCTATTACTTAGAATTTCACCGATGAAGCATGCAATGGAAGCGCCAGATAAGTCCCGTGGAATGCAATGGTTCCATTACTGGATTCCTCGGTGAAATGCTTAGTACCTGATTTAATGCTTAATGCTCTTTAACTCACTTGCAGCTGGTGAAGACACGCTTTCAATGCTTTCTGTAGTAAGGCTACCATTGTTACTACTTTTGCTGATGGGTAGTGAAACAGAGAGAACTGGTGTTGAGAATAGTGAATGTTATGAAAGATTTAGTCTGCAGACCTTGTAAATAAGAAAGCTATTATATTTTGCAATGAGAGCGGTTACTATGGACTCAACAAACTTGAAGTTTGTTGATTTTGCTCCCACTATGGACTCAATAAACATGAAAAATGAATGTACAAACCAACAAATTTGTTGGTTTGCTGAGTGGGATGGAACATGTAGCGCGCGTGTGATGGAAGACCGGACGAGCGTGGGAAGACCGGGAGTTGGAAGGAAAATCGCGGGCGTTGGAAGAAAAAACGCTGGCGTGTATTCCTCCCTCGCCCAGTACAATTTCAGATTCCCAGCAATTACTTTACTTTTTAATTCCTTATATCATTTTTTATCTCACTTTATCCTATTTTATCTCACCAAATATATTATTTTATATTTTATCTTTATCCTACAAAATATTTTATATTAAAAAGAAATATTAGTGGGCCCCTGGAAAACCAAATCTGATCATTTTGCTCTAGTTTTCCATAATGGAAAACACAGTTTATTCATCCACGTGGCTCAAAAGAAGAAAAAAAATTAGTTCATTGCCAGAGGAATTGCCCTACCGCCGGGAAGTTATTTATTCCATTTTTGAACCGACAACTAAATTCAGGGCAGTTATTTATTCCATTTTTGAACCGACAACTAAATTAAATAAAAAACGGATTTCTCGTTGGTATAGTACATTATACTTCCGAATTTAAAACTTGAGGAGAACCGACAACTAAATTAAATAAAAAACGGATTTCTCGTTGGTATAGTACATTATACATCCGAATTTAAAACTTGAGGGCATCGTAAGTTGCAACTCCCATGTGATGGCCCAGTGTCTCTTCTGAGGTATGGGCAGTACGAATAGGGGCGAACATTTTGCCTAAAATCCGCGAATTTAGCTGGGATCATACATATTTGTGGGTGGATGTCCGAACCGTTCGCTATGGGTAGGATGCGGATGGAATTTTTGAATTCTAACGGATTATGGATTGGTCCCAGATGCAATTTTAAAAATCCCGTTGGACATCCATATCCCTTCATTTTTTTATCAAACTTTTTCGGTACAAATATGAGTATTTCTTTCATGTCATAATTTGATGAGCTTACAAGATACAAAACGAATATATGTATAAGTGGACATACTTGATCCCAAAGTACACCAAAAACATGTTATTTTGTAGGGGTCAGGTTGTCCTTTCTTTTCAAATTTTGAGTAACTTCAAAGCATTATACTCAAGTCCAATTTTAAACCCTTAAATAATGTAGTCTTATTTCTAAATCCATTCGTAAACTTGTTGTCTTTATTTCTCTACTATAAACTTTAATTATAAAACATATCCGTTGGATTATCTACATCAAATCCGTCCATCCGTAGATCCATTGGATGTAAATCTGTTGGATGTTGGATTGGATGTGGATGCCAAATATGAAATCCGTAGTGAATTGGATTGAATACGGATGAGGTGAAAACCGGTCCATACCGGCCCATTAAGTATTTATAGTACCAAGATGGGTCCTGATCGCTGTCGTATGCGTCAAAAATAATTTCACTTTCCTAAAGTATATGATAACAAAGAGTTCGTTTCCACAGGGAGGCAATTGTAGTTATTATATTTTCAATTTCCTAAGTAACCAAGTTGGGGGGATTTCTGATTTTTATGCATGTAATAAAAGTAAATTAAAAGCAAAGTAAATTGGAGAAAGTAATCAATGAGAGAAAGATATTGGTCAAGGAATTCATCTTCAATCTTAAACGAGTGCTTGCATAAATGATTAGAATTACAATTTAATCTTTTTATCATCAAAAACCTAGAGTATCAAGAGAGCAAGATAATCCAATAATTTCCTAAGTTCATTAACACACACATTAGAGCTGCATATGTGAATTCTACCTAAAGAATAACCTAACGCCTTGCGCTAATTAAGTTCAATTCATATGAGCATTAAGTTTGGGAAATAGGCTAATCAATGCAATTGTCATACATTGCGCATGACAATTCGGACAATGGTCAAACTCTACATATGATTACAAGAGTGTATCACTACAAACTGTAATCATATCATGCTACTTGTATTTGGGTTATCGCTTGATGAAAAAACATAAAATAGCTATGGACAAGGATGCAAGTTCAATTAATTGGCCACTTAACTAAACAAACATTTAAATCCTATCACAATACATCAATCATGTGATTATAAAAACAGTAGAGATTTGAACGATAATCAAGAGAGAAAACTAATACATAACTCAAGCACAAGTTTTAGGACTAAATCCTTAACCAATAATATAAGATTTAAATAATAATTGAATAAAAAAGATGAAAGCAAAGCAAACCCTAATAGCATAAACAAAAGCGGCTCTCTAAAACTCCAAGAATAATGCGTGATATCCAAAGTTGTAGAAGTCTTTCTTTCATTTCAGCTAAGCAAACACATCCCACAGTTCCATATTTGAACCAAAACCCTGAACTGAATCTCCACCGATTTCACCTGTAATCTGCACCAGCACCAGCACAGACAACCATCTCTCCTTGCAATATCAGCTTCAGTAACATCTTGAACTACCAACTCACCTGAAACCATGTCAAACTCCATCTGCTAATCACCGTCTTCATCAGAGACAAGGCAATCTCACATTCAATTCAAACCCTAATTCCAATTTCTTCTCCTTCAAAACCATAGCTGTAATTTGGTTTTCTCATCTGATCTTGACTGAACTAGCAGACCCATCTTCATATTTCGAGCAACAAAACTCAAATCTAGACCAACACAAACTCATTCGATAGCAACAACATCGTCATCTCCATCTCAGATTCAACACCCATGAACATCAACACCATTTCTTCTTTAACTCACAGAGAACCCTATCTTGAAGTAAACCCATTTCAGAAATCCACTGATTTCTCCTCTTCAATTTCAGAAACCCATTCCATTTTCTGATTATTCGATTGACAGAAATAACATCAATAACTCATAATCTTCCTTGTATTTTTTTTTCTCAATTCCATTTCTTCTCCGCATCACTTCATCGATTTCTTTCTTCCTCTGAGAATAAAGCCGCCATCTCTCTGGATCTCTCAATTTCTGAAACGCAGCGCCTCCTCTCCTCTCCTCTCAATTTTAGGTGTTGTATTAATGAAAGACAAACTAGTTGTCTGAGAAACACTCGACCTAAGTAGGCCTGTCCGTACGGGCTGGTTATTGACATCCAGTGACTTGGATAAGGGCTGCCCAGTTAATATGAGGCATGTCAGCCTCAGAAAACTGAAAATTCATTCGTCGCTCCTTCTTGCGCAATATTAGTTTGCTCCAAATATCGTCTGTGAATTGGCCTTTTTTTTCTTTTTCCTTTTACGCTCCAGATGGACGATTTCTCCTTCTTTTGCTCCAAATGACACCAAAGTACCTGAAATCTCAAAAACAAACATAAGACCACATAATTTACAAGAAAACTCGCAAAGAAAGCATAAACAATAGATAAATGTCAAGGTGTTTAAAACACCTATCAGGTCTCCAAAGACAATTAAGTATCTATGTTGGATATGAATCCCCAATAATTATTCGCTATTTGGAACCTTTGACAGGCGATCTCTTTACCGCTAGATTTGCGGACTGTCATTTTGATAAGACAACCTTCCAGTTGTTAGGGGGAGGTGTGGAAAAGGATTTCCTAAGGGAACGAAAGGAATTGTCGTGGTGTGTTCCCACTTTGTCTCATCTTGATCTTGCACCTCACAATGTGAAAGTGAAGTGAAAAGAATTATTGATCTTCAGAATGTGGTAAATTCAATGCCTGATGCATTCACTGATATCGCTATAGTCACGAGATCACACATACCAGCTGCAAGCGTTCCTGCAAGGTTAGAAATCCCTAATACGGGAAAATGCACCCTATATAGAGGTGCCAAACCTACACTTGGTGGAAGTGTAGCTGAGGGCGTGTCCCCCCAAAGGAAGAGGGGAAGACCACTTGGTTCGGTCGATACTCAACCAAGGAATAAAAAAGTGAGTAAGACACAAATAAATCTATCATCGATGCAGATAATCCATCTCATGAGATTGTTTCTGATTATAGTTATGTCCATGGATCATTAATGGAGGACGCTCTGATGTTTGAGATGATTCTAGAGAACAAATAAATCTCTAGGGATTATGAGAGTGCATACGTGTTGATAGAAAGATCTCCACGAAGATTGATGATGCATTTGCATACAGTACTGTTGCTCAAGAGATCATTGAGCACGATGACATCAAACCACGCTCTATTGCAGAATGTCAGAGAAGAGCAGACTGGCCTAAATGAGAAGTTGCAATCCAAGAAGAATTAAATTCACTGGCAAAGAGACGGGTATTTGGTGCAGTAGTGCTAACCCCACTAGGTGTAAAGCCCGTAGGACATAAATGGGTATTTGTCAGAAAGCATAATAAGAAGAATGGAGTCTTGAGGTATAAGGCTCGCCTTGTAGCGCAAGGTTTATCACAACGCTCTGGAATTGATTGTGAGGAACATACTCTTCCGTAATGGACGTCATAACGTTCCGCTACTTAGTTAGCTTGGTAGTTTCTGAAGGACTTGAAATGCAACTTATGGATGTGGTTATAACATATCTCAATGGGGTTCTTGATTCATAGATATACATGAAAGTTCCTGATGACCTTTCATTGCCCGAATCAAGTAACTCTAAATCACGGAATGCGTTTTCAATAAAGTTGAAACGCTCACTTTACGGATTAAAGCAATCCGACCGGATGTGGTATACCCGTCTAAGTGATTATTTGATTGGGAAGGGATATACAAATAATGAGTTATACCCCTGCGTATTTATAAAGAAAATGAGTTCCGAATTTGCAATTATAGTTGTTTATGATGATGATATGAACATAATAGATACTCTTGATGAAATAAGAGAAACCGCAAGCTATCTGAAATCTGAATTTAAGATGAAAAATCTTGGGAAAACTTGATTTTGTCTAGGACTTGAACTAGAACACCCGAGCCTGTGGAATATTAATCCACCAGTCTGCATATGGCCATAAGATACTTATGAAATTTAATATGGAAAAGGTGCATCCTTTTAGCACTCTCATGATTTGTCGAAGTTTAGATGTACTAAAGGATCCATTTTGTCCCAAGGAAGATGAGGAATAGGTATTGGGAGCTGAAATTCCCTACCTAAGTGCAATAGGTGCATTATTATACTTAGCGCAATATACTCGACCTGATATATCATTCTCAGTGAACTTGTTAGCTAGATATAGCTCAGCGCCTATGCAATGTCATTGGAATGATATAAAAAATGTTTTCAAATACATAAAAGGAACCATTGACATGGGTTTATTTTATCCCTATGAAAAAGTAAGAAGGAATGCTAATGGAAATGCAACTCCCTGCACTGAAACCCGAAACAATGTTATGGTTGGTTTTGCTGATGCTAGGTACTTCTCCGACCCACATAAAGGTCGATCACAAACTGGTTATGTATTCACCATTGGAAATACAACGATATCTTATAGATCGACCAAGAAGACACTTGTGGCCTCCATGAACCACTCTGAGATCATTTCCTTACACGAGGCGGTTCGTGAGTGTGTATGGTTAAGGTCTACCATTACACACATTCGAGGGACATGTGGTATGAGTTCTACCACTGATGAGCAAACTTGCATTTATTAGGATAATGCAACTTGCATCGAACATATGAAGAAAGGGTACTTTAAGGGTCATAATACGAAGCATATATCACCAAAATTCTTTTACAATCAGCAACAACGCAGTCTCTTCTGAAAATTCAAGTCAGTCAAGTAAAATCTGATGAGAATGCGACAGACCTATTTACTAAGTCATTGCCTAAATAAAATTTTGAAAAGCATGTCAAAAGTATCAGACTAAGAAAATTATCTGAATTCCCTTGAATGCAATCAGGGGGAGATGGCGACATCAGGGGGGAGTATCTAATGATATGATGTCGACATCATGGGGAGTGTCTGTTAAACTCTTTTCCCCGTGACCGAGTTTATTTTTTCCAATGGGTTTTGTTACTCGGTTAGGTTTTTAACGAGACAATAGCAACACCAGGGTTATGACTCCCCGGTTGAGATTATCTTTTTTCCCACATAATTTTTATATGTAGGAGTTTTTAAGCAAAAAGAGAAGTGGTCAACCCTCATGGAGCAACTTTATTAAGGCTTTCCTAGCAAAAAAAAAACTTTATTAAGGCTCAACATATTGTACTCTTTTCCCTTCGTCAAGGTTTTCTCCCACTTGGTTTTTCTTTAACAAGGTTTTAATGAGGCAACACATCTGGAGTTTTATTATTGAACCGCACAAGGGAGACTGTTAATTAAAGGGCCCACGCCCATGGATGAGCGGTCCAAAGTGGAAGTCTTTTGGTTTCCCCTTTAGTCTTTTGGTTTCCCCTCTCCATGTATATAAAGGATATTGAATCCATGTAACCAGAGAACTCTAATCAGTAGAATCGTTCTCTTTCTCTTCCTCTTCCTCTTTCCTATTATTCTACTGAAAAATAAATTTTCTTTTTATAACTTTTTTTTTAAAATGACACTCCTGCCATTACTTTCATTTCATCGGTTTCTTCTTCTTCTTCTTCTCTCCATTCTTCTTTCTTTTTTCTTCCGTCTCTACCACCATCACCACCAGCAACAGTAGCTCCGCCGCCACTAAACCAGTGAGAAAAGATAAATCGGCAAAAACATCACCTCCGTCTCCTCCACCAACACCTCCTTTTCTTTTTATTTTACTTTTATGTTCACCAACAGTACCTCTGGCACCAATATCCTCCACTAACATCACCTCCGTCTCCTCCACCAACACCACCAACACCTCCTTCTCTTTTATGTCCAGATTTTCCATCAACAACACCTCCTTTTTGTTATATTTTCTCCCCCACACTACATATACAGATCCTCCACCAAAAATACCTCTTCCTCCTCCTTCTATCCTCTACTAACATTACCAATACCTTCAGATCATCATCGATGAAAATCATCATCAAAAAATAATGATACATCATCATTGCTGAAATTATGGTTTTGTGTTGGTGAAATGTTAGAAAACTGATGAAACCAAATTTGGTTTTATCAAATTTTAGAAAAATTAAACAACGCTAGAACCAGGTTTTCTGTTGGTGAAATGTCAGAAAAATGATGAAACCAAATTTTACAAAAACTAAACAACGCTAAAACCAATTTTTATGTTGGTGAAATGTTAGAAAATTGATGAAACCAAATTTGGTTTCATCAATTTCTTTTAAAAAAAACTAAACAACATTGAAACCAATTTTTGTATTGGTGAGGACATCAAGTTTGGTTGAAACAAAATTTGGTTTCATCTGATTTTTGCCAAAAATTTTTTATCGTGAAACCAAAGTTTAATGGTGAAACTATATGTCTATGTTGAAACCAAATTTGTTTTCGACAAATTTTTTCGTAGTTTATTCAATTTGGTGCATTTGGTTTCTTCGTTGAAGTTGCGTTGGCGAAATGACAATTTTATGTGGAAACCAAATTTGGTTTCATCATTTTTCTGCCTAATTTTTGTCCTTGAAACCAATGTTGTTGGTGATATTTGTGGATGGTGGTAGTGCTGGTTGGTGATTGTGAGTGGTGCTGGGTATTTGGTGGTGGCGATATTATTGGTGGTGATGGTTGGTGGAGGTGCTCGTTGGTGGTGGTTCTGGTGGTGGTTGGTGTGGGTTCTGGTTGCTATAAGTGGTCGTGTGTGTGCTAGTTGGTGGTGGTAACTGGTGGTTATGTTGTTGCCGGTGGTGGTGGCGCTGGATGGTGTTGTTGCTGGTGGTGGTTGATCCCTGTCGTATGCATCAAAAATAATTCACTTTCTCACTCAACAAAATATAAATGAAGTATAAGATAAGAAAGAGTTCGTTCCACGGGAGGCTAGTGTTGTTATGCAATTTCGGTTTCTTTAGTAACCAATGGGGGATTTTGATTTTATCAAAGCAATAAAAAGTAAATCAAAGCAGTAAAATAATGAAAGTAATCAATAAGAAGACTATATTGGTCAAGGGATTGTATCATTCACAAACATGTATTTTCACCGATGACTAGAATTGATAATTTAATCTCTCTTTTATTAAACGTCCTAGGATATCTTGATCGCAAGTATGTCCCGCTAATTCCCTGATTTCATCACAACCACATTAAAAGATGCATATGTGAATTCTTCCTAGAAAGCAACCTAAAGTGTAAAAGCACAATTAAGTTTAACTTCCTAAAAGCAGTAAGTTCTATGGAATAAGACTAATAAAAGCAATCGAACGTGTTAAAGCACTAATTCGATTTAACCAAGGTTATGATTCATATGTGATTATAAAGATGTATCAATACAAGTAATATCCACACTATGCTACTTACAATCAGGAATTGACAACTTTTACGTATTGAAAATCCTAATCTAACAATAGAGATGGAGACTAATCTAATTGAATCTGGACTCAACCAAACTAGCATTTAAATCATATAACATTATAAATCATGAATCATAAACAACAAAATTGAGACAAAACTAATTCATTGAATCGAATATCATGTTGAGAAATCAACTTAACCCTTAACCAATAATGTGTATTTAGCTACTCATAGTTGTGGAGTTCATCATAATATCATTGAAGTAAAGAATATAAAAACCAAAGCAAACCCTAGAAGATGCGGCTCCAAAAACTCCAAGTAGTAGTAGAATACGTGATAATCCAAGTTGCAGAAAACTTTTCTTTTATAGCTCTTGTTCCAAAATTAAGTCTAGTCTTCAAAAGTCCAATAAATAGAAGTCCACTAATTGCCCATATGAGAGAAAAACCCGTGTAGAAATTCCGCGAAAAAAGTGTCACCGGAGACCCTGGAAAGTAGCCGGAAGTTAACCGGAGAATAGCTCAAGTGACCGGCAAAGTCAAACCGACCACCAGTCAAACTAGTCAACTCGGTCAAAGGTCAATGAGTCAGGTGAGTCAACTCAGGTCAGCTCAGTCAGAACCGAGTCAGAAGAGGCAGGTATGAATCATTTAAGTTTGTTTGCTCAGGCCTGAGCATTTTGCACATGTCTACTCAATGTTGCGCCATTTTATTCTGCTGTGCAGCTTCAATCACCAACACGTCCAATCCACAGCTCCATCTTTTTAACCACACAGCAACACTAGCTCTAGATCACCATTTCCATTCACCAATATCTCATTCAATGCCTCATAACAACTCCATAGCAGCACCTCAATGCTGTAGCATTCTCTTGCAAACCCTGTCATCACCTGCGACTTAACAGCACCAGTTACTCATCTGCAACTGCATCCATACAATCAGTCACACTAGACACCAATGCCAACTAATTCTTGACCACAGCACCATCAATACCTACACCTGAACCACCACAGATTCAGTACTGCCAAAACAACCTGTAACTTCATCTCAGTCATAGCTCTCAATTGCAAGCAATACCAACAATCAACTGCAATAACACCAGCTACTGCACCTACACTTCACCATCATCATCACAGCATCTATGGGTCTCTATCCATGCCATAACCACCAACCTTGTAAACCTAACATTCATCTAAAACAGCTTCACATCTCTCTGAGCAAGAAAATCTACTATTGCAAACCCATCTCAGCACCAACTTCTCAGACACCAGTGCTCTCATTCACTTCCCTAACTTCTATTGCTTCAGCTTAACCAGTTCCAAACCACCAACAAGAGCTCCACCTGCTAAATATGAGCAGCAACCTCCAGATAGCCATTTACTGTAACAATCAAAGCCAAACCAACACAAATTCAACAATCTCAAAACCCTAATTTCCATTCATAACAGCAGCACAACCATTTCCACCTCAAATTACAACAAACCCATTCTTTCCCGTCATCACAGTAAGCTTCTCCTTCTTCAATTAGACAACAGTATCACCAAACCCATCATTCCACACTCAAATCCGAGTTGAACCCTAACATGTAAATCCATTATCATCTCAGATTCAATCACCTCTCAACGCAACAATCATCAACATCTAACAGCTATCTCCATCAATTTCTGTCTATCACTGCTACTTCAGCTTCAAATCAAACCTACCTGAATCTTCAATCACAATTACCAGAAACCTAGTTTTTATTTCTTCTTCATCAACAGCACAAACTCATAAAAATCAGCTTCAGATCCCCTTTTCTGTGTTCATCATCTCTTCCACCAGCAGCAACAAACCGAATTCATCATCTCCTCTTCCTCTTCTGCAACCAGTACGCTTCTCTACCTCAAATTTCATCTCTGAATCTCTGAAATTCTGCACCGCTTCCTCTCTTGGTTTCATGTTGAGTAGGAAAGAGAGAAAGCAATGATGAGAGAAATTATTTCTCTCTGAAATTTTGGTTCCTGTAACAAATTGGATCTACACGCCCCAACGATAGGATAAGGGCCACCTTAACTTGTTTGGCCTGTCGGTTTCAGATTCAACAACGACGACTCTTACTTCTCAGATCCACTTATTCTCTTCAATTTCTCTACATCACTATAAAGCTGCCATGCTTTTTAGACAGATGAATTTGCATCATTAAAGTCGACATGTTTTTCGGACAGAGATGAAGAAATAAAAGCAAATAATAAGAAATAATTTCTCTCCAAATTAACACCCGCACGTGGGAAATGACGCCTCTGCCCTTCTTGCTTCAAATAGACAATTTCTTCTTCTTTTGATGTAAATGACTCCAAAGTACCTAAAACTCAAACCTAAACATAAGATACATAATTTACAAGAAAACTTAGCAAAGAAAGCATAAACAATAGATAAATATCAAGGTGTTTTAGACACCTATCAGTGGTGGCGCTGGCTGGTGGTAATGTTGCTGGCTGGTGGTGGTTGGTGGTGTCGAGTTGGTGCTGATAGTGTTGATGGTGAGAAGAAAAATTAAATTCAGGGTGGGGTTACTTATTATTTTTGTTGAGCTAAATTAACTTAAAGGGTAGTTCAGAAAAATTTGTTCAAATGAGATTTTTGTGAACAATTTGTTTTATGAGGCTTTTTGTATATGGATAGTGACAACTTTGAGATTATAATGGAAACATAACACAAATAAAACATATGATTTATTGGAACCTTGGCTAAGTAAGATCGAAACACTAGTTTTAAAAGAACAAAGTCAACAATCTACTAGTTCAAATGTTGAATTTGAAAAAATCAACCCCAAAATTTAACACATTTTCACATAATTTTTATAACCAGTGGAGACAATGAAATATGTTCAGTCAAATTTAAGTAATAATTTAACATGATATTTCTCAATTAATCACATCTATTTAATTATTTATTATTTAAAATCATATTTGAACATTTAATATTTACAAATCTATATGGTCTTCCCTGGAGTTCACTATGTAACCATGTGATGATTTTTTTTTTCTTTTTTTCCTTAGATAAGAAAAACACATTTGAAAAGCATTATGCTTTTTGTACATATACATACCTAATGTAGCTACCACTTACTCTTTAATCATTTTTCTTTAACCGACACAAAAAAAAAAAAAAAAAGATGAATTATTAAAGCATATACAACCACTCGATTAAGTATTACCACCACCAAGGAATAAAAATATAAAAATCACCAAACACATAATTCCTTTCTCAGACATATAGAGATATCTAAGAACCCATTATAGTAAGAAAATCTTTGTCAATGGAGAAAACAACTTCTTTTGAATTTGCCTTCAACTCCTCTTCAATCTCTCTTTTCCCTAACTTCATACTACCAGAAGATGGTGATGATAATATCGATGGAAAGGAAGAAAGAACTACTACTATTGCTTATGCTAGGCCTAATCTTTCAAAAGTAATGCCATTGACCACCATACCCACAATAGATATGAGCATTGATCATGATTCTTTAGTTTCGGTAATAGCGAAAGCTTGTGAAGACTTCGGTTTCTTTCAAATAATTAACCATGGTGTGGAACCTGATGTTTACAAGAAAATGATGGATGTTTCAATGGCTTTCTTTCGTTTGCCTTGTGAAGAACGAGGCAAATTGTACTCATCAAATCCACATGAAGTAGTGAGAGTTGGAAGTGGTTATGTTGAGCTTCAAAACAAAGAGAGGGTTAATTTATGGATGGAGCGGCTTAGCCACCTTGCTCATCCGTTCTTAAAAGACAACGCCCATCTCTTACCTCAAAATCCTCCTGAATACAGGTAAATTTCTTGAACTGTTTTGAGTAGTGATGCTTGGCGCCGATATACGAAGAATGTATAAGTTTTGTATATATGATTCTGTCAAGTTCTAACATATGAATACTTATTTGTTGTTTTTGTTCTAGGGAGATTGCGGTTGAATATGCAAAAGAAATAGCTGATTTGGTGGACAGACTCTGGGGTTTGTTATCAGAAGGGCTTGGAGTAGAACCAAACTATCTGAGAAAAAGATTTGAAAATAATGTAATCTTTCACCAAATTGTGAATTTCTATCCACCATGCCCGGACCCCGAGCTCACACTAGGACTTCCACCTCACACAGATATAGGCTTGATAACAGTTCTTCAACAAGTTGAAGGGGTTTCGGGCCTTCAAATTGTGAAAGATGGGGAATGGTTGTCTGTGGATCCTCTTCCAGATGCACTAATCATTAACCTTGGCGACCAATTTGAGGTATGTGTGTGTGTGTATGATCTTCATATTTATTTCTTATTAATGTTTTCATCTATTTTGTACACAGGTACTGAGCAATGGAAGGTTCAAAAGTCAGGACCACAGGGCTGTGAACAACGCAAAAGTGCAACGGCTATCGATTGTAACACATTGTAAACCAAAAATGGATGTTGTCATTGGACCTATAGATGAATTGGCTATTAATGCTGAGCAGACTCCACTCTACAGACACTATCCTTTTGAAGAGTATAATACACAGTACTATAAAGATTTTAAGGTGGTGAGGAAGGTCAAAGAATTGTTCTTGTTGAACCCTTAAAATCAACCTTCATGTACTCATTTCGTTTCTGCGTATTGTTTCAATTTGGCAAATTAAGTGTTACTCCCTCCGTTCAAAAAATAAAATAAAATAAAATAAAATCACTTTTTCAATTTTTTTTAAGGCTAAAATGATAAAAGAAGAAGAATGTATCTCTTTTTTTAAAAACGGAGGTAGTATAATGAATCTCTTTTTTCTTCAATTTCTTGTTCATGCTCTTATTGGGTTTTCAATCCAGTAGAACAAGTTCGTCACAGCATAGAGAAGATTCAATATTTTCAACAAACACTCAACCTCCTTTAGCAGGAGCATGTCTGAAGCCACAGTAAAGATACAAAAGACTCCCAGTTTACCAAAGACACAGAAGACTCCAACAACAATAGCAAGTTTCAAAAGACTGATGCAGAGAAAGCCCCAAACCGATCCCAACCGATTCAGTTCTATGAAAACCGAGATAAGTTATACCGGTTACCTGTGTTACTGTTACTATAAAAAAATCATCGACAAATGGTTAGATCTATGGATCCTATTAAGCCTATGTCACATGTTCCTTAATGATTTTAAAAAACTCTTTTGAGAAATGGTTGGATCTTTTGATCCTAACACCTGTACTGAGTGTAGTTTTGTTATATGGTTTGGATTTGTTACTTTTGATCCAACCAAAACCATTTAAACTAGTCCTGTTACTTTGGAATCGGTTAGGAATTGTAGGATCTCTTTCTCAGACTTGGTTATGTAACTTTGTTGCTAAGAGTTATGATTCTTATCAGTAGCTTTGTGTATTGGTTGAAACATCTGTAATGGTAGAAAAATACCGAGTCAGTCCTGTAACGGTTACCGACTCTGAATCGGCAAATTATTATCAATATAGTTGAGGCTTGCCTCTTTTTCGGAAAAAAAAAGAAAAGGTAAATGTATATTATCGATATAGTTGAGGCGTGCCTTCGGAGTTCTTTTCTTAGCTGAGCTCAATAAAAGTTGTCTTTCAATAAATTTTTGTGGAACATGTAGAACTGAATTTTCATTTATTTCTTAAATTTTACAAGATTAGAAACAATAAATTGATAAGAAAATAAATATGAAACGAATAGTTGTTGCTGATTAAATTAAGGCATAAAAGAATTTTCAATGAGGCAGTTAATTCTCATGAACAATAATACCCTCCGATGCACCAAGTATGGTGTCTGTATGCTCTTGTACCACCTTCCATGCCCCGGTAACGTGATGTTCCTCCGTCAGTGTTGCCCCAACAGCGAACCTGATCATGTATACCCCTCCTACAACAGCATGAGTCATATATATACGGCCGGATGCATTCACTGATTCAAGCAGTTTTGCGTTGATCTCATTTGTTTGCGTTTCGATGTAATCACTTTCGGATATATTTTTTTGCTTGAAAATTGCAGATGGTTTAAGGCGAAAACAGACCATAGCAAATGTTCTAGGAACCACAATTTCAAACCTGTTATCCATGCCAATGAGCCCTTGAAAATGCTTAGCCATTTTCACATGACTCCTAAGGAAAGTTCTCAAATTAGCTATTCCGTAGCTGCGAAGTACTAACCAAAGCTTCATGGATCGAAATCTTCTGCTGAGAGCTATTTGCCAATCCTTGTAATCAATAACTTGTTTTGATTCGGTTGCTTTGTTCTTCAAATACTCTGGATTAGTAGACAATGCCTTCACAAGCGAATCCGAGTCCTTAACCCATAAACAGCAGCAATCTAAAGTAGTGAAGAACCACTTGTGTGCATTTAGACTAAATGAGTCTGCTTCCTCCACACCATCAATGAAGTGCCTGAACTCCGGGCAGATACAAGCACTTCCAGCATACGCTGCATCCACATGAACCCAAATGCCATACATTTTTGCAACCTCACAAAGTGGACCTATTGGATCTACCGCTGTTGAAGAAGTTGTACCGACTGTGGTACATAGAAACAATGGAACTAACCCGGATTGGATATCAGCAAGAATTGTAGAATGAAGTGAATTTGGAGAGAGGCCGAAGTTTGTAGCCTTGGATGTTGCAATAGCACGGAAGTTCTTTGGGTTAATACCTCCAATTTGAGCAGCTTTTTGTAGTGCACAATGAGTTTGATCAGACGCATAGACGACTAGCTTGTTAATATTTTCTCTACCGATTTTATTCAACATTTTATCTCTTGCTGCAGTTAGTGTACATAAAATGGCTTCACAAGTGGTACCTTGTAGAACACCTCCTCCTCCTGAACTTCCATCCGACGAGAAGAGAAATGATTTGGGAAGCGCTAGCATCTGGCCGAGCCAATTCATAACAATACTTTCTAACTCAGTTGCAGCTGGGGAAGACATCCAATTGAATCCCACAACATTAAACCCGGTACTAAGCATTTCTCCTAAGAACCCAGCAATGGAACCACTAGAAGGAAAATAAGCAAAGTAATTTGGGCTCTGCCAATGAGTAAGACCAGGGATGATATCATTGGTGACATCTTGAAGAATGGTTTCAATGGATTCAGAATTATTTGGAGCTGATTCGGGCAATCGTTTACGCAAGTAACCGGGCTCAACTTGACTCCTAACAGGATAACTCTCCACATTTTTGTAGTAATCAGCAAGGAAATCAATGATCATATGACCTTGCCTTCTGAATTCATCTGGATCAAGCGGATTTTGCGAACATACAGACATGCTTTCAAGGTTACCAGTTGGAAGACTACCCATTGTTACTACTTATGCTGATGAGCAAGAGAGAAATTGAGATAGAGAGAACTGGTGTTGAGAATAATGAAAAAGAATGAAACTGAAAGACTTATATAGACAATGAGGCATGTAGAAAAAGCTTCAAAGACAAATTACAAAACCAAAACGCGTTTGAGGCTCCTTCAAGGTTGCTCACATTATTTGATTTGGGGTCAGTCAAATAAGGGATGGTATATTCTTGGGTGCTCTCTGATGTGCACTATGGAGGCTGGAGTCACTGGAGTGGAAGCTCACTTTTTTTTACCTAATCAACACATTTTATAATGCATGAGAGAAGAAAGTAGGTACAGTCATAGTCCTATAGAGATTAGAGTTAAATATTCCTTCCAAAAAGGAATGTGGAAAATGTAAGAGGCTGCGTTATGGAGGCAGGGTAGTTAGCAAATCTGAAAAAAGAATGAGGAAAAAAGTTGTAATTTCCAAGTTTTGGCATATGTAATTGTGAATCTCTGGTTGTGATATAAACATAATTTTCTTTTATTAACTACAAAGATGGGTTTACACTGGTGAAGAAATTATCTTCCTAAAAAAATATATCCAAAAACTGCATTTCTACACAAGGGCCTAAAGGTAGAGGAAAAAATGGACTGTATCCAGGAACATACAAATACAATAACTAAAATACAGAATAATAAAGTACAAATTTAGAGGCCCCGAGAAAGGGGTGCCACAGCCAGATGCTCAACACTTCTGTCACTTGTAGGCATAGACAACCCTGAATGTTACATATTGCTGGCAGAATTACTTTTGCTAATTCCTTGAAGCTCCATTGGAGAACTGGGGATGCTACCAACAGAGCCAAGAGTTTGTGAGCTCAACTGTGGGCTTGCTGGAGTGACTGTAGTATTGGCAGCTATATTATTGACTTGTGGCATTGTACCTGAGCTCAACTGAGGACTCATTGCAGTTTGTTGGCTGATTTGCTGTGGACTAAATTGCTGCATCTGTGGGGACATTTGTTGGGACAGTTGCGATTGATTTGCTGATGGGGAACCAACCAGAGGTGATGAAACAACAGCTTGTAATGGAGATCCTATTTGTTGCTGCTGTTGTTGTGGTTGCTGATGTATCTGTTGCTGTTGTTGTGGTTG
>JAJJMB010013055.1:630801-662662 GCA_023531105.1 Papaver atlanticum
TGCTGTTGTTGTGGTTGCTGATGTATCTGTTGCTGTTGTTGTGGTTGCTGATGTATCTGTTGCTGTTGTTGTGGTTGCTGATGTATTTGTTGTGGTTGTTGCTGCTGCTGCAATTGTTGTTGTTGAAGTTGTTGCTGCAGCTGTTGTTGTTGCATCTGTTGTTGCAAAAGTATGTTTTGTGGTTGTTGTTGCTGTTGGTTCATGTAGTAATTCGTCCCAGGAATTTTTGGAGGACCCATGGTTGCCCTCTGTAATTGGCTGATGTTAGCTCGGTTTAACGTCTGACCCAACATTGAAATACCACCAGACCCTCGGAGCATCTGCCCTGTTGCTGACATGCCCGTAATTCCAGATTGAGTCCCTGCTAACATGTTTGTTCGGTTCTGCATTATCTTGAGTTTTGCTGTCATTGCATTAGCTTGAGCTTGAGTTATAGTTCCGCTACGAAGTTGTAGATTTATCGCATTGGAGATGTTTGAAGCCTGAGATGGACTCATTTGATTTTGAACCATGCCGCCCAAGCCAGACATGGCACCCATAGCTCCAGAAATCCCAGCTGCCCCCATTCCTCTCACAGCAGTACCCATTCCCATAGCACTGCCAAGACCTCCGAGACCAGCAATATTATTGCCCATGTTCACCATACCCATGCCTGTCCCAAGTCCCATCATCATTTTCCTCTGCAATTGTTGTTGCTGTTGTTGCTGCTGCATTTGTTGTTGTTGTTGTTGTTGTGGGGACAGTTGCTGCAGCTGTGTTTGCTGTTGCTGAGGTTGCAGCTGTGTTTGTTGTTGTTGTTGAGGGGAAAACTGCTGCAGCTGAGTTTGTTGAGGTTGAGGTTGTTGTTGCTGAGGGGACGGTTGCGACTGCTGCTGTTGCGGTGGCTGCTGCTGCTGCTGCTGCTGTAGTTGTTGTTGCTGCTGCTGCTGTAGTTGTTGTTGCTGCTGCTGCTGCTGCTGCTGTTGCTGTTTCAGTTGTTGTTGCTGTTGCTGAAAGTGTTGTTGCTGTTGTTGTTGTTGCTGCTGTTGTTGCTGCTGTAACAGCTGAAGCTGAAGCTGTGACTGTTTATTCATCATGTGGTTACCCAACTGCACATTCGAGTTTTGCCCTAGAGAATTCATTTGAACTAGCGGATTTGTTGAATGCATTATATTAGACCTCTGCATCTGAGGATGTTGCTGTTGTTGAACCATAAGGTTCTGGTTTTGTTGTTGTTGATTCTGAACTGATGATTGAGGGTTCAAATTTTGTTGGGGTTGAGACATTCCAACACCCGATATATACCCTTGAGAAAGAACGGACTGGTTGCTACCAGGAAGCAACATCCTTGAACCGCTTGAATTATTCTGTGAAGACATTTGAGAATGATTCCCGCTGTTAGCTGGTGCGCCAGATCCAAATGCTAGCTGTGAAGAATTTGTTTCTGGGTGTCGTTGCATTTCAGCTGACATGCCATCGGAAGGAATCCCAAGCCCATTAGATTGATAATTCGTAGCAACATTTTGGGTTGGTTTCGGTTGGATCTGGTCATCTTTAAGTTGAAATCCTTCATGTGTCATCTACATAAGAGAGAAATCACGAATGTTATACTCAATCGAGCTGATAATCAAATAATTAACTGAACAACTAAACGTCTGAGATTCAGTGGCCAGAAAACATACCAGAGAAAGAAATTGTGCAGCAAGCAGATCCGCGTAATTCTGATATAAAGAGTAGTGTGAGAAAAGGATGATTACATGTTAACAGCGTAGAATAAGAAAACGCTTCAGTGGTTGAAAAGGAAAAGCATTCAACAATTAAAAGATAAAAGTTACCGTGTTGGGCAAACTTGGCATATATTCCTCAGAAACCTGGAGTTCATTGTCATCTATGTCGCCATACTGGATTGCTACAGTGCCATCATGCTTCTCAGACAAGATTAGTAGATTTCGTTTATGAATGACAGGAACAACGTAGCCTGAACACACACACACACAGAGAGGGAGAAAGAGAGTAACAGACAGAAGTGAGAAAGTTGAAAAGTTAAGAATGGAAAGATTCATGTCCAAGTTGCAACTATGGGGCAGTATAGTACAAACCTTGGAGTCTACGCTCACCTTGAGAGAATTCAAGAGCACGTCTTTTACAAATGTTCATGCTACCACCTATAAGCGATTTTGATAGTGGTGTCACGCAATTTGGATCTTTGAAGTCCTCATAGTTAGAAACATTTGAGAGGCACATTTGGAGTTGTTGACTGGAGTGCGAAACAGGTTTCTTTGGAGGAAAGTTTTCAACCTTGTTCTTTTTGCTATTTAGTTGG
Source organism: Papaver atlanticum (assembly GCA_023531105.1). NCBI lineage: Eukaryota > Viridiplantae > Streptophyta > Magnoliopsida > Ranunculales > Papaveraceae > Papaver > Papaver atlanticum. The sequence goes on from JAJJMB010013055.1 coordinate 633,104, forward strand.
TGCCTGGAAGAGAAACAAATTTAAGACTTGCCAAACAACAATCAAATGCCACAAATACATCTGTTTTTTTTAAAAACAAACAAGAACTCAGTAGTAATTTGAGGGACCTCGGAAGAAAACATGTGTACCTTTGTGCCAGCATTTCAATCTTTGCAAACCTATCGAGAATGGACTGATCTGCCAAAGGTGGCGTACCGACTGAAGGGCTGTTCGCATTCAACGGGACACTCATATTACTGACACTAGCAGGAGACCCAACTCCACTCATCGCTTGGGATTTAGGAACGGAATTTGATTTTCGTTTAGGAGCTGTTTGTGCTTGATGTTGCCGTTGCATGGAATCACTCGGACTAGATGCCATGGATGGGATCCCACCAATTGTTGTAGCAGGAAGACCAGTTGGTTTTTGTGATAATCCGTACGCAGAAGCTGCAACTGCACCAAGTTGAGGTCCTAACGAGCCACTTGAAAATTCCCCAGACTTTGATGATACAGGAGATTGAACCATAGGACCTGAAGAAACCCTGGGGCTCTGCACTTGTTTCCTTTTCTGAAACTGGTCGTCCTTCCTTAAATCTTTGTCAGCAAGCTGACCAAGATTATTCCACTGCATCTGTGAAGGAAAATGGGATCTCATCGTTGGATGTGGTGGTATCCTCTGGTTAACTCGTCCCTGTTGTATATCAAGTTGGTTGTTTTCCATTTCCATCGCATGTGATCCAATTTTACTTCTATCATTATCAAATCTCTCTGTTTCCATTCGCTCTTTTTTTATTCCATATATCATTCCCTGCTGCTCCAAACTAAACGCATCTTGATTAGGTACCCCTTCAAGCACCTTAGGCGGAAACTTGCGAACCCCAGCATTAGCATATTGCATTCCTTTAGACTCTGCTTGCTGATGTAAGGTATTTTTCCAGAATAGATCAGTCCCAGGGATGGTGTCAAACTGTGTTCCCATAACTTGCTGTGAAACGCCATCGAGACCTATTGGCGTCTGCCTAGCTCTCTTATTAATATTGGATAAGTTTGGTATCTGGGCATCTTGGTGTTCCCTCTTTCCAGGAAAAGAAGAAACAGCACCATTCATAGTGTCGCTGTAGGACATCATCAAGTCTCCGCTAGAGGGCAAAACTCCAGATGCATTTACAATTGGCCCAGATATTTGATCCTGCATCAGCTTTTGGTATCCAACCCCCTGTTGATACCTGGATTGGTTGGGTAACATAGGATTTGCTGGTGAGGAAGATTCTGAACCAAAGCTTTTAGGTCTGAACTGGCTGTTGTTTGAGATATGTGAATTCGCATTCTCAAGTACACGTTGAGTAGCATCACCGGATACAGCTCCCGTATCTCCTGATCTATCAATGAAAATTTTCTTCCCATGTGTTTGAGTATTAGACATGACAGTCACTTCTGGCATTTGCCTCAATCTTCTCTTTTGACGACCAGATAAGCCCAGGTTAAGCTGTAACGAAGGAATCAATCAGTAACAGATATCCAGCTTTAGTTCTGACCAACTGAAGTTAAAATAGAACGAACACTATACCTTGGTAGGTACAGGGTCACTACAGAGTCTTTCAAGCATTGGCGTCGGATCTAAACAAAGCTGTGGTTGCAAGGCTTTCAAAATTCGAGACTCTACTTCCTAAGAAAGGCAAAGAATCCAAAAAAGATATTAGATTCCTGACAAAAAAACTCCAACTAATTTTGTGAGCTTAAATAAGTGAGGCATGGTCACCATTAGATCACTGTAAGTCCAAGAATCATCTGACATCAATGGAATGTCTTTCACAACGTTCTCCAATGACATCCTAAGAGATACTTTACTAATAACAGGTAATCCTTCCATTGAAGAAACAACATTCCCTGGTTCAGATGGACGCTTGCGATAATCTCGCACCTGCAAAAGAAAGATAACAGAGAGCATTAGGAATCAGAAAACCATCTTGCTGCACACAAGTAGTCCATAAATCATAGCTATTTTAAACGTACAAGGTTTTGAAAAGTGAAGAGGAAAATGAGCGGTTAAAATCCTTTTTCTGAGCGTGTTTGGAATTAACCACTCCACATTCGTTGCAGAATTCATAAACTAAGATGTTCAAGAGGAAGACTAACCTCGCACACCAGTGTACCATCTAAGTACTTGCTGGGTATATCATCCAGGATATCACGGGGTAATCGTCCAGACTCAATTGCCTAAAAGAACATAAACAAGTAACACCAATGAGTAAATCAAACAAACTAAAGTGCACAACGTAAGGAAAATTTAACACATTCCAACCTAGAACTGAAAATTCATAGTGCTAATTATGCAAAAAATAACCATTCTTAATCTCATGATACAAAACCAACAACGATATCGAAGCCCAAATCAAGGTTTCGGAAGGCGCTTTGAGATCACCTCTTTGCTAATTTCAGTTCAATAAACTTTTTTGTTTTCTTCTCATCAACATAAGGTATATAGTACCATGGCACCCAGCTGTAGTTTCAAACATTTTGGTTTCCTAACATCTAAATCTACCAAGTTCATTTCGGCAACCTATTCCTATAACTACTAAGCAACAAAGAATTTTTCCGAAAACAAGCATGGGTACACCTTGCGACTGCCTTTCTCAGTCAAAGGAGACGCATCTCATTGAACGAAATGCACTATTAAAACAAACTCTTGATGTTTCGAATGAATTTTGCACTTACAGAAAAGACAGCCTCAGATGTTCTATCATACGGCCGCAACGATTTTCTAGAATCCTGAACTGAGTCCTGCAATGTCATTCACATTCACATACTTAAAAATGTTAAAAATAGCAACAACTAGTTCAGAACCCAAGCACTCTAAGCTTACAACTACAATCTACTTCCTCCCTTGTATTTCAAAGCAGTAAAAATTCAAGACCTAAAGATCATGTAATCGACAAACCTCAGTTGGCTTTCTGATAAGATATCCATCTTGGTAAAGATCCAATGTGAATGACACTTCACCTGCCGAAACAAGAATCCCACCGGAACAAGAAGATGAACCTGATACACCAGCTACAGCCTCACTAACATCCTCCTATACAACATCAATTAACTCAAATTAAGCAAAACCCATACACACCCAGTAATCAAACAGTGAAAATTCCTTCAATTCCAACCTAAAATTGGCAAATTCAAACATCTAATTCAATCAAATTCTTCAAAATTTACCTTGGGTTTCCGAGTAGTAGCGATAACCACAGCGGAAGACTCAATATTATCGTTGTTTTCATCATCATCATCTAAGAAATCATCAGATTGGATTAGTTTTGGGCGGAATCTAGTTCCTGTTTTAGCTACTTTGAATGAAACACCCATTTACAAGTTCAGAAATTCGAGATTAAAATTCGGAGATGGAAGTGAGGAAGAGAAAGAGGAAGAGGGAAACCCCTGATTTACGAATTTGTTAAATTAAAACAGAGTATTTGAAATCAGCAGCAGCAGAAGTTTTAGGAGAAAGAAAGAAGTGTGTTTTTTAGAGAGAGCCAGAAGAAAATACGATGTTACCGTGACTCGGAGAGACTCTCATAGTCTTCTTGTTTATTGTTACGGGGCATTACCAATTTGCTAGGAGGTGTACCGATTCGTTTTATAATGGATTTTGGTATAAATTGCTTTCTTGGAAAATGCTTGACCAACATATTAGCAAATTCAATTACATTCTTGGAAAGGGCTGTGAAATTTATTAGAAAAGCTGTTATAATTGGACAAAAAAGATCATTTTCAAAAATCCCATATAGGAATTACAATACGAAGTATAACGTCTATCTTTTGAACTTCGTATATAAGACATCGACATAATCGTATGAATGCTATTGTGATTATGTATGGGTATGGGTGAAGATTTCGTCCTAGGAAATAATGTTTTACATTCTTTTAAAGGAAGTACATTCATAAACTTGTTTTGTGAATCGAAAGGGAAATTGCTAGGCTTATTGGTATTGTTATTCATTGCAAATCTTTGGATTACCAATAGGTGTGGTGACCACTGCTCGGAACCGTATCTCCTCACCGCTCTCTTCATGCACATCTTCCATAGAAACATTATCCAGGTTAGGGGGTGCTCCTCCCGCTGGTACTTCCTGGCTCGCACTTGGGAGTATCATGCTGGAAAAGAGGCTAAGAACCTCCCACTGTGGTCGCAATGTTGATAGGGTAAAATATGGGAAGGAGGAACTAGCCCTAACCACATAAAGTACTCCCAAGGTATAGAGAAGTTTATGAGAAGTGATGGTGAATTAATTGTGTCCTCTAAGTATGCCTTCTTTCCCATTTTATAATAATCCTCTTATGGATAAGTGCCCATAAGATTAATATATTATACTAAACTACCATTTTCCTTTCCCTCAAGTTATTAACAAACCCTAAGAGGTTTCTCTTTCCTTCTTGGACAAAAGCCCAGCTAGTTCAATATCTCCTTTCATAGGCTAGGACCATCCCAACCTTGTGGGTTATGCCTAGTACCCTAGTCTCTCTATCCTAAAAGGGACCCTTAATAGGTTAAGGGGCTACCTATTTAGGATTAGTTATTTTCATGTATCAACAGGTTACGACTGAGGTTGATGGAGAGAATGGGAGGAGAGAAGATGGAGAAACTGATTCATATTTTTTTGATTTATGTTAAAAAGATTGGAGAATAATTCAGTCCTTTTAAATGAAAATGAGAGGGTAATTTAGTCCATTTAAAGCTAAGAGGGTAATCTTGACATTTTGCTACTGGTTGGGACACCCCCTAACCACCTGGATAGATATTACTATCATGGGTCAAGTCCCTCTAATGAATCTCACAGCCCTTATAACATCTTTCTTATAATGAGTGACTTTAATTTTGTGCTTCATGATCATGAAAAATTTAGTAAATATCCTTTTGATGTTATTGAAGCTAACATTTACAAGTAGTAAGAAAGTGCGTTCCACGTCAGTAATACTATTTTTTTCTACTTTGCAAATAATTTGGTGGAGCTTTAACACCATATGTTAATGATCCTTGTTTGTTGGGACGACCGAGCGAAGCGAGGGAGGACCCTATATATGGTGACTTTGTGTCAATGTGAAGAATGACTTTTTTTTTCCAATTTGAAGCAAAAAGATTAGATTTGGTGTGTGTAACAAAAGATGGTTGGTCTTTTTTTTTCGAAACCCTTATGTATCTTATTTTTCTAGGGGTATAATTGGCAACCAAACTTTAATATAACATATTTAAAAATCTGTGCCTTGGAATTTACAAATTTTATCTCGTTGGAATGGTGTTAAAAAAATCTACGCAATTAATACAAACAACACTACGAAATTTAGAGTTTTTACGAAAAATTCGAAGGTGTTTATCATTTTAGGAACAATTTTCTAAAATTAAATGTATATCCATTTTGTAAACCACCACAAAGGATACATAATACTTTATGTAGCCATATTTTGGTTTTGCATCAACTTATTTTCCGCTGCAACTAATAAGACGATGTACTCCTGTTGTTTCAAGAAAAGTGATACTTTCACTTTAGGCACAATTTTCGTATAGCCATTATGCAAACCACCACAAAGGATGCATAACGCATTACGCAACCATATTTTGGTTTATGCATCGGCTAATTTTCCTTTTAGGAAAAGTGATACTTTCGCGCTGTGTCAGGAAAAATGATACTTTCGCACCGATTTCTTCGGTCGGACGTTCCACCGTGGCAGCGGTCATCTAGTGTACTTTTGAATCAATCAATTTTCTTCATAGAGTTTCCCAATTCATTCTTAAACCATGTCTAACTTTTAAAGGGAAAACATATAAAAATTTGGATAAGCATAAAAAGTTTTGAAAAACAAAAAATTTATATTGTTATTTATGCTCGTTGCATAGATAATTCAAAGGGCTTTCCAAATATATAAAGTTCACAAAAATACGACGTACGGTTTGGAAGATGTGGAGTTTTTAAATATTTATCTTTATTTTTATAAAAAATGACATTTTCGTAAATATAGATTTTTGTGACGGGAAACTTTTTGTGATGGGAATCTTTTTTGGAATATTCCTAAATCTAATGGCTAAGAATTAAGATAAGGAGATCTAACGGTTATGAAGGGTAATGATTTGATATTCGCATTACGTGGGTGGGTGGGTGGGTGGGTGGGTGGGTGGGGGGAGGGGGTGAGATAATTGAAAAATAGATGACCTTGGTCTCTCTGATTTGGGCTACAATTTGTCCTTTACTTGGAAAAACAAAATAACTGGTGAACAGCTGACAGAGCAAAGACGTGATAGAGGTCTAGCTACTGACAACTGGCTCCATGTTCACCAGTAGTACCATCTCTAACTTGCTGGCAATTGGCTCTGATCATAATCCTACTCTTCTCAATACTAATCCAAATTGGAATGTTGGCCACATATATTTTAAAAAAATTGGTCCTTGGCTCGACCATAAAGTTTGTAATGAAATCATATCCAAATGTTGGAACCAAAATTACTCTGGATCCTCTTCTTTCATAATTTCTATAAAACTAAAGGATGTCAAGGTCAGGGTAAGAATCCGGAATAAAGAGGTTTATGAAAACATCAAATCTAATCTGGAAGAATGTAAATCCAAGTTGGAGCGGACCACCAAAAATATCTTCAACAACAATAGAGGTGTTGTCATCAAAGAAGCTAAGGAGGAGATCAAAAATTGGTATGACATATAAGAAAGCTTATGAAAAACTAAAATTAGGGATCAAGCAATAAAACTGGGGAGATAATTATACCAAGTACTTCCATGACTCAACTAGGAAAAGAATTAGAAGAAATAAGATTGATACTATACAAAATGACAAAGGGGAATGAATCACTGAGACTCTGAGAACTTTGAAATATCCAGCTGTTTTTTAAACCACTTTGAAAAAATGGCCACTGCTGAGAACATAACCATCAACCCATGTATAATCAATCTCATACCCTCAACCATAACCCCTGCTGAAAATGAACATATCCTACCAATAGCTGATGCCTTAGAAATAAAAAATGTCTTATTCAGTATAGCAGGTGACAAAACTTTTGTGTTGATGGTCCAAAACTTTTTTTTTAAATCTTTGGTTACATTCTAAAAGAGATGAACGCCACTTTCATTTCCCTCGTACCAAAAACTAACCGCCCCCCCCCCTCCACCCCACCCCCACCCCCACAATACCCTCACATTTCAGGCCCATCTCTCTATGTAATACCATATACAAAATCATATCCAAGCTCATAGCCCAAAGATTAAAACCCTTACTCCCAAAACTCATTTCCCCATTTTATTTTGCTTTCATTCATGGTAGAAATATATCTGACAATATTGCCATTTCCCATGAAATAATTCATCACCTGAACACTAGATATGGTAAAAAGGGTAACAAAGGGCTAATGGGCATAAGATTGATATGGCTAAGGCCTTTGATAGAGTTGATTGAAATTATTACTTGCCATCATGAAGCATATGGGATTTAGTAACAAATGGTGTAACCTCATCCACCGGTGCATCTGTACTACCAACCTAGCAGTTCTGGTGAATGGTGCACTTGGTAAATTTTATTAAAGCTTCTAGAGTTCTCAGGCAAGGAGACCCTCTATCCTCTTACCTATTTCTTTTTTGCATTGATGCTCTCTCAAGGAGTTTGATAAATGCTGAGAAGCTTGGGCTGATACATAAAACCCAAATCTGTACTCTAATCATCCACCTTCTCTTTGCTGATGACTGCATGATTTTCTGTAAAGCTAATATGAAAGAGTGCAACAACCTGGTAAACAGTTTAAACAACTTCAGCAAATCCTCTGGTCAGATGATTAACTTCTCCAATTTGGAATCTTCTCCAGCAAAAACATTAACCCTGACATTGCCAACAGAATTAGCAGCTTCATGCAGGTTCAATAGATGTATATCAAAGACAGGTACCTAAGATCCCCTTTGTTTACTAATAAAAGTAAAATACAAGCCTAAAAAACCTTGCTTAGATAAGATGAAATTCAGGTTGGCATGCGGGAAAAGTGAAAACTTATCTTCATATGGTAGATCCACTATGATGGCTAGTGTCACTTTAACATCCAGTATTTATCAGATGAATTGCTTCAAATTTTCTAAAAAAACTTGTCAGGAGATTGATAAGATTCAGAGAGACTTCTTATGGAAAAAGGATCTTGAGAAACCCAAAAGTATCTACTACATTGCGTGGAGCTTTTTATGCAAACCTAAAGAGTTGGGAGGACTTGGATTTAGGAACATGGAGTTCTTTAACAATGCTATAATCATCAAAATAGCTTGAAGACTAATATCTGAACTAGACTCTCTATGAACTTCTACTATGAAATCTAATCATTTTAAAAACTCATAAGTGATCCAAATGAATACTAAACCAAAAAGAATTGATTCTTAGTTATGGAAATGAATTATCGAAGGGGTGGATAACATTTAGATTTATTATAGATGGGTAATAGGAAATGGTCATCGTATCAAGATTTGGGAGGAATTCAGAATAAGGAAGAAATCATAGCAAAACCCCAACAATGTCCTAATGATCTTAACTATGTCATCCAGTTGATCAATACCTCTGGAGAATGGACTATGGTTCAAATATCCCAATGGTTCAATGTAGAAGACCAACTCAATATCCAGAACACCATCATTAATTATCAAGAAGAAGATAGAATCATCTGGGGTCTCACTGATAATGGATCTTTTGCTGTCAAATCCCTGTATAACAGAAAGATCGATGATAAATATAAGGATGATATTCTTAATCCATCTTAGCAAAAGATTTGGAAGATGGATACCTCCCTTCAATTCAGATGTTCATATGGAAATGTGCTCATGGAATCCTTCCAACAAATACTAGGAATGCTAGCATTCTCAACTATATTGATCCCATATGCAATCTTTGCAAAAGTGCTATAAAAGACACAACCCACACTCTAATGTCTGCCCTTTTGCTTCTTAAGTGTGGATAACACTTTTTGGTTCCCAGCACAAGTGCTTTGGTGATGATGCTACTTTTTTATAATTGGCTAAATTACTGGTTTATGAAGCATTACCAGTTTGAGGAATGGATACCAATCTTTGCTACCTTTTGATGGTATATTTGGAATGCTAGATGTGATTTAGTTTTCCAGAAAATCAAACCATCGACTACAGTTACTGCTACAAGGATCAAGCAACATCTCTGCTCCTACAGTAGAGTAATGCATAAATCATATCCTGAACAATCTATATTACCAGAGATGTTATCATAAAACCATGGACAGAATCACAAATGACCATATGTTGAAATTTTGTATCACCATCAGTTTAAGTTCCATGAGCTATCCCATTAATTATGCTTTCATTTCCATGTCTTATACAGGAAGCTATGTAGAAGAAAGAAGAATAAAAGAATGCATCTCTAGAGACAACAGAGCTAGAAGAGGAGATGAACTAGCTGTGAGTTGGGCTACAAAGTTGCAAAGAGCAAATATAGACTTCCAAGCTGAAGATAATGAAACTCTGAAGGAGATAGGAGGGGAATGAAAATTTGAATCCCAAGGAAGATTTAACCTAGGTTACCACCGAATGAAGGATGAAAATTTTGAAGCAGTATCTTTTGTCCTGGGAAAGCTGATCAAAATCAAAATCACCAAAGATCATAATATTACGACAGTTAACTTAGTTAGTTTACATTTATGCACTAGTCATTTAGACAATTTTAATTGGAAAGGTCCAAATTTAACAAGTTTACTAAAATATCTAAGGTATATAAATGCGATTGAACATGATATCAATCAGAATTACTCCTAAAGGCTTATGCGTGAGGATGGAGATGGCTCTGCAAGTCTAATATGTAACATCTGAGGTTCCACCTTTCTGTTAGAACACTCATTTTCTTAAAAAGAAATTTTTTTTTATATAAATTGGTAACTGTTGAGGGTGGAATATATATGATTTTGGTTCTACCCGTCCTAGTCACACAAAATGACAACACTTTCTAGGAATAATATGAGAGAGAGCTTGCTTTCCATTGTACTCTGTCCTTCCTTATATAGACTTTCCAAAACCCCTCCTTTTATGACATCATGCCACATGTCCTAAACCTCTTTAATTACCACTAATGTCATTCCTTCTATAATACAACCTCCTCCTTTCCTATTATAATTCCCCCTTGTCCTTTCTATCTTATGGATACTTTCTTGGTGGACTTGGGCCTTAGTCTCCAAGTCCTCATGTCTCATGTTGGACTTTCCTCCCCTTTGGGGGCACCCTAGCCCCATTAAAGGGTTGTATTTTTCATGTATCAACATTAGTCCCCTGACTATTGGTTTAATTGTAAAAGTAACCCCATAGTCAATTGATTTCTTCGGGTGCACCCTTCTCAGAAGTTGGGGAGAAGGGCCCCTTTTTTCGGTTCCACGATTCTAGGTGACAGCCAGTCTTCCGCGTCGTGCAGAAATTTTTCAGTTCCTTTCAGGTTTTTTTCTCAACTTTGTAACTGCCACATCCGAGTCTCGGGATTATCTATATATAAACCCACTTCACTTCTCTTTATTCTATTCTTACTTCGTCCTAAACACACCATACACGCGCCATGTCTAGCAGTTCTGCCAGTAGTAGCTCGTCTGAAGAGGAGTCCGAGGGATTGATGAGTGATGACTCCGAAGAAATGAAATACGCGGACCAGGAAGAAATTCATATTCCCTCTCCGGCGGACGGTAAGTTGTACACGATATCGGAAATTACCAGCAACTCTGACTTGAAACATGCATTAAAGTTGAGGAGCCTCAGTGATGGTCAGTGCGTCCTTCCTTTGGATGATGCCCTCATCCCCCACCTTCTAAATCCTCCCGATTGCCCTGTCCACTTGACCTTGGGTGGCTCATGTACCCCGAGTCGGACACTCCAGACACTTTCTCGTTCAAAAAGGTGCCGCGTATGGCGATTCATCGCGGCTACTACGATCTTCCTGCCATTGATATTCGCTCTACACCTTCCACGCCCGCCATATGGACGTACTTGACATCTTATATCCGCTCTAATCTAGACCACGTAGCATTCCTTCGTTCGGCGGGTATCTAGGAGGCCATCAACTCATCTCTTAAACGAAAAGTGGTTAGGTGTAAGCGTGATATGACGCGGATTTTCTGTCGCTGGGTGTCTCCCATTCATACTCTATTCTTTGCATGGGGGGAGGCCACCATAGTCTTGGAGGATATAGTTGCTCTTACAGGGATGCCCATTTATGGAAGTCACTCGTATGATGAAGCAGCCGTTTTTCAAGCTCTGAACGATGAGGACAAACATCTATGGGCCTACCTATTTGATTGTAAAGATAATTCCCGTAACGAGCAGGTGAGGAAGGATCAACTATCAGTAAAGCGGGGAAATTAAGGGAAGGCCGTAGGCGCTGGTAAGAAAGAGAAATCGTCGCCCGCAGCTAAGGGGAAGTGATAGACGCATTATTGTGTCTAATATGTCTCAATTGTATATATTGTTAGTGTTCGATTTTGTATTTATTTTGTTATTTTATGTCTTTGTAGGTATTTTTAGAGAAATAAGCTCTTGCGGCGAAATTGGCTCGAAAAGTGGTGTTTTACATCCCAGGATAGAGAACTAAAGACACCCCAGAAATGCACCGGAAGAACCCCAAAAATGTGTCGGAGGAACCCCGAAAAAATTACTGTCTATGCCCAAAAATTACTATTTGCACCCCATAAGACAAGTGCTAAAGGGACACCCGTGTAGGATTAAGGGGAGGACATGTTCTTCTCAAATTCAAAAAAAGATTTTTGGCGGGAAAATAAACTTATTTCTCTGTAAAATTTTCGATCGATTTTTGGACGTGATTTAGTGAGATTCAATCCCTGAAACTTAATGGGTAGACGTGATATGACCATAGAAAGCTGTTATGGGTGTCTGTTTCGACCGAATTTGGCTGATTAATCCACAAGAAGAAAACAGGGAGAAACGAGAATATCACGTGTTGAGAAGATTTTGTGGAGATTAGAGCGAGTTTAACATATTTTCAGCGTGCAGGAAGTGTGTGGAGATCAAACAGATGCGTGGAGGAGATAAACAGGGGAAGAATCACGTAAATATCATCCCCGAGTAAAAGAAAATATTTTGGATTTATTAGCGTGATTTTTACGTGTTGATTGATATAAATAGGTTGTTTGGGGTCTCACTGTGGGATAGAGAGAGTTGGGAGCAGTTAGGAAGAACCAGAGAGTCGAGAAATCAAGTGGCAGAAAAACTCCATTTTCTGCTGCTGTGAAGAACACGAAGAACATTGGACGCACGCAGAACGTCGTTTTTCAACAGTGACAACGATAACTGTTTGTGGGTCGTATTGCAACAGTGTCAACAACACTCCATTTTTATCGTTCTCTGTAACAGCTCGGTTTGTAACGAACAAAAGTGTTACAAACCCGGTTTTTATCAATTTTTCTCCTATTTCATCATTTGTGAACCATTTTTGAGCATTAATAAAGATGAATTTTGAGCATGTTTCCATGATAATGATGAGCTAATTCTCACGTAATCAAGGCACGGAGGAAGCTATTTATGCATGAATAATTGGTAACTATTCTATTTTTCTCTAATTTGTATTTTATAATTCACTCAATCACTACTTTGTAGAATTTTAATTTTTTGCATAATTTTTCCTAATTAGTTGTGATTCAATTAGATAGGTTATGCTTTGATTAGATAATCTATGCTTAAGGGATACAATTAATGTTTGAGAATATGCTTGATAATTTGTGAATTAAGAAAAAGAGATTTTAAAAATAATTAGAGTTTTGGAATCTTTATCATCATTTATTCATGTGTAATAGTGGAATCTAGTGTCTTGGTTATTTTCACTCTAAAAAATAAATAAATTTGGATTAAAATTTTCTCTACTTTTAGTTTAAATTAATCTAGCTTTCACAAGTCTTACGAACTCATTCTTACCACTATTTAAAATTACATCAGGAAGGCTAATATGGTTAAAGAGAAAAAACCTTCTTCGATGCGCCCAACAGGAGAGCGCTTACTTGCTGGATCTACCCGGGCTTATGAAGCAATCCATGGCTCATTGATTCCTTCCGCTCAGGCGGGTTCTGAATTAGTTATCAAACGCAACCGATGCGCCTCTTTTCCTCTCTGGATCAGGTATTGGGTTCCGCAATGGGTTAATGAGAAGGTCTTACCCACTCGGCGGAAAGAGAAAAACCCTCGTGCCGAGATGGCTGATTACATTTTGTTTTGTCTTTGCCACGACGTGTTTGAGTGCAACCCTCAAGATACGATTAAAAGCGAACTTGTGCCAATGGCAGTATTGTTATCTCGTGGTGTTTATATCCCTCTCGCGCCAATGTTTTTGGGCGGCTTATACCGTCATCTGGATTTATTTTTCCACGATGTCCACATAGTCAATGCGACTCATAAGGTCGAGACCTACATTCCGGCCTCTTTCATGCAAGCGTGGTCTTTGGAGCACCTCCCCGAGTATGCTCCTGATCTTCATGTTTTAGCAGTTCAACGTGAAGAAGACGTTGGACAGGATGACAATACAGTTAAGAAAGTTTTTGTTTCCTATGGCTATCCACGGATGGCTCTTTGGAATGGTAAGGGGAAGGTTCCCAAGGGCGATATAGCTCAGTATATATACGTAACCAAGGGATTCACATCGTTTCCTTATCATGATGATCGTTCAGTCTCGACACATTATGATTTTACTTCTCCCTTTGGGGGGGCGGAGTTAGATTCAGCGCAGTTCTTGACAGAGTCGGATTTTGACTATGTGATGGTGGTGTTACCTGGTTATCTTCTTGGTTTTTATGCTGGAAAGTTTATCGCCATGTCTTATAATCCTGACTGTGCAGCTCGGAAAGTTGGGTTTGATCAAGGGGCTCCCTCCAGGTTTCCACCTTGGAGTGGCTCTGGCATTGCATATATCATTGCCAGTTTTTATCGTTTTGTTTTCAAAGGGCCGACACGTCTGAGTGATCGGGGCATCAACTTTTCCTTCCAACAACCAATTCCTGAGCGCCCTTTAGCACTTACCGAGCGGGCTCACGAGTATCAGCTTCTCATGCGTCGTCGAGCTCTAAATTTCCTCCTATGCGACCCATCTCCTCCCTGCGATATATCTTATGAAGATCTCCGGATATTGCACGCGTATGGTAGGATTAAGTTTGATGATGCCATCGCCGCAGAGAATCTTCTTAGCTCGGGCATCAAAATTCATCCTCTAGAGACGTTGGTGTCTTCCTGGGATCCCCTTGAGGGTCACGAACCTATAAGGAAGAAGAAATGGTCGAAGCCCTTTCCTGACCATAAGCCTCCCAGGTTACACGTGCCTAGACCTGCTGTCAATCGTCCGGTGACACAGGTATTTGTCGTTTGTCTTGCTGCATTTTCTTTTTCTTGTCTTATCTTTTTTTTTTTTTTTTTTTTTTTTTTTTAAAGATAGCGAGTACTGCGTTCTCAGGAGGCTCTTCTATCCAATCCTGTGGGGTGGAAGGCGCGCCCCTACTTGATGGAGGAGTATCTCAACATGCCTGAGAGTGATTGGTCCGAAAAGAGTCTTGCCAAGAAGGCTAGACGGGAAGCGGCTAAGTCGTCTTTCACCCACCCTTGTTCTTCTATTGATGTCTCGTTTCTGCATCCTGTGCAGACTCGACAGAGCAGTCCGTCCCAACCTCAGCGGAGCACAGGTGGTAGTCCGACTCCTTATTTTGTGGATGTAGTGCGGGACCTCGGGGTTAAATTGTCTAAAGAAGCTGGCTGGGTATCCCCACGCCTTCATATATCATCAGTCAAACCCTTGTGGGAAGAGACTGTTTGTTTTAGGGGTGATGCTTTGGCGTCTCCTAGTGACGTGTTCTATTCATTGAGCCCTTCTGGGTCGAACCGGTCAGTTTTTGGTGGGTCTTCAACCCACGTGGCACCCCTAGTGGATGACCCTAAAGGAAACTTACGTAGTCCCCTATTTAATACGTGCCTTTGTCCTTTATCTTTCCTCGTCTTTTTTTAATAAATCTGAGTACTTCTTTCCAATGTTGCTCACTTTTGTTTTGCAGGTTCTGCAAACGACTCCAAATCGTCTTCTGGCTCTTCCGCATATCGTTCTAAACCTTGTGATCCTCCGCTTGATTTAGCTATTCTTGAGGTTGGTCTCTTCCTTGTTTATGCATTTTTGTTTCTCTTTTCCTCCCCCCTTTTTTTTCTTTGTTGCGTCTCTGCGCCTTACTAGTGCTCGTCTTTCCTTGGTTGTAGGATATGGGAAATAAAAGCAAAGAGACTACCAAGCCTAAATGTTCTAGCGCAGATGGTGCAAGGCGTGTGCATCCTGGTGATGATGGGTCTGCGAAGCGCGCCCATATGGACGGTAATATTTCTGCGTTGGTTGGTCATTCAGAGAGGTGTCCCAACGCCCCTGACATGCTAGCAGTCCATGAGGATGTAAAGTGCCGCTTTTCCAAGGTTGTGAGTGTTACCGAGGCTGGTGTCGATCCTTCCAGCTATACTTTGGTTCATGGTTTCTGGGTGCCACACGCCTTTGCCGTCACTTATAGAGACATAGTGGAGTGCGGTGGTGGTCATATGGTGAAGGAGGACCTCCTCGACATGCGGACTTTGTGCTATATGAACAAGAACCTTCTTGAGGTAGCTGACCAACACACGCGGGTGAAAAATGGTCCCATTAACGTGGGTTTGATGCATAGTTGGAAAACTACTGTTCGTTCGGCGGTTAACCTCAACTCTCAGGTAGGGTGGTTAGACGAATTATTGACTAAGGTGAAGGATCGTAATGATCCGCGTGTGCATCTTTTGGGGCAAATTGCTCAGTTGGAGAAGGAGTTGGCAAAGCTTTTAAAGATAACTTCCACTAAGAAAACGACGCTAAATTAGGTTATTGCTAGTGTGGGGGCAGCGAGTGATGAAGCGAAACGAGCGGAGACCGCAGAAGAGGAAGTTTGCGTGGAACTTGAGAAAAGCAGCAGGAGTGGTCTTCGTTCCAGTCTTCCTTTTACACTTCCCCATTTTCTCTTCGTTTGTTAATTGTTTTGCGCGCCTTCTTTTTGTTTGAACAATTTGTTGTGGTTATCTGTGGATTGCTTTAATTTCTGGGATGTTTTTATTTGGTTATTTGAGGATCTCCTTTGTTAACTCCATGCTTATCATTCTTAATTCGATGCTTATTGTTCTTTTTGCAAAGCCCTCTGGTTTGCCTTTTAGGGCATCGTACTATTGTGCGTAGAATGTGCCTCCTTAGCAATGTCAATGTTAGGTACCCTTTATGGGACAAGGCTGCTTATTATTGCTTTGGTGGATTTGGGTGGAGCGCACGTGTTAAACACGCCTATTCCCCTCTTCCCTCTTTTTTTTTTTTTTTTCGTAGGATGGGATAGGGCGTGTGGTGATAGACGCATTTATGTGTCTATTTTCATCACTTTTTTGTATAGTGTTAGTACCCATTTTTGTACTAATTTTGGCATTTTATCCCTTTGTAGGTGTTTTTGAAAAAATGGACTTTTGCGGCGAAATTGGCTCGAAAAGTGGTTTTTGCGCTCATGGGAGAAAATTACTAAGGGGCACCCAAATTACTAAGGGGTGAACACTTGCTATTCGCACCCCTTGTCCGGATAAGAGGAGGTCATCCCCTTCGTTTGAAATTCATTTTTGGCGGGAAAAAAAGTTCTTCGCTGCGCAGCGAAGTTTCCATTTAGAGTTGGATTTTTGGAACCGATTGGAGGAGATTCAATCGCCAAACTGAGTTGGGCTGGACTTGAATGGAGTAAACAGGGTTGGTTCATCTGTTTGTATCGATTAGAATGGGCTAGATGATCGGGTTTTGATAAAACAGGAAAAAAAAACTATTTATGGAAACAGGGAAAAGAGTATTCTCGGCAGTTCTGAGTTTATATTCGGCAGTTAAGTGAGGTTTATGGGAAGATATATTCTCCTACAAGTTGTTCCTATCAAGCTTAGGAAGTTTCAATAAACAGAAGATTGTGTATAAGAGAAATAAGAGGAATTATTCAAAACTTGGCAGCGAAGAAAAGAGTTATTTTTGGGGAATATTTAATCGAGAAAGTTGCGCCTGTTGAGTATATATAGGGTGGTGAGAGTCCTAAGAACACTGATGAACACTTTAGGGGAAGTTTAGAGCACTAGATAAGCAAAGATAATCGAGTACAGAAACTCTGCTGCTGCTGCTGAAGAAGAAGAAGAAGACGAAGAACATAAGACCCACAGAGTCAGTCGCAGAAGCAGACTTATTTTCAGTGACAAAAAGTTACGGTCGCTCCTGCCTGCAGTCACCAAAGCCTTTCAGCAACGATTCAGTCGTCTGTTTTAGAATTTCAGCGACTACAGCATACTCTTTTCTCCCTTTTAATCAATTTTTGAGCCATAAACTTGTATTTTGAGAACATGATTAATATGAGGAGCTAAACCCCATTGCTGAGGCGATAGAGGAAGCTATTTTTCCAACAAAAAGTGGTATAATCTATTTTATTTATTTTATGATTATTTTCCTTGATTGATAATTGCTTGAATGATTTTTGTTAAGCAATTGTTATTTCTTTTGATAGAGCATGCTTAGCCATAGGTTCTTGATGCTCTATACTTTGGATTTACACTTGTTATTTTGAAAATCTACATGTTGCAATAGTTAGAATCAAATTAAACGCAAAAATTGAATAAATATAAATATTGGATTAAATCACTTTGAACTTGGAAAATAGTGGAATCTCAGCCTCAGTGTTCTTTTAATATTTATATCAACTTGTCAGTGTTTGCTATAATTATTAGTGATTTTTCTATTTTAGTTTTGAATTAAAGTCTAAAGTTATCCTTCACAAGTTCGAGAATCGAATCTTCTTACCACTATTTCTACAACAAAATTAAAACACATCATGTGGTTAAACGCGTCTATTTCCCCTCTCTTTTTTCATTGGAGATGGGATAGGGCATGTGGTTAAAAGCACCTATTTCCCTTTTCTCTCTTCTCTTTTTTTTTCTTCGGATGATGGGATAGGGCGTGTGGTTAAACGCACCTATCTCCCCTCTCTTTTTCATTGGAGAAGGGATAGGGCGTGTGGTTAAACGCGCCTATTTCCCTTTTCTTTTCATTGAGGATGGGGTTGCTTTCCCTTTTCTTTTTATTGAGGATGGGGTAGGGCGCGCATTTAAACGTGCCTATTCCCCTCTTCTATCTTCGTTTCTTTTTCGGATGATTGGATAGGGCGTGTGGTTAAACGCGCCTATTTTCCCTTTTCTTTTTATTGAGGATAGTGTAGGGCGCGCGTTTAAACGTGCCTATTCCCCTCTTCTCCTTTTCTTTTTTGGATGATGGGTCAAGGTGTGTGGTTAAACGCGCCTATCTATTTCCATACCCTTTTTGTTAGCCGATCGGGTGCCTTTAACGTTCCCGTAGCCTCCTGCATGTTTGTTGGCCAACCGGGCGCCTTTGGCACTCCATATCCTTTTGTATATTCGTTGGTCGACCGGGCGCCTTTGGCACTCATGTAACCTTTTGTATATTCGTTGGCCGACCGGGTACCTTTGGAACTCCCGTAACCTTTTGTATATTCGTTGGTCGACCGGGTACCTTTGGCACTCCCGTAAACTTTTGTATATTCGTTGGCCAACCGGGTACCTTTGGCACTCCCGTAACCTTTTGTATATTCATTGGCCGACCGGGTACCTTTGGCACTCCCGTAGCCTTTTGTAAATTTGTCAGCCGACCGGGTACCTTTGGCACTCCCGTATCCTTTTGTAAATTCGTCAGCCGACCGGGCGCCTTTGGCACTCCCGTAGCCTTTTGTAAATTCGTCAGCCGACCGGGCGCCTTTGGCACTCCCGTATAATTTTGTAGATCGTAATGCCCATACGTTTTCTTTTGTAATACCTCTATTTATCATATATTGTTGTTGTTTACAATTGACGGAAGAGATGCGACTTGCCTTTTGTCATAGGTTGTCGTTTTATGTTGTTGACCGATCTTGACTGCGGGTGGTGGGGTGTAGTCGCGCCCTTTCGCTTGCTTTGTATGTACCTCGTCCGCTGGTGACTTAGTGATGGGGGAGGGGGTCGTATTCAATTGCTTGCTTCGTTATTTCGAGTTCTCCAGCTATGCGCTTGCGTTCGAAGATGCCTCTTATGGCAAAACATTCCACTGTTGGATGGCCTAACCTCTGATGGTAGTGGCAGTACTTGGTGGTGTTTTTATCTATTTTGTTGACGTCTACCACTGTTGGAGGTAACTCAATTTCCTTTCTCACGACCTATGATTCAAAAGCTCAATTACCTGTTCGCGGCTGCATGGTATAGGAGGTGGTGGGTTGGAGTCCCGCTTAGTTCATCTATTTCCTCCTAGGACCCCATCAGGTGTTCAGAACTGGTCCTTCCTTCCCCTGTTGGTGTTAAACCTCACATTACGCGGCGCTTCAAATACAGTGTTGACTGCATAGTACCATGAGTGATCTTTGTGTGTTTCCTCTACACATTCGACAATCCTTTCTGCCGCTTCTTCTAGCTCGACGAAGGTCTGGAATCTGAAATTGATCAGTCTCCCCTTAAAGGAAGGTATCATTCCGCGTATGCATATTTCGACGAACGCTCCTTCACTGATATCCACGTGATAATCAAAAGCAAGTCGCCAGAATCACAAGATGTATTTCCCTATTTCCTCTCTTGTGCGCTGACCGCTCCTTCTCAGATCTATCGAGGTGAGCTTCCTCTTAGCCGAGTAGAATTTTTCGAGGAAGAGAGCGGACATGGTTTGCCAAGAATCCACGCTTCCCTCCTTTAAGTTATCATACCAAGTGAACGCCGTGCCTATTAGTGACTTGGGGAATTCTCTTAGGCATAGCTTTCCATCGGAAACCTTGTCATTCATTGCTGATAAGAATCAGCTGATGTGTTCCTACACGTTTCCCTGTCCGTCGTATGTCTTGAATTTTGGGGATGCATAATCTTCGGGGTATAGGTACTTGCTGATGCTTGCTGGGTAGAGTATGCTCATAAGGCAGTGATTGTCTTTCTTTACCACATGGTAGTTTTTTTCTAGGTATCTCGCTACTTCTTCTTGTGACATTGTTATTGACTTGTCGTCCTTATATTCTTCTCCCTTTGTTGCTTCTTTGGCGGTGCCTTGGTCCGCTTTTACAGCTTGTCCTATCTACTCGTTCAATTTCTGCTTCCTTCGCAAGCGCTCTTCTAGCTCCTTTTGTATGTCTTGTAGGGCTAGGGGAGGGGGTATCAGTGTCTGAGTTGTTTGTGTGTTTTTCTCCTGTGTCACGCTCGCTTCTCTATTCTGGGGTTCGTGCATCGTTAGTTGTGTGACCATATCTTGTACTAGCATTTATTCTTCGATATCCTCGTCCTCTTCTATTGTTACCTCATCGAGATTAGTGGGTCGGTTGGTTGATCCATTCTTTAACGCACCTGAGCTAGTACCTCCTTGGTGCGTCATGGTGAGCTAGACACGAGCCTCCGGGTGTGGTCGCCAAATGTTGAGGGTGGAATATGATTTTGGTTCAACTCGTCCTAGTCACACCAAATGACAACACTTTCTAGGAATAGTATGTGATCCACCTTGTAGAGAAAGGGAGAGATATCCCTACACATGTAGGGATATGGAAGACCATAGTGGTTACGATTTTGGTTTTTTCCCTACATATGAGGGATAGGGTAGGGAAAAAGGGGAACCATAGTGCTTGACCTAAGTGTTGATATTTGTTTAAGCTATTCGAAGAAGATTAGACTGGTAGTACTTTTGGTTGCATGATTGATTATGTATTCTTTTATAACCCACCTACGTACTCCAACTTTGTATATTATAGATCGCTATAGCGTGTGTGGGAGGAGCTGGAAAACGGGCGGTCTGGGGCTGGCTTGTTACCCAATCCGCGGGTTACGGGTTAAACGGGTCAAAGCTTGCGGGTTGATATTCTTCACGGGTCGTTATTTTTCCAACCCGCTCCCGTAGCGGGTCAAGCTTGCGGGCTTACGGGTTACCCGGCTTGTTTCATTAATATTAAAATTAAAACTTAATTAGGTTAATTTTTGGAAAATTACAAGCATAAAAATTGTAAAATAATATAAGATACAAAAATTCCTGAACACTAGATCTCAATACCCTGTACAATCTGCTGGTAATTTGATGGAAGCTTTGATAAAACCCATGAAGATAAAAATATCTTTAGAAACAAACCCTGAACGGCTGAACCTGTTCTTTTATTCAGTAAAAGATAAACAGTTTTACCACAATCATCAATTGATTCAATTCTTGTAGAAATTGAATTACGAGAATTGAATCAGATCCAATTTTATTCCACATCCAAAACCCCCAAATTTCTGTTCAATTTATCTATCCAACATCACCTAATTGTCTCAAACAGAAACACACACCCATGAAGATCAACTGTCTTCTAACCCCTTGAAATCCATGGCATATCTCTATCTATCTGCAGCTACATCCAGTCTTAATCTCCTCTCAATCGATTGTAAACACCATAACCCTTTTTTCTTGTTTGGCTATAAATTCGAATTCATCCCAACAACAGAAAGAGAATCACAATTTCTTTCTTAGCAGCAACACCAATAACTCTAATTACCATCTCTATATCGTCCCTTATTTCCTGATTCTCGAAACCAAAACTTTTCATCGATAACCATCTTCTCTTACTGCCGTCAACCACAGCTTCATAACCCATCTCCGACTCACCATCATTCCAATGAACTCATCCCGTTAATCGAACCCAACTCTTCACTGGAACCCTAAATTCTCCTTCTTTTCACCACTGTAATCATCAAACCCTAATTTATCTGATTCTTCTTCCTTTCATTAATTCACGGCAACAACCCCTTTCGTATCAGCAAGCATTCTCCATCGTCTTTCAATTGGAGACCCTAAATCTTGATTCAGAAACGACGTTCTTCTCTGTAATGGATGCGATGGGAAAAGAATTGAAGTTCAATCCCCTTTTCCTTCTCTGTAATAGGTTGGATGAATTGAACAGATTCAATAGCAGATTGATTTCCTCTCTGTTCTTGCTGTAAAATCGTCAACAAAATCATCAAGAACACTCGAAAGTAGAAAAAGAGATAAGGAGGCGGAACTGGTGAAGAAAAAGGAGAATTAGGTTTAGGGTTATGTTACTTATAATGTGTATATATATGATCCACTCGGGTTACGGGTTGAACCCGCGGGTTTACAAGCCGGGACGGGCTAACCCGTTTCTCAACAAGCCAGCATTTCTCCAACCCTAACCTGGCTTGTTTTGAAACCAGCCAAGCCGAGTGCGGGTTTTCACGGGCCGGGCCGGGGCAACCCCATGGGACATGACTTTTTTTTCCAATTTGACAAAAAAGATTGGATTTGGTGTCATACCAAATTGTCCCTCCCTTTTAGTCTAATTATTATAACTCCTTATGTATCCTATTCTTTTAGGGGTACAATTGGTAACCAAACTTTAATATAACATATCTAAAAATCCGTACCTTGGAATTTTATCTCGTTAGAATGGATTTAAAAAAATCTCCGCAATGAGTACAAACACAATATCAAATTTAGAGTTTTTTCGAAAAATTCGGAGGTGTTTAGAAAATTAAATGTAAATCCATTATGCAAACCACCACAAAAGATATGATACTTTATGTAGCCATATTTTGGTTTATGCATCAACTTATTTTCCGTTGCAACAAATAAAACGATGTACTCCCTCTGTTTCAAGAAAAGTGATACTTTCACTTTATGCACAATTTTTGAATGCATAGCCATTATGCAAAGAGAAATTGAGTCAATTGCCCAAATATTTTTAAAACATGGTTCTAATGGACGAGTAAAAATTAGTATGGGTGAAATGGACACACAAAAAAATAGCAAGAATGAATCTGGATTCATCCTGGCTTAAACTTAAAAAATAGCAATGGTGAAACTGGATGCATCCTGATGTAAATTAAAAATAAGAAAAAGTATTTGAAAATGGGTAGGATGAAACTGTTTACATCCTGGCTATTTTTATATTCTCGTCCATTTAAACAGCCCAGCCCAGCACGTGACTTAGCCCAGCACGGCACAACACGTTAGTTAAATGGGACGTGCTGGGTTTGACTAATCGGCACAGTAGCCCATCCTAGCACGCAACACGGATTAGCACGTTCACGGTACAACACAACACGTCAAGAAAGCACGGCATAATATGTATAAATTACTACAAAACATGGTACAATACATCTCATTTTGTGTATATTTCACAAAAAAATCATTATTCTAGCCAATTGTTGACATTTAATATCGTTATGTTGACTTATTTTTATAACAACACATATAATACCTAAATATTTGGAAAACATTTATATTGGAAAATATAAAATAAACATGTTTGGCACAGCACAGCACGACACGGCACGTTTATTTTTCAGGCACAGCCCAGCACAGCACGCCTTCTAGCACGGCACAACACGACACGTTATAATCTCCGGTACAGCACAGCACGGCACATAGCACGCTAAGCACGTGATTTCGTGGGCTGTGCTGTGCGGGCACGTTTTACACCTCTAAAAGTAACTACTGAAAAGGTAAAAGAATAATTAATAATTACCCTTGGATTTCAGTGCCCCCTGCTCTATGTACTATCTATCTGTTACTTGTTAGTTGAATTGAACTCTTTCCTTAAAGGCCTTAATTTATTGGTTTAGATGAGTTTGTTTATGTTTTTGTTCAAGAAAATTAGCAGATCATTAGATCGATCTGCTGTTTTTGCTTTTCCTGATATTTACCGATAGGCTAGTAAATTCTGCAACCAGACGACCAATTCAGATTGCAGGTGTACGCATTTTTAGTGTTATTACCTGACCTCAAGTATTTACTTCATCAACGGTACAGAAAGGGTAAAAAAAGGTGTAAAAATACAGTACATGTAGTTGACCTGCCAAAACTACAACCACAACCTGACACTGGAAATCAAATGCTTTCCATTTACGACCCCGGCCAGCCCTCGATGACACTTACACAACACAGGGTGCAATCACTAATGGTTAGTACATACTTAGGGATTTTGAGAATCTATTAGGTTTGACTTGTGCATGCAGGATGCAGTCATGGAGGGATGATGCAAGTGGGGACAAACCTCTTTGGATGCCAGAGGACACTTTGACGTTGATGGCCGGGAGGGACCAGTTGCGGCTATCCGATGGCAATATACGCCAATAATCAATGGTAACGGCAATGTCTATGCATGTCAATCATCGTAAAGGTATTATGTATCCTTACTGTAGGTATGTGTGAGGAAGGCAAATATCACACCATAACCAACTTTTTCTCTCCACTTTTTCATTCCAAAACCCTGCTCAGTCTTCCCATGCTCTTCTATCCTTCTGTGTGGCCGTTTATATCCATTTTACAGCTGTCTAGACTCTAGAGTGATACTTGGGATGATTTAGGAATGGACAAAGGTATGTAGTATGTACCGAACAAGGACGGACCCAGAAATCTTTCTAAGGTATGGCTGGAGTATAACTGGTCGCCAATATTGCCAAAGGCCGTGGCAATTTTTATTTTGGAACAAATTGCATAATTAGTGGTTAATTGGAATCGGTTCATAAAATATTATATAGATAAGCAATATACATATTATTATGCATAAAATGATTGGATAAAGAACTCCATAGTTTATGCAAGAAAAACAAAAAAGATAAATGGATGAGATAAAAGAAAATCGCACGTGTTGAACAAGATCACGGTTTAAATGTTATTTATGCTAAAACTACATTGGCTAATCATCATAAATTTAAGCCGAACACTAATTTAACAAATTTTTCCACACCAAATTTTTTGGGGCCAAAAACAGAGACGGATATATAAGTATATAGACTTGGTTAGCCCCAAGGCCCGTCCATGGCAAAGAAAAGTTTCTAGTATGCACAATTATTTCACCAAATATGCCAGACAAATGTATATACATCACAATAACTTCTTCCTTTTAATTTCATGCAAGAAACAAGATGCAGCTGATATCTACATAACTGAGTTCGAAACACGTCACCATCAAAAAATTTACCAATAAAAAAAATAGTCGTATGTACTCAACGACAACTTTTTTTTTTTTTTGATCAGTAAAGAATTTGGTGCCATCGAGTTTCGAACTCAGGTCACTGATAACATCACCCAGTGACTTACCACTGTACTACAGTGACACTGGAAACAACTATTTTTTTCGTGCAACAAGCACCTATGTAGTAGGACCATGCGGTGGTCCATTGGCATTGAATGGCAATTTATCATATCAAGTTTGACCTGAGCTCATAAAAATGATGATGATTATGTAATTAAATCTCTAATCATTAATGATGTCATTAGTATTAATTATGGGAAAAATTATATCATTACTAGTAATCCGGGTAATTTTTACAATTATCGCAGCTTGTGACAACTTCCATTTTCATTAGAAATAAGAAATAGAAGTAAAAGATTGTGATTATCAAAGGTCACTAATTTGTGAGAATCGGAATATTACAGGTCAGGATTTTCACATAATGGTGCAAATTTGAATTTTCCTAATTCTACAAAGTGATTTTTTTTTTTTAAGGAATTAGTCAAAGGGGGTAATTCTTTAGGGGATTAATTTAAGATACGTGTTTTTACAGTAATTTTAGGGAGTTATTCCAATGATGGATTTTTGATATACGGAAAAAAATAAAATTGGGTTAGAAATAATTCTCTATTAAAAACCAAATCAGTTGTGATAAGGGGAAATTTTATTCTTAAAATCCAACCTGTTTAAGGAGAAATATAGACAAGAAAGAGATCTTATTCATTAAATATCAATGTAGTATTACATAGGAATAAGCCTCTATTTATAGGCTAGAGTGTAACCCTGGTTACATATAGATGGGTCGCACACCCTAAATACTCCCCCTTGTGCGGTCCAATAGTAGTGCTTCATATGTAGTGCTTCACATGTAATGCTTCCAATGTAGCGCTTCAGATATAGCTCTTCAGATCTAGTTTCTCTCGTCGATGACCACTGTATCTAAGTCTATTGCCTCATTAAAACCTCGTCGGGAAAACCAAGAGGGACAAAACCTGAACTAAGGAAAAAGAGTACAATATTAAGAAAACTTTGAACAGAGTTGGACTCGCATATGTTTCTTCGTTAAAACCTTGACAAGGGAAAACCCAGTGGGATAAAACCTTGACCAAGAGAAAAGAGTACAACGCGATTAAGTCCGGAAGTATGCCTTTGCTGGATACTCATACATAACATCTTATCTATGTTTGTAGATGATTGATAAACACCTAGTACTGATACGCAATAGTATTATCAATACTACTAGTTGACTTGTGTCGAAAACTGTTTCCATGTAATCCTTGCTTTGTTGTGCTGATTCCGACATTTCTTTCACTTGATAAACTATCGAGTTTCGTTTATTTGATTCTGATATTGTTCAGCAAGCAATCTGCAGGTCTTCGGCAATAATCATGTAGTTGGTGTAGTTATGGTTGCCTCGCTAAAAACCTTGCCGAGTAACAAAAACCCTGCGGGAAAAACTAATCTCGATCGAAGGGAAAAAGAGTAAAACACAGATTCACATTTTATAGTCAAATATGTCGACATCATATCCTTGGATCCTCCCCCTGATTCCATTCAGAGGAGTTTCTAGACAGTTACTTTAGTCATATATGTTTACAAAAGTGAATATAGGAAATGACTTAGTAAATAAGTCAGTCATGTCTCCCCCTGATTACTTTCATCGGAGAAGATATTATTATTCCTTTATAATCAACAACTTTTGGATTGCACTTCCATTAGCAATCCTCTATATGTATTTGTAGGGATAAAACAAACTCATGTCAATGGTTTCTTTTTAAAACAAACTCATGTCAATGATTATTCCAAAGACGCTGCGTTGGCGCTGAGCTATATCTAGCTAACAAGTTCACTGAGGATGAAATATTTGCTCGAGTACATTATAATAAGTACAACAATGCGTTTATTGCACTTAATATGGGAATTTCATCTCCCAACACATCTTCGCCATATTTCTTTAGAAGAAATGGTCATTTACTTACATTTGAACCTCGACTAATCATGGGAGTGCTAGCAGTATGCATGTCCTTGTTAAACTGCCTGACAACTTTGGACATATGCAAACTGGTGGAATAATATACCACAAGCTTGGTGTTCAACCGAGCTTTCCCAGATTTTCATTTCAAATTCGAATTTCAAGCAGCTTGTAAAATCTCTTATTTCATTAAGAGTGCATAACATGTCCATATCATCGACATAGATAGCTACAATTCCAATTCAGAAACTTTCTTTGCGAGTACGCAGAGAAAATACCTTAATTATTTATCCCTTCCCAATCAAATAGTCACTTAGACGGGTATACCAAACCCGACAGATTATTTCAATCCTTAAGTGAGCGTTCCACTCTAATTTGAAACGTACTCCGTGGATAAGAGTTTTTTGATTTGGGTAACAAAAAGGATGTTATGCACTTTTGTAAACATATTTATCCCTTAATCCTTGTAGAGATACGTAATAACCACATAAAAATGCTTCATTTCAAGTCCTTTTGAAACTACCAAGCTAACTAAGTAGCGGAATGCTATAACGTTCATTACAAGAGAACAATCCCAGGGCTTTGTGAGAAACCTCGCGCCACAAGGCGAGTCTTTATACTTTAAGACTGCTTTCTTCTCATTATGCTTTGTGACAAATTAATCATGTATGTCCAATAGGCTTTACACTTGGTTGGTTAGCACTACCACACCAAATACCTATATATTTGTCAAAGAACCAAGTTCTACCTGGATTGTATAGGACAATATGCTCTTTGTTGACATTAAACAATAAGAAGCATGGTTCGATCTCATCGTGCTCTATTTCCTTGAGCATCTATATATAAAATTAATCATTAATATTCTCGCACGATTTTTCCAATTGACTCATGTGTGTTCTCATAATCCTTTAGGATTTCATTGTTCTCTGGAATCATTAAACTTCAGAGCGTCCTCCAGTATTGATTCATGGACATAGTCAGAGACAATCAAATGAGATGATTTTATTAATGATACAAATTAGTTTGTGCCTTACTCATCTACACTAGTGGAAAAGGGGCTATCTGAGACATAATGAAACGACACAAACCGGATGTTGCGACCTAACTACGTACTGAAAGTGTTGTTGACCAAAGTCAAAATGTCGTTGTATCAGGACTTTTGTTGACTTACACAACGACACTTCACATAATGTAGTTGACTTAAGTCAAGATAAGTTGATATAAGACTTTCGTTGACTTATACAACGTCATACAAGGGTGTATTGTTTATGTGGAATTTTTCAACGGTTAGGATTTAGTTCTGCTATATGACTGGCTCAGATGGAAAAATCTTACTTCGTTAAAACCGATGCTTATGTAGCTATCTCATACTTCAATTATTTCCTCTCTCACCAAAACACCACTGAAAGAGAAAATCTCTCGTTCTCCTCTCCAGTACCATCATCACTCCAACAACTCTTCCTTAAAAGTTAAAGTGAGCTGATGATTCTAAACTTGATAATTAAACATCCCGATCTATCAATTTTTCATTTTTGATTTTTCAGAGATAAAAACCCTAGTCGTTTCTCCACTTCACCTATTTTTTTGCAAGAGAAATTACTTTCTGTAATTTGAATTGATTTTAGTTCGATGTAATTGAATCTGTTATTAACCGAGGAGGATCTTTCGATAGGGTTTGATTTTCTTATGAAATATTATTTATTTTGATTTTATTTTGTAACTTTCTTTAGATTTCTGTTTCAGTAGTAAACCCTAACTAAATTTTGTTTTGATTTTAGTTTCAGACACCCCCAATTTCAGATAGGGCTTCTGTTCAAGTAAACTAATAACTTGTTGTTTGTAATTTTGAATTCAGACATTTAATCCTTGAGGATCTGTATTTTTTGATCTCAATCTCAATCCTTCTCTCAATTCTATCACAATTTTTTGATTTCGTATCTGTATTTTTGTGAATCTAATAACTGGTTGTTTGTGATTTTGTTGCAGGTAGGTTTACGGATCTTTAGCTCGTGCTGCTAAAGTTAGAGGACAAACTTCATACGTAGCTAAACAAGGCAAGAAGAACAAGCCTAGAGGTTGTACTCACAAGAGGATACAATACAACAGACGTTTTGTTACCGCTGGTAACACTTCTCCTTCTTCACACGGTTGATTTTAAGTTTTTCTTGGTGAGAATCATATCTTTCAGGATCTTTTGTGTGTGTACTACTTGTTCTAAGTGGTTATGTGAGTTTTTGTAGCGAGATTTTGTGGAATTGGGTGTTATAGATGTAGGGGTGGAACTACTGCCAGACTTACCCTGTCTTAAGCCAACCCCAACAATTTTTTTAGTTATGCGTAAAAGTCAACCCCCCTAATGCTGAAAGTCTAGTTCCGCCACTGTGTAGATGTTAACTTAGTTGTATTTTGAATATTTATGTAGAGTATAAACACTGATTCAGTGTGGAAAAGAAGGCTTGTAGTTGTAAATGGTGATTGGATGTTGATTTTACAAAGGGATTTTTGGTTGAGTCTTGTGACT
>JAJJMB010013055.1:662672-749856 GCA_023531105.1 Papaver atlanticum
ATTGGATGTTGATTTTACAAAGGGATTTTTGGTTGAGTCTTGTGACTGGTTATTTAAACAATTGGGAATTTTTGGATTGTGGTTGGGTTATTTTCAATATCATTGCTTGAGACCATGTATCAATAAAAAAATTTCTTTTTGCTCTGGCATCGACTGCAGCCTGGTGGTCCTGTTGGTAAGTGACCTTAGAGCAGAAGTGTTCTGCATAAATTTTCATAAGTGACCTTAGAGAAGAAGTGTCCTTGGTATAAAATTTCACTTGTTTTTGTTAGTTCAGTGATGGTTGACCTATACGTGTCGATCCCATGTTTCGTTGATTGCAGTTTGTGCTTCAATGGATGAGTTCTTCTTATATGAATCAGCTGTTGTCTGGTCTTGAACACTGTCACACAAAAGGTGTGTTGCATTGAGATATCAAAGGGTCGAATCTCCTTCTTGATAATGAAGGGATGCTTAAGATTGCATATTTTGGTTTGGCTTCATTCTTTGATCCTAATCACAAGAATCCTATGACTTTACGGTATAGACCTCCAGAGCTCCTTTTAGGGGCCACTGATTATGGTGTAGGTGTAGACCTGTGGAGTGCAGGTGGTATTCTAGCTGAACTATTGGCTGGTAAACCTATCATTCCTTGGAGGACGGAGGTAACACTCTTAACTTTATGTTATGTGGAGCTTGTAATAGTCCTTATTTTCAGTTTTCATTTCTTTTTTCTATTTGCGATCCCGAGTAAGGTGTCATAGACTCATAGCTAATACAACAATCTGTTAAAAGCACACAAGCTTCAATTATCATGCTTCCCTGATGTCCAGGAATTAGAAGAAAACTCCTCTTAAGGTTTTTTATGACCCATTTTATCTTGTCTTCTTTTGCTTAACTACTTTAGAAAGGCGTAATTATCATGCTTCTGTATTATTCGTGTAGGTGGAATAGTTGCATAAAGTTTTTAAGCTATGTGGATCACCTTCTGAAGAATATTTGAAAAAGTCAAAACTTCCACATGCTACCATATTTAAGCCTCAATAATGGTACAAGCGGTATATAGCAGAGACATTTAAAGATTTCCCTCCTGCATGACTGTCACTAATTGAAACTCTTCTTGCAATTGACCCTGCTGAGTGCCAAACTGCAACTGCTGCATTGATGAGTGAAGTGAGTTTTCATATCTATTATGTTTTTGTTTAATTTCTTCATCTTGTATCTGAATGTAGTATTTGCTTGATGGCTCTCTTTTTGATCCCAATGTGTCCGTTATACTTGAACTAAAGGTCGGAATAAGTGATTGGAGTCAAGTACTATCAGAATGTGTAAATGTTTTCCTACTCATGTCCGAAGTCCTTCAAGTACTCGTGTCTTGTGTAACTATTACACACATTTTCTGGTGGTTTTGTCTTGTTAGAGATGCTTCTGCAGTCCGGCTGAATAACTAACATTTTCAAGTGTTTTCCGTTGTTATCTGTATTTCTTTTTTGGCGTAGTTGCACTTGGTTCTGAGGTTTGTTTATGCACACACGCATGTTACGTATTTCAAACTTACCAATTACAATATGGTTCTTAAAGTTAACAACTATCATCCCTGTATGCAAAATCTGGTTACAGCCTTACAGGTGATTTGTTAATTTTAGAGAGCAAGAATATGTGTTTAAAGCAACATCGATGTCCTTCATATTACATGACTGCTCGTTTTAGCACTTTTGAGGTTTATTGAACACTGCTGATGTGGTCCAATCATGATTGGGATTATATAGTTAGCAGTGATTCCTTTTGGAGAGGATTGTAATTTACAAGTCAGACACAGTTCTGTTTCTGTTGTGCCCAGTTTTTAAGTTACACGAATGTGTTGAGCCGTCAGACTGTTCATATCCATCTTGGATTTATCAATCTTATTAACTTTTTACCTGGTTTATCCTTTTGAAATTGTGGAGAACTTTGATGATTGGACAAGTTGGCCTCTATATAAAGGTGGAGTTAGTGTGAAGGGAGATCTCAGATAGGAATCTTGGTGGGAAGAAGAGCAGGTTGGTTAGCATAATTTCCCCCTAATAAATTTGTCTAGCCCACGTTCCTTGGTATTGAAGTTGTAGATTGTAGTTGCTAGTGAAGATTTTTTTCTTATGCTTTGTCTCTTTTCCTTCTTTTTGCGGTAGTTAATTGCAGTTCGGATTTTCTTTACATCTCAAGGATAGAGTGAAGTAGATGCAGTTATGCAAACGTTTGCAAAGATACAAACTTGCAGGGTTTCGATTACGCCTACATTGCAGGCATTTGTTCCTTTCTGGAGAACGGGTACGTTAAAGTTGATTTCTTTGTTGTGAATTAAGTGGGTAACTGATGTCGTTTCGATTTAGTCTTGTGTTCAACAAATATCTTGCTAGGTTCTTTCCGATGTCGTAAACTAATGCCATGTTTTCGTTGTAGAAATTATTGACTTTTTATGTCACATGCTATGTGACTTGGTAGTTGTGTGATATCAAGTAGAGTTATGTCAATCGTTTTTGTATCGTTATTCAATAGAGTATCTGAAGCTTTTAAGTATCTAAAGCATCTATATCTTCATTGTAGATTGGCGTGATTGCAATTGGATAGATACGAGAGAAGTTATATTTGAAAATCCTACTTCTGCAAATCAAGTTGACCATATTTATATGAATCTAAAATAAGTCTTGAGGAGTGGTACTCAAAGGTAATTGATCTACATTTTATAGGAGCACGTAAGAAATTTTCTATACTCAAGGTACTGATGATTTTAGTAAGTAATGAATGCAGTCATGTAAACTTATCAGGGTGGTTGTAATTGCATATACTAGATTATTTCTTACACATCACATTCTTTCTTCGTTATACATCAATGCATTTTTGGTTTGTGGGGTTTTCTGTGAGTTCTTTGTGCAGTCTTTGCATCTATGTTTTCGTCAGCTTGTAAGGGAACATGTTTTTGTTTCAATAGTATTATATTAGGTTGAGTTGGGGATTAGGACGGTGAATTTGCAGGAATATTAAGTATTTTATAGTCGCATAATAGTAAGACGAACCTCGTTGGATTACATTAATACTATCTTACAGTAGTTATTCCTAAGTTAAATATTATTCCATTGTAGTTCCATGGATTTATGTTCTTGCACATATCTATATCTAAATCAATATTTACCAGTTCTTTGACATATCCGCTTTCCTTAAGTTATATGGGAGGCTCTCATAGGTACCACAAGTTTTCTTAAGACTTTCTTTTAGATGTTTTTTGCAGTAAAATTAATACTCTGGGATCTTTTGCTGCTAATCAACTATTGTGTGACGCATAATTTTTCAACTTTTTTG
This sequence comes from Papaver atlanticum, assembly GCA_023531105.1. Taxonomy (NCBI): domain Eukaryota; kingdom Viridiplantae; phylum Streptophyta; class Magnoliopsida; order Ranunculales; family Papaveraceae; genus Papaver; species Papaver atlanticum. The sequence continues at coordinate 665,988 of JAJJMB010013055.1, forward strand.
ATAATTCCATCGTGTAATGTCGAGTCAATGTTGTCCACCTCTTTTATTGGCATTGGATGAAACTTCATACGTTGTTTGGTTGTTTTTGATAATTGCTTTAAAAGCATTTTGTTTTGCAGGTAGGTCTCATCGTGCAATGGAATTCAAGAACTGTACCTGGATTCACCTTGCTGCTGGTGAGCTTTTTATGGGGATAGATTTTTAGTCATTTAGATTCAGTGTCTAAATCCAGACTTGATCATTTAGTTTCTTTTGTGTTATTGAACCTAAGTGTAAATTGATCAGTTATGAATTGTGTAACCAATACAATGATTTTTATTTGAATAGCCATTTGAATTTATGAATCCAAGTTTTATTTTAGGGTCATTTGAGTTTAGTGCAGATTTATTTATTCCCAGTCATAAACATTGCAGTCAACCAGATCTGATTTGGGATTCAACTGAATCATCTTTGGAATTCAGATGAATTTCTAATTATTATTTTTTTATATTATGAAATTAAATCTACGACGTTAACCAGCTTTCATACCCGGGTGACAACCAGAAAGTATCATAATTTTGAGTCAACTTGAAAGCGTTGTTCCATAAAAAGACACTAAATCTACGACACTTTCTGGGGCATCTTGAAAGTGTAGTATAACAGGATAAAACGACACTTTCGGACTATCTTAAAACGGCTTTTTCCCACTAGTGCTACTTCCTTTATAGGTGAGCATTGATCGAACCTGGTTGCCTCTCCATCTTACTTTATGGAGCCACGGTCTTAACTACACTTCCACCAAGTGTAGTTGCAACACCTTAGTTTATGGTGTACCCCATATTGAGGATTTCTAACCTTGCAGGCACATTTGCAAATGGTATGTGTGATTTTGTCACGTTGCTGATATCAGTATGCTTTCTGAAATTGATAATTCTTTTCACTTCACGTTTACATTTGTGGAGTACAAGAATCAATATGAGACTGAGTGGGAACACACCACGACAATTCATGTCGTTCCCTTGGGAAATTCTTCTCTTATCTCCCCCTTGCGACGTGAAGACTGTCTCATTAAAGTGACGAGCTGTAAATATAGCGGATAAGAGATTTCCTGTTAAAGGTTTCAAATGCGGATAATTATTGGGAATTCATATCCAACATAACTACTTAATCGTTTTGATGACCCATTATAATACGATGTGGAGTCGCAATAGCACGTATATAGCACAACCAAAAATGCGTAAGAATACAAATGTCAGGCTTATATCCAGTTACCAACTGGTACGTAGAAAAGGTTGGCTAATTGTGGATTCTAAAACGAATAAGTGAATATACGTGTAATATTGCATATCCCCCAAGCATTTATTGGAAGGTTGTTATGCATAACCTATCCTTAGACACCATCTGTAACCTTTGATGGTAGCCTCTGCGAGACCATGGGGTGAGGATGTTCTATAATGATCCTATTAAACATGCAATATCTATCAAGTCCTTTTGATGTAAAATATATAGCATTAGCAAGTTTGGTGAGACCTTAAATTGCATAATATGTGCTAGAATTATTTCAAAAATGCATAATTTCTTGTGATTAATAACTAATTAAACACTTCGAATCATCCACCAGAGCCATAAAGCACTTGAATGGTCCGCATTCTGCATGGATATGTTCATAAATATCACCTTGTTTCTTTTGAAAGAATGGGTTGTTTACCATTTGCATCTTTGGATGGTCTCAATCCTTTTTACTAAAGAATGACTTTGTAAAATGAGTTACATGCTTTATTACATTAAAAGTATAATGGGAGGGGAGGTGGTGTTTTTAGTATTTTAGAAACAGTAGATTGTGAGAGATGCCGTCACTTTGCATTCTTTCAAACTTTGTAATTCCATTTTCTTGTTCACTCAAATAAAAGGATGCCCATTTGAGTTCTTTCAAAACAGAACATCATATCACAATCAAAGTGTCTTTATGGTTATGGTAAAACTTGAATGAGTAAATTCCCAACATTACATTTTCGGTAACGATATGGATTCAAATATCCAAGTATTAGTGATTTACAGTTCACTAAACTAATTGGCTCATTATTTTCTCTAAAATGTGATTCCTATCACATTCATTAGAGGTAATTTGTAGATGCATTCCCATTCTCACAGTTAGTTTTCATATAATAACCATTTGCGCAGACTTCGTAGAAACTTAACAAAGTGTGGTTAGCTCTTGGTTCTTACAGAGCTCATGTAACTTTTAATCTTTATACCAATTAGGCAACAAATATTGAGCATTTCTTCGCTCGGCTATTACATGTGATGATCCAATCATCGCATGGTATTATATAAGGAAACAATTCAACAAGCATTTTAATATATTTCCTTAAGAGCTTCGTGTAATAAGTGGTGTGGCCTAATTACATAACAAAATAAAAATTATATAATTTACTTCAGAGTGTTACGGTTCATGAAGATGATATACTTTTCATCATAATGTACGAATGATCTTTTTTAACTCAAGTACTTTTGAGTATATCTCAAGTGCTTTAGAGTATTTCAGACTTATGGAAATGATATACTTTTCATTCCATATATACAGACAATGAATTTAATTCTTCGCAATTAGCTTTAAAAAAAAATGTTTATTAAACTACCATACAACCAATAGTCCAGGATCAAATCATACAAAATTCAGTTGAATAAAGATAATTAATAAACCTATCAAAAGGTAAGTGTATTAACTGGACAAGTTTCTTATTTCCACTGAAGTTGACAAGCGGGGGTATGACCTTCTTTTAATATATAGTGAGTTTGTTTTCCTTTAAACTCTCTATATATCTTGTAGTTGGCTGCTACTATATGATACCTGCATTCCATCGCTTGTACCATACTCAATAAATGTTTATACCAAGTGTCCAACTCTCATTCAAATGAGTCAGAAGTACATCTCTGTCTCATGCTTAATAAATACATTTCATGATGGAATTATAGCCCTTGTAGATACAATTGACTTCTGCATCAGAGGCTCTTTAATGACGCTCAAGTACTTCTGAGTCCAAAAGGTCAAATTTTGATCGAGTTGGTTTAATCAAAACTCGATCAACGGATTGGTCAAAGCCTGCTCAATTGATTTGACTAGGTCATGGTTAACAAAATTTCACATATATGGTCTATTATATATGAAGTACTCAAGCCCATTTATAATAAACTTGAAAAATATTATCATATTGGTCCAAATATATTGTTAACCCTAAAATTGGAAATTTCATCATCCAACTCTAGTGATCGGAAACTAATTGTAGAGATGTCCGATGATGATGAAATTTCTAAAGTATTTTCATAATAATGTTTATACAAACATAATAAAATTTCAAAGACATCCAACGGCTATACAAAAAGATATTCATGAAGCCGTATGACTGTTCCAATTAACGTTTCTGTGGACACAGCAAGAAATATCACGTACTTTTGAGTACTTTCCATGATTGGATATTTATGAAATTTTTACGGTATCTCAGTGAAAATAATATATACCACATATAAAAAATTCAGAATAATCCAACGGTTGAAATTCTAAAATAATTAGGTTTTTCTATGTTGTTATAATTAGGGTTTTCTGAACAAAGACAGTTCCACTAAAATCAGAATTTGGAGATTGCATCATATTCCGATTTGATTGAAATTTTAACAGAGTACATCATACCTAATTGGGTTGAAAATACTAAAATTTCATGAAAATCTATTGATGATATATCTATATTTAATAATCATACATTCGTGGAACCCTAATATATACTACGAAAACGAAATTTCTTTGTTCAAAAGAAATACCTAGTAACGCATCCATGATGATACAAAAATAGGATTAGAACCACGCCAATCTTCAAGAAATATCCATGACAAATCTTGAACGAAGAAAAAAAAAATGCACTAGTTGGTAGAGTCGTGCTTGATAACGTGTTTAAGGAGAAATATAGAAAAGAAAGAGATCTTATTCATTAGATATCAATGTAGTATTACATAGGAATAAGCCTCTATTTATAGGCTAAAGTGTCAACCCTGGTTACATATAGATGGGACGCACACATAGGACAAAGGCCCTACAACACAACCGAGAATATTGATCTGAAGTGAAATAAAATAAGCTAGACTAGAGTCAGCTCCTAATAAAGATACATTTTCCTTACCAATTTTCATATTCTGTTTCAAAATAATAGGTTGAGTTTTTTTTCCTTGGGTATGTAAAATTAGATAAATACGCTAGTTTCCATTAATAGAAAACCAAACACTACATTAAATGTAGTGATTAGCAACGGTAAGTGGCAGTTGCAAAGTGGGGTCGCAACAGTTCAACGTGAATTTGTCGCAACAGTTGAAAAATTAGATGATCGTAACACTTTCAAACAGTTGCAAAACTGAAATGTTGCAACAGCTTCACAAGTTGCGAAACTTTTGCAACATCAAAAAAATAGTGGTTTTGACTGGTCAACCGACTTGGTCAAATCAAGTCAAAATTTGGTTTTGGACCAGTCAAAACCACTATTTATTTACTTTGTAATCAAGTTTTAATTCTTCAGTTCCCCTGTTTACTTGGAAATCATTCCCCTGCAACAATTTCAGGAAAAATTACAGTGAAATTCTTCAGCTCTTACGCAAAAACATTCAAAACATATAACCATAAGTTTCTAAGAGACATAACTTAGGCAATACATAGTCATTTCATACATTGATGTTGCAAAAAATAAATAAATTCCAAGGACATCCAAATTCTGTGCGTAGTATCAAAAAATGACAAGTATATAATCGTTTCCCAAGTTTTCATTACCTATATGCTCAAACAAGTATAGCTTCTTGTTGCTTCATAACCAGCCTTGTAAATAGTCGCACTTACTGCTCATATCTGCGACCTGCAAAACCCATGTACACCATGAGAGTAGCCACTGTCAAAAAGAATTGTAACAGTAATACAGGAAAACAAATAACAGTTTTGATTGACACTTAAACTAAAAAAGGTTAGCTAAAAAGATTAGTGGTAAAGAAAAAAAGTTTCCCACTTTCTAAGTGATTTCAGAACTCGAGGACTACTTTTTTTCTTCCATATATCTTAGTTTAATAGATATGAAAAAGGTTAACTAAAACGAAAGCTAGCGCAAAGTATTTGTTTTCCTGTTTCAAAGTGGTTTCAGAAACGCACATACCTATTTAGCCAAACCAATTGCTTTTAGGATGATAAGGTTATTCTTCAGCTTCATTACTGTTTACAAGAATAGCGCCATCTGTAGAATCAACATCGACCTCAACAGCCTCTTCTTCTTGGGTTCCATGCTCTTCATGTTCTTCTCCGTTATCTTCTACCTACTGAGACAAAAAGTGAAACAAATCAACATCCAGTTCCCATCACGGAAGATAAGAATAATAAAAGGGAGCATTTTACATAGATACAAAGAAAGTGCCTGGATGGATGAATACCGTTTGAGAATTTTGCATGCGATAAGTCTTGCGGATGCACCTGAAAGCCTTTTGCCAACTTTTATCTAGTTCACTAACCTGTTCATCAAATAGATTTCAGACTTCTCAAATAAGAATAGCAAATCAAACGAGCGAGGAAACTTCAGTTAAAGCAAAAAATCACTACTACTTACCAGAGTCTCTGCAAACTCTTCAACTGTGCCGAAAGATTCCATTCTCATGAAGTGAGCACCTAGCAAGGTGATAAAAACACTAACTGAAGCAAGCAAATGCCACTTCTATCGGTTAGACAAACTTCAGAAAAGCCTGCAATAATATGGATTCATGATATACACTCAGACAACTAAATATCATTGGATTCAGAAGCAACTTGTGGGTAAAATCCAGTTAACGTTCGAAATCAAAAGCAAATACCATTGGATTCAGAACTCTGCGCATGCATGTAGGGAAGAAAATTAATCAAATAATGTTAAGTAAAACTAAAAACTGCATTTGTACCCCTTCAACTGCATAAACAAAGAAAGCACCTGGATGGATGGATGTCGTTTGAGAATTTTGCAGGCGATTAGTCTTGCGGATGCACCTGGAAGCCTTTTGCCAACTTCTATCTAATTCACTAACCTGTTCATCAAACAGATTTCGACTTCTCAAATAAGAATAACAACAGACCAATATCAAACGAGCGAGGAAACTTCATTTAAAGCAAAAAATCACTACTACTTCACAGAGAGTCTCCGCAAACTCTTCAACTTTGCCGAAAGATTCAATTATCGTAAAGTCAGCACCAAGCAAGGTGATAAAGACACTAAGCAAGCAAATGCCACTTCTCTCAGTTAAAAAAACTTCACTAAAGCTCGGAATCGGTTGCCCTTTCCTAGACCAATATTCCAATCTGCAAAAACACAAGTATGTGATTAGTACTAATTTCTACAGTTACTAACTGTTTCCGATATTTATTTCCTTAAGTCTCTCATGGAACAGCCAGATGAAATGAGAAAGAAAGCAAGATCAGGGGATGATTTGCACATTCTAAGTTTATTGCCTTAAGACTCTCATGGAACAAATAAGCTTGGACAACCTTCAAAACATAGACCGAAAACATAGAGATAAAAATTTAAGACTAAAATAAAATGAATTAGTTTTAAGTTTAAAATGACAATATCTGATCATCTTCCATTTTCAATTGCCACAGGCAACAACACTATTGTGTTAAAAGAGAGATTAATCCACCTTCCCAATATGGACAAATAATTTTCAGTACCTGCTCCCGAATCCGAATTTTTAAAACGAATTAAAACAAGTTTTCCCTAATCAATTAACACAACATCTACTTACCGTGATGAAAGAGATCAACCCTCCCAAAAAGTTAACCAAATTAATTTAATTTGGATAAGGGGATTATAAGCAGGAGCAGAAAACTAACCCTATCAACCCTGCTATGAATCAGGTAAACCAAAAAGAGTGAGAATAAATTTCACTCCAAAAGACATTACAAATTATCGAGCATAGATTTGATCCCAAAGAAACAAGATATATCAGTCAATCCAAAAGATAAGAAAGATCAATACAAAACAGATCATGTCCACATTGTCAACAACATTTAGAAGATTTCAAGGATGCCCCCAAATCAAATTAATATATCCTAAATCCTATATAAATTTTAGATAGCTGCAATTCTTTTACAAACCAAAAAGAAACATTTCCAAGCAACTTTTAAGCAAGTTTCATAAATAACAAATCAATTATGTCTAATCTAATAAGGTTTATAGAGAATGCTCCAACTCCAGGAGAATAAGAACCTGGATCTAAACAAAAAAATAAAAACCAGAGGAAAATCAAAATAAAAAAAAACATTTTTATTTTGCAAAAGAGATAAGAAGATTAATTAAAGCACTACCAATTGTATACCTCATCATAACATCTTCCATAAAACCTACCAAAAAGCATCAATTTCATAAAACAAAAAAATAAATTAGAATTAAGTTATAAAAACAAAAGCAAAGCCCTAAAACATGCTAATAAACAATCTCCAGAACCAATAATCAAACAGAAATACTCGAATTGAAACTTTATCGTTTCTTACCAAGTAAGGTTTGGTGAACATGACTCCTCGAGAGATTGAAAACCCTAATCACACTGCAATAAAGAGGCGTACACTAAATCAAATCAATCAGCCAAATCAAACGACGCATTATAAGAAATATATTGGTTTTAAGAAAACCCTAACCTTATAGTATCGAATAACTCCTCAGCTGCACTTTTCTTTGTGATTCAAATCGTCCTCAACAACGGTGTAAGGGTTTTAATTTGAGAAATATCAGATCTACGGATTCAGCAATCTTTTCATATAGAGAGAATAAAAAAAAAAAAAGATTCAGTGGTGGTGGTGGTGAATGAAGGAAGCTGCAGAGCTAGGGTTTGCTGGAGATAGTGTAGTTGAATCTTTCCTGATGGCTACATCCAAATAGATCTAAAGGATATAAACTACTTGGCATGCAAGATTCAAAGATAAACAAGATGTAAAGAACATGAAAAGTAGAGATTGACACAAGCATATAATGTGGTTCGGCCATGAAGACCTACGTCCACGTGAAAGAAGATGTTTTCTTTATTGATTATAAGGTCTTACCCTTGAAAGAGCTACAAATATCACTTAGATTTCTCACTCTCTCTTTCTCTAGATCTCTCTCAGGAATTCTCTGTAGAAAGACCATCTAAAATTACATGTTCATTTCCTTCTACATGAACTAGTATTTATAGGCAAATTAGGCTCGTGAAGGCCTGGTCTCGCCGAGTTAGTGGAGCTATCGTACATATTCTCATTACTTCGGACGAGCTATATACTATCCCTCGTGATGGCCTGCTTGGTTCTCCTTCCGAGTCGTCTCTCCATGTGCGTCATCGTGTTGCTCTTCCTTAGGGAATCTCGCACTGCATCATCCTTGGGTTATAGTATAGATCGCCCGAGTCTTCTGATACGATGTAGATTCGTCCACGTCTCTTCTGATCCTTCATTAAATGCAGTCATTCTTTTTAGACTTGACCGTCTGAGTCGATTAGACCATTCCTCACACGCGTCATTCATGTAACGTTGTATTAGGCGTCTCGATTTAGAAGAAATCACCTTTTAGAGTATGATTCGATGTTTCTACCTTGTCACCTTATCATGAATCAATCCCTTGAGATGTTGACACGTGGCCATCGGGTAATTTACCCTGACATTTTACTCCTTTTCTTTTCATCCTTCCGAGGGCATGATAGGGAGAAAATTTTGTAACCGTCCCGTCTTTATCGCCACGTCCGAGATTTTCGCCACGTCTGCACTTTTAGTGCGCTTTTACCTGTTGGACTTGAGGCGTGGGTATATTATTTCCAGAATCTTTCTTGAGGTAGAGAATTTTTGTCTCTTCTTTTATTGTCGTCTTCCGGGATTTCCGTCATTTTATTTATTGCGCCTTGACTTTCTTGGATTTGGAAACGTTGGTTGGTTTTCCGAGGATTTTTATTCCTATAAAAGTTATCTTAGGGTGGAGAATTGAATTTCATTCTCTTCTTCCCTTCTGTAGAGTTCAGAGCCTTTTTCATAAAAGCTTTTTATGCCTAGTGAAAGTTTTCCTCCCCGTCCTCCATGGCAGCGAGGTCTTTTCTCATGTTTTCTAGAGCATTATGGTATGCCCTCTCATTTGCTTGATTCGTCGTTTCTTCTTGATCTAATCTCTAGATCATCACCGATGTTTTATCAGAAAGACCTATCTGTTCGCACATCATCTTTAGCCCATTGATGGTTTAGGGAAATTTATTTGTCTGCTAGTATGGATTGGTCTTTTTGCTGAAAGATTTCCATCCGCCGTTGTATCTCTTAACATGGTTTAGTTTGGAAATACTTCATACTGTGTGTTTCTGTATGTTGTTTAGCTTAGAAACACTTTCTGATGTTGTGTGGATAGCCATTCAACAGGTGACAGGAGTTCTTGTGTTTTTAGCTGGTGCTAGATGAGTCGTGTCCTTCGAAGATCCATGATCTGTGTAAATTATTATTACTCTTTCTTACCAATGGTAAATGCAGATCGCCCAAGCTGCTGAGGATACTAAGGTATAAAATACTGTCTTAATATTTTAAGGTATATATACCTTGCCCCTGTTTTATATCTGAGCGTCTGATGGTCATGTGTGTTGTGCAGCGAGGGAAGGATGCTGATAGTTCTAAGCCATGGTTCTAAGCCATTGAATGTGTTCAGATTTGTTATTTCCGTCCTGTTTTAGCAACCTGGAGACGATGGGAACTCCTATTTTGTGGATGATTAGGTGTTGCATTAGGCTGCTCCTGCTCGTCATGGCGGTGTTGATCCAAGATTGGAATCGTAGTTTCCCCAGTCGGGCGATATAGTTGCTCCTGATGCTTCCGAGGACGAGGCTCTGATGGATACCGAACGGGATACTCCTGGCGAGGAACAATTGTGATGCTCCTTTGTTTTATTTTTAGATTTGAGAACTCTTTTGGCTCTTTTGGTTAATACTCCCTCGTGTTGTGTCCGAGGTGATGTAAGGTTGTTGGTAGTAAGTCCTCAAATGTTGGAGGCCAACAATACTTGTAATTACAATATTTGGTGGAATGGATGATAGTGTTTTCCTGCTGAAGTATTCCACATTACTTAATTTATTTTGATGGCTCTGAGGGGTTTTATGCTTACTGTTGGTCCAACCATGGGTGACAAAGCCAAGGAGTGGTCAGTTCCTTAATCAGATAGGGCATCTCTTACGGTGTTGGACTTTGAGTATAGCACATTCCCTTTCTCGCCTTAGTCTTATGACTTCATGGTCTTGGTTTTTTAATAGTGTCCGGTTTAGGTTACACTTGCCCCTGGGTTAAGTGGTAAGTTATTTGAGTCACTTTCTTATTAACCATTGCTTGGAAGGAAATATCTCGGTCAAGTGATTCTTTCCTTAGCCAAAGGCAAGTACCTTGATTCTGGATATCTCCTGTTATGGCAGGACATCATCCGATTTCGTGATCGTGATGGCATTACCTTAGGTCTATTTCCATCTTAGGTAACTTAAGGTGTCCCCCGCTTCATCTTGCTGCATTTGGCTAGATGGCACTGCCTTTGGTCTATGTCCGTCATGGGCAGCTTAGGTAATTTACCTATATCATTCGTTGTGGAATGGAAGGTGTGGATAACACCGTGCCATAATCTTGATGGACTTTTGTTATAATGCAAACATGGCATGATTATTCTATATGTAAATGCAAGAAAAATAAGGCAAAAAATTAAAGCAAAAATTGCCAGAAAACAAGTAAACATAAATAAAAGAAATAATCAATGGGAATAAGTGTGCAAGAGGAGTGATTCTATTATTCTCAAAAGAGGGTTTATAATCCCTTGGTACATTCGAGTAAGGTTTCATGACCTTTTTACAAGTAGGGATTTAAACCCTATTTTCATAGTTTGATCTTCTAAGCATTAGGTTGTTTAAGCATTATATTGCTTGAGATACTTAATATTCCACGGGAGTTCTAATTTTTCCCCATTGGGTTTGAGAAATCTGTATGCTCCATCACCTGCCTTGGTGATGACTGTAAGTGGTCCTTCCCAGATGGGAGCAAATTTTCCTGACTCGCGCTGGTATGGCGGGATCTCGCGCCAGACTTTATCGCCTGGTTTAAATTGCCTCTGATGAACACGTTTGTTGTATTTTCGGGCTAACCTCCGATGATAGTTTTCTAATCTTTGAAGGGTTATTTCTCGGTTTTCCTCGAGATCGTCTAGCTTAGAGAGTATCATGTCCGAGGTTAGGTTCTTTTCCCAAGCCTCAGTATTGGTTGTTGGGATCATCGCTTCAGTTGGTATGATCGCTTCTGTGCCGTAGGTGAGAGCGAAGGGGGTCATCCTTGTTGCTTCTCTTCTAGTGGTCTGATGGGACCATAGAACAGTGTGTAGTTGCTCACACCATCTAGCCCCATGTACATCTAACTTCTTTATGAGCATGTCGGCGATAGTTTTGTTAGTGGCCTCTTCCTGGCCATTGCTCTCGGGGTAGATGTGTGTGGATTTATTCTTTATGATCTTGAAACAGTTAAAGAGGAGATCGATGTTTTTCCCTCGGAGTTGGGCTCCATTGTCTGATGGAAGCTGGGATACCGAAACGACATATGATGTGTTAGAAGATAAATTTAAAGACACTGTGGTCTCTAATGTGCCTGAGGGCTGAGGCCTCTACCAATTTTGTGAAGTAATCCGTTGCAACGATTAAGTATTTTCTCTGCCATGTTCCATCTTGTAGGGGACCAACAATGTCGACTCCCCACTTGGCGAGTGGCCAAGGGCTTAGGACAGATTTTAAGTTCATTGATGGTGCCTGTCTTCTTTTACCAAATTTTTGGCATTGTAAACATGATTTTGCCATCTGCTTTGAGTCCTCGTTCATACAAGGCCATAAATATCCTTGTAATCTTGCTTTGTGAGCTAGAGATCTTCCCCCGCTATGGTTTCCTGCGTAACCATAGTGTATTTCCCTTAGTATTTCTTGGCCTTCAGCAAAGGAAAGGCATCTGAATAAAGGTCCCATATATGAATGCCTATATAGTATGCCGTCTCTGAGTTGATAGTTCCCTGATCGGGATATCACTTTGTGTGCGAGCTTTTGGTCGCTTGGAAGGTCGCCCTTGGATAGGTATTTCATGATTGGGGTTCTCCAATCGTCCTCGGGAAAAGCCTCGTTTTGGCCTGTTGTTTCCATATTAAGGATTTCCTTATCTATTTTTATGGGTATGGAGGGGAGTAGCACCCTCTCGATTCTTACATTCGTAGCCTATGGATCTGTCGTCATGGAGGAAATGAAAGCTAAGGCATCTGTGTGCCTATTGTTGTTCCTGTTTAGATGTCAGAAGGTGATGTTAGGTATCTGTCCGATATAGTGTTTGGCGAGTTGAAGATATCGCTGCAAACATGCATCGGAAGCTTGGTATATTCCATCTATCTTTCGGACGATAAGATGTGAGTCACTCATGAGTCTCACTTCATTGATGCCAAGTGCAATTATCACTCAGAGAGCATGTATGACTGCCTCGTACTCAGTTATGTTATTAATAGCAGGGAATTCTAGCCTTAGGCTATAAATGATCCTGCGGCCTATCGGAGTCGTAAAGACCATTCCGATGCCAGATCCTTCCGAATTACATGACCTATCTACAAAGACTTCCTATCGTCTAGGATTATCGGAGCGAAGTAGCTCGGGTGGATCTTCTAGCTCGTCCTCCATTCCCGGGATTTCTTCGACTTCGTCGGTATCGTCTAGGGAAAAGTTAACCAAGAAGTCCGCAACTACTTGGGTTTTTATTGCAGTCTCGGTTTGTTATTTTACTCCAAAATGTTTGATTTGGGCTTCCCACTTGGATATTCTGCCTGCTCTGTCAGCATGGTCTAATACAGATTCGATTGGCGTTTTTGTAATAACATTCACAGTGTGCACATGGAAATACGTCCGTAATTTTTGCATTGCATAAATCAGAGACAACACGATCTTCTCGATTTTCGAGTAGTTCTTCTCTACAGAAGTCAGGGTCGTACTTATGAAGTAAATGGGTTGCTCTACCCCTTTGTTTATGCGAGTGAGCACTGCACTGATAGAAGTGCGAGTTGTCGATAAGTAGATGTAAAGGTCTTCGCCTGGGTTAGGCTTTTGTAATATAGGCAGAGTAGCCAGATGTTATTTGATTTTTTGAAAAGCTTCTTCACACTCGGCGCTCCATGAGAACTTTTCGCCTTTTTTCAAGGTATTGAAGAAGTCCTTACATTTATCGGACGATCTAGCTATAAACCTTCCCAGGGTTGCCGGTCAACCATTTAGTCTCTGCACGTCTTTAACTGTTGCAGGCGTGGGCATGTCTAGTATGGATTGCACCTTAGCCGGGTCGACTTCAATACCTCGTTTGGTGACCAAGTATCCCAAGAATTTTCCTGAAGTTACCCCAAAATCACATTTTTCCGGGTTTATTTTCATATGAAACTTCCTCATTTGTTCAAAAAAAAATTGAGATCATTTGCATGATCTCGTGGGAGCTTGCTCTTGACGGGCATGTCGTCCACATATACCTTTAAGGTTTTGTGTATCTAACTGTCAAACATTTTCTCTACCATTCTCTGGTAAGTCGCGCCAGCGTTTTTTAATCCGAATGGCATCTTAGTATAGCAATATAGTCCTCGGGGAGTAACAAAGGTAATGTGATCTTTATCATCCTCAGCGAGGGGGGTTTGGTTATAGCCCGAATATCCGTCCATTAGGGATAACAATCCATATCCTGATGTTTCCTCTATGAGATGATCAATATTGGGGAGTGCTATCTTTCGAACAGGCTTTATTAAGATCACTAAAATCAATGCAGATTCGCACTCCACCATTTTTCTTTGGTACTATCACCATGTTAGATATCCATATTGGATATTGTACTTCTCGGATGACTCCTGATGCCTCCATCTTTTTTAGTTCATTTTGAATCGCCTCATGATACTCTGGTGTCACCTTTCGCATCTTTTGCCTTATGGGCTTGTGCTTAGGATTAATCTTTAATTGATTGCAACATACCTCGGGATCTATCCCATGTCCTCCATGCGTCACGCAAAGACATCGTAATATTCTTTTAATACTTGTACAAGTTTTTCTTCTTCCCCTCTGTCGAGAAGAGTACCAATCTTAACCATACCCGGGTTTTCGGGTGTTCTGGTGTTTACTTCTTTTGTAGGTTCCGAGGCCGAGAAATTTGACCTAAGCTCCCCGACATCGGAGAGGTTCTGTAATTGCTGTAAGGGTTCCATGGGTGAGTCCGAGATGGGAACATTGTCCGAGGTGGGTACATTACCCGAGCGCCTTGCTTCGTTCGTTATTGTTATGTAAGCATTGATTTCGACCTGGTTTTTGGCGTCCTTAGCCCCCTTCTTCTTTGCTTTAGGGGAGTTTACTCTGTTCTTGTCATTTTATACATCCATGTTGTAACAGTACTTAGCTTCGCCCGAGTCTCCCATGATCTCTTTGATCCCATCGGGTGTTGGGAACCTTAGCCTCTGGTGATAGGTCGAGGCGACCCCCTTGATCCCATGGACCCAGGATCGCCCGACAATAGTTGTGTAGGGTGAAAGTACATCTATCACACAGAAAGTGGTCAAGGTGAGGATTTTTCCTACATGAATTTCTAGGGTAACCTCGCCCCTTGGGCGGGTCGTCGAGCCATTGAAGCCAAATATATATAGGTAGATGGTATTAAGCATTCGTCTCTAAGACCCATTTGTTTGAACGTTTCGTAAAATAAGATTTCGAAGGAACTTCCTCCGTCTATCAGTATCTTAGGCATGGCCCATGACAATACCTTAGGCTTTTCTTTCTCGTCCTTATGTTCGGGGAGTGCGATAGCCATCGAACTACCAGCGGATCGTTGTGGTTTCGTCCTCCATCAGGTGCCTCGGAGGCTTAAAAACCAATAGGTATTTTCATACACTCCTCCATGGGGGGGTTCCTTTTCTACGCTAAAGACTTCGTCACCTTCGAAGTTTCGCTTGTGGATTCGTTCTGTAATATTTCCTTCAGGTGCGGGGGAAACGATAACCGAGTGCGATATCGTGTTGCACCCCAAATATTGTACTTCGTGAGGAATCTCCACGCGATGTATGGGTGGTCCTGCTACGGGTTGGATCGCTGGCTGCACGATGTACTCTTGGAGTTTACCGTCATCAATCATGTCTTGGACCATTTTCTTGAGATCTCTGCACGAGTCCGTCGTGTGGCTATAGAACTAGTGGAATTCACAGAAATCTGTCTTATTTTTAGCGCGCTCGGGATGCTATCTTCTATTCCATGGGTAAGTGATCTTACATTTCCCGTCGATCTTCTTAAAGATCTCGGATATAGCAATGTTTTGCTATGTGTAGACTGGGTCTACAAACTTTACCTTCTTTCGTTGGGCTTGGTCTCGCCCTTTCCATCCTCTACTTCGATGTTTATCGAATTGAGTGAACCAGTTGTCGGGCCGTCCTGCTCCTCGGACTTGTGTCTGAGGGTTCTGCATTTCTACCAAATTTGCTCCTCTATTGGTTCCTCTAACCAATTTGTCATATGTCCCATCTTGGAGTTCTTCGAGGGCTATGTAGTCCACTTGAATCTCTCATAGTTTTCCTAGACATGGTGGCATGGTTTCGTACTTGCGGACGAATGTGGGGTCTGTTTTTCTCAGACTGTTTTTGAAGCCCAAGATCGCGTAGGCCTCTGGGACTCTTCCGATCTCGGCACATAACTTTCTCCAGTGAGTCACGGGAGAGCGGAGCGACTCATTTGGTCCTCGAGCTAATTGGAATAGCATATCGATCTCTGGCTTGACTCGGCTGTTATATATGTATGTTTCTAAGAATAACTCGGACAGATTATCAAATGATTTAACCGATGCTTTCGACAGGTTATTGAACCACATTAGGGCCTCGTCTTTTAGACTGGATGGAAAGAACCTACACATTATTACATCGTAATGATTCCACTGTGTCAGTGTCATGCAATAGGATCTGAGATGTTCGATGGCATCGCCGGTCCCACTTAAGGGAGTTGCAAATGTTGGGAGCGAGCATTTCCTTGGAAATGGTGGGGGAAATGGACTCTCCGATAAGGGAGATTGTCCAGCCACTTGCATTATTTCCGCCAACTTTTTGCCTTCTTGTTTTCCTGTAGCCTCTCTGCACATCGCTTCGAGTTGACAGAGTCGGGCTTGTAATTGGTAGTCATTATGCCTCGTTTCGGCCTTCTTCCTTTGTCCTTGTGCTCTTTCGGGCGAGAAGGAAGTTTCTGGGCGATGATATCTTGATCATCCTGAATCCTCGTCTGATTGCTCGACGTACATCACTATCTTAGAGCTAGTTGACTTTGAAGTCTCCCCTCATTTGGGATTTATGACTGCATGGTTCTCGGCCACACAGTTGGTTTTTACTTCATCTTCCTTCTTTTTTTCTCGTCTATGCTTGGGATCGACATCGGACGATCCCTCGGACGAACTCTCCTCCTCGTTTGGGACTCCTCGGCTTCCCTTGGGAAAGCGATCCTTTGTCTCCTCGTTTAAGACTCCTTGACTTCCCTTGGGAAAGCGATCCTTTGTCTCCTCGTTTAAGACTCCTCGGCCTCCCTTAGGAAAGCGATCCTCTGTCTCCTCGTTCGAGGTGTCAAGGATATGGACTCGCTCATCATCTTGCAAGCTTTCAAAAGGATTCTCCTCCTCGGGGGCCTTCTTTATGATAGGGAGAGGTACTTTTTTCTTTGTTTTGTGTCTTAGCTTGCGGTTTTTTACGTTCTAGCCTTGTTACGCTGTTCTATCTTTTTCATTCTTTCCTCCTGCGCCTTTGCACTTCCAGAATAGCTGCAAGAGTTGCAGTGGTGTCTCTGAGGTCAGAAGAGCCATCCTTCTTTGCCTCATTGTTTATCGTTTTCCTTGGCAATCGATTCAACCCTCCTGGTTGAGTTATATGGATATCATCTTGTCCTTCGAAGGGGTTTCCCTCTTCGTCGGAGCTAGAGATATCTGTTAACCCTTCCCGATATTGGTTATCTGGATGTCCCTCTCCTGGGAGTACACCGTGGTGCATAGTTTCGCCTGGATCCATTCAATCTAGTCCTTCGGATTGGGCTCCACCGGCTTCACCTTGGCTCGTGCGAGAGGATCATCTCGTCAACATCGCCTTACCTGCGATATATGCAATAATGCTCAATTTGTCTTTTCTTCTAGAAAAGAGAGACCCTAAATTTGCAGGTCATGTGCAATAGCTAAGTCAAAGTTCAGGCTTGACAGTTTAGTACAGGAAGACCTTCTTCTACACGTCATACCTTTACTGGGGAAAAACCAAGTTATGACGATTGAGTACGTTTTCCCCATTTTAGGAAATATTTCTCATCATCTTTAAACTATTGATTTTGATCAAACTTTGAGTTTGATGAATGATTATATACTCATTATCCCTTCCCCTTGACTTAGAGTTAGATTTCTAAGAAGAAGACTATGGATTATCTTGAGTTTTTTTAAAAGATGAAGAATATCATGAGTAATTTGTCTTTTCAACTTTCATAGGATGATATTTTCTCTTATGAAGTTTACTGACTTAAACTTCTTCCCAGCTCTTTCATGGAGGAGATCGTTTGAGTGCTGTTTTTGAGTGTTTAAAGCTTCATTTTCACTCCGATCTTCTACTCTCCTAAGCATCTTAAGGAAGGTACAAGAAATCTTAAAAGAACGGAATTTTTAAAGAAAATCGACGAAAAAGATGTAGTTTGTGGGATTCTGAGGCTCTTCAGGACTTCACTGATCGTGAGGATCGTGCTGTGTCCGAGATCTACTCATGAACTTGAACAGAATTCTACACAGTGGGGTGAAATCCACTTCTCTCAAAGAGAGTATGAAAACAATATAGAGCTGTTACTAGGGAGGTAGATTAGATCTTCATACCGTGGGAGTGAAATCCACTTCTATCAAAGATATTATGAAAACAATATAGATCTGTTACTAGGGAGGTAGATTAGATCTTCATACCTCCTTGTTTCTAGGGCCAAAATATAGTTGCATCTTTTCTGATGGCTACACCCAAATAGATCTAAAGTCTATAGACTACTTGAAATGCAAGATTAAAAGATAAACAACATGTAAAGAACATGAAAAGTAAAGATTGACACAAGCATATAAGGTGGTTCATCCATGAAGACCTACTTCCACTGGAAAGAAGATGTTTTCTTTATTGATTAAGGTCTTACCCTTGAAAGAGCTACAAATATAACTTAGATTTCCCACTCTCTCTTTCTCTAGATCTCTCTCAGGAATTCTCTGTAGAAAGACCATCTAAAATTATATGTCCATTTCCTTCTACATGAAATGGTATTTATAGGCAAATTAGGCTCGTGAAGGCCTGGTCTCGCCGAGTTGGTGGAGCTATCGTACATCTTCTCATTTCTTCGGACGAGCTCTATACTATCCCTCGTGTGGCCTGCTTGGTTCTCCTTCCGAGTCGTCTCTCCCTGTGCGTAATCGTTTTGCTCTTCCTTAGGGAATCTTGCACTGCATCATCATTGGATTATAGTATAGATCGCCTGAGTCTTCTTATACAATGTAGATTAGTCCACGTCTCTTCTGATCCTTTATTAAATGCAGTCATTCTTTTTAGACTTGACCGTCTGAGTCGATTAGACCACTCCTCACACGCGTCATTCATGTAACGTTGTAGCAGGCGTCTCGATTCAGACGAAATCACCTATTAGAGTATAATTCGATGTTTCTACATTGTCACCTTATAATGAAACCATCCCTTGAGATGTTGACACGTGGCCGTCGGGTAATTTACCCTCACAGATAGAATGAAGAAGAAGTGAAGTGAGGATAAGATTTCTTTCGATAATGAAAAAGTGAAGTGATAATAATGTTTAGTCGAGTCAGTTTTGATCTTAATGGGCTGAATAGTCAACTAGACCGAGTCAATTAAAAAGTGTAGGCAGCCACACTTCTTTTTGCATGCGTACAACTCAATTCAGTTGCAATTCGTAACAAAAATGAACAGTTGCAAGTTTTGTAACTGTTTGAAACTGTTGCGAAATTTTTACAACTGCAAATTCGCAACAGAGACAAAGCTGTTGCAAAATCCAGTTACTAATCCTTGAATTTGGTGTAGTAAAATATTGTAACTTCATTACTTTGCCTACAGTAAGGACCATATCCTCTCTTTTAACATATTTTGAGGACAATTTCTCTTTCTTGTTTTTCTCTTTAAAATATCAAGGGAGTCACTTTTATTTCTTAAAGATAAAGTAAGAAAAAACATGGAAAAAGAGTTCAAATGATCGGTTTCTTATTTCTCGTGCAGAACCTAATGACAACCCACGAATTGGCACTTAAATGAGTCCAGAATCCCGCGATGCAACTATCGTAGGTCAAGATTTTTCCTTTGAAAATAAGAATAACTTAGAACTAAAAAACAAAATCCTGTTAACATTACTAAATATATAAATAATATTCAAAATACTTAAATGGTTATAATCCAAAATTAAAATAATCAAATCGTGAAAGTAAGTAACAATGTGATAACCTTGTTACTAAGTGGAAACTCAAGAAAACCCCCACACTGTCGGATAACCGCAATTACTAAGTGGGGACAATATTGGTTGAGGGACGAGTCTTTACAAATGGAATCAGAGCCGACGACCGGTCACATGCTGAGGGTAGGAAGGCACGCAGGATGGGGTTGCTTCGGGTACGTACTTGTCTCATGAGGGGAAGGAAACGTCAGAGATGTGGGATTGAATATATATTCTAGAGCCGAGGATGGCTCCAATAAGGTGTTGGTATTGTAGTATCCTGATTTCGGCAGTGGTTCACCGACTGGAATATAGGTAATGGTTTGTCCTTTCCTAGCACCGAGGTCTTTTCAGCACAATTGGCTCAAGAGTTGTCAGAAAACTCTGCGGTTAAGCGTGCTCGGGCGGGAGTAATCCAGAGATAGGTGACATCCCGATAAGTTTTTGCTGGATTACCGCAGCGAAGTCCATCAAAAATTCCACACTGTCGGATAGCCGCAGTGGCTAAGTGGGGATAGTCACTACAGATTCAAACACACTTATCTTTTTGGGACAGATGCAGTATATTGCAGTACCTAATTTCTATTATGGACCTTATGGTTAGCTATAAATGAGCTAGAAACCTCAAAAATCAAACAACATTTGAAGAAAACCTATCTTGGGCTATGAAACAACAATAGGAGTATTCCTGGCTATAAAAACCCTACCTCAAGTTTTGCCAGGCAATTTATCAGTTCATAACCGACTAGGAGGAACCAGAAGGACGACGACAACCTCAGTAGGAAGGATCGTCCCAAACATGGACCGGATAAAGATCAACACTAATGGGGCATCCAGGGGACACCCTGGGTTTGCGGGTGCAGGTTTCATTTGCAGGGATGTGGAGGGGTGAACTGTGATGCCTTAACAGCAGAAACATGGGTCTTCCTTTTACCATCCATAACCGCGACGAAAAGACAATGTCAAAAAGTTCTTTTTGAGACCGATTCATAGTTCGTTACCTCTCCTATTACAACACCTTGGTATATTTAAGAAAAGGTCGATAAAATAAAGAAAACAATGCGTCAGATAATCCGAATATATTGATATCCAACTATAAAGAAAGAAGCAAGGCAGCAGACGACATGGGCAACCATGCGGCAGATGGAAGTCAAATAGGAAATCTATTAACAAAAAAATGGGAACATGCAATCCCATTTTTTATTAATCAAATTATTCTACATGATTCTATGGATATCATATACCCACGTGAAATTGTAACATAGTTCTCGTTTATTTAATGCTTCAGAAGAAGGGAAAAAAAAAAAACATCTACTCCCTCCGTTTCAAAAAAATAGGCTTGTTTCCTTTTTTGGATGTTTCAAAAAAAGAAGAAGCTTGTTTCCTTATTTGGAAAGTCAAATGTTATTAGTTTACTAATGTAACCATTTAGGAACCACTTTTCTTTTTTCTTTTTCTCTCTTAATATGAAGAGGGGACCACTTCTCTCCCCATCTTCTCTCTAATATCAAATCAATTGGGCCATGAATAAAGTAGAAAAACTATGAAAAAAATGGTTATAATGATTAGTTTTCTTAATCCTTATGCAAACCAAATAAGCCTATTTTTTAGAAACGGAATGAGTAATTTTGTGTAATTTCTTAGATTTTACACATATTTTAGGTAACAATTTTTGTTTTAGTTTTTTCTTTTATTCATTTGCAGAGTTGCAGTACCTAATTCGTTGGATAGGGTATGATTTTAGGATTTGTTTACTTGGGATATTATGTATTAATAATAATAATTTTATTATTAGATAAAGAGTATTACATTAGCTAGTTGGAAGCCTAACAAGCTAAGCTCCAACAACGTACTACTATATTAATTGAACAAGTTGCTGTGCTAGCCTACCAGCGAGCCTCATGGGTAATCTAGCCAAAGGAACCGAAGCGGATGGGGGCTGAGATTGTGTCACAAGGAGGCAAACTAACTTTAACTTCCATGTTAATTCCTGCAATATTATGCCATTGGGGGCTCGAACCTGGGACCTCCTGGAACGCATAAAACTTTGGAAAATGAGGATAACCAGCTGAGCTTGGTGCAAATAAATGTCAGCTTGAGAAGTAATTAGGGAGGGACCGTTGACATTACTAGAGCGTCTCTGATACGGGTTCAAACAGTGTAACGAACTAATAACAATGCACGTGGTACAAAACTTATTAATCCGACAGCAGTAGCAACTAGCAAGCATAAATATTGACAAACCACTAGCTGCCTGCATGTGTTCAGTACATGCAATAACAGGGAGAAAGATAGGACTGATCCAGTAAAATCCTACACCCAGCCATTAATAGAGTTCACACTTTAAACACAACATTAGCTTCAATCCAATAACTTTTTCTTGACGGATCCAACAACAAAATTTGCTAACCATACTATACGGTTAGCTCGGTTTACAGGCACACGCTGCTTACTTTGCTACTTTTTCGAATGATCGCCCAGCTGATATATATATAACCAGCTGCTTTCAAAGCTTAAGAGATAAATCAAGCTCCAATACTCCCTCATCCGACGGCACTACAGTAGCTGCACTTACGACCGAGCATCCGCTAACGTTTGATGGCCGGCCAGCTGCCAGGTTAGAATCAGATGTATTGTTGTGCGAATCGTAGTGTTTATTATCATTTGCATACAAAAGAGAAGAGCATCGAGAAGCCCATGATGATAAAGAATAGGGTGCTGGTTTTTGTATCATGGAGGGAACTTGAATACCTAACGACGATGATTTCTTGATAGAGTCCCCACTACGATTATGAAGAGGTGACGACCATGAAGATAATACTGAGCTCTTAGTTGATGATAAGAATGTTTGGCGGTGCCGTAGGTTGTTGCTGCCGTGACTTGCTTTATAGTAACTATAAGCTGCGATTGCGGCTAGAGTAGCTGTACGTTCTCGTTTATGAGCATTTTGATGCCCTCCTAGTGCTTGTGCACTATGATATTTCCGGTGACAGTAGTTACAAGAGAAGTACATAGTCTTCCCTACTATTTTTGGCTGCTGCTGCTGCTGATTAGTAATTTCAGTTCTTGCTCCTGGATTGCCTAAATCTACATTATCGAGGTTGAGTGTATGATGATGAGGAAGAGGAGTTTGATTATGATTATTGTTGGAGTAGTAATCTTTGAGAGACATGGCTTTCCTCTGGTGATATATACCTAGTACTAAATGGTTCTACCAATATCACTACTGAATATGTTAGGGTATATATAGGATGAGCTGAGAGGACTATCTCAATGATCATTGTACGTAAAATCACTATTATTAGTAATTTGTAAAGGTTTTAAAGGATTTTAATTCTTATAGCAAGTACGTACGATAGTATTCATGCAGGGAGATTTATTGTTCATTAAATCAATGGCCATTAAATGTGGTATAATCATACCTAGCTAGCTAATCTATCTGGATATATATATTAGAATAAAAAAATCTAAAAACAAAAGGAAAACTGGAACCCAAAAAGAAAAAGAAAAAGTTCCCCCATCGGGTGGCTATTTGTTATGGGGGCTGCTACACTTACGGACGACTAATCCCACAAAACGACCCGATTGGGAAATGAACGGATAAGATCAAGACTCTCAACATTTGGATAGGTAAAGGTTATGTGTGAGACCCATCCTGTATTGCACGCGTGGTCAAAAAAACGGGAATATGGCTCGGTCAACTTATCATTTCCGATTTGTTATGCGCTATGCTGCTTTTAGCTGGTGATAATTAAGCATTAAAAGCTAAACACGGAGTGATTACCCGGTCACTCAATATTTGTTTGACCTTATACTCCATCACCCCAATCTCCCAAGTTTCCTTACACTTCCCTATTCATTTAGCCTCCTATTCGTAAATGCCTATTGTTCATATGTTTTCTCGGACTTGTACTTTAAATGGGAAAATGAAAACTGTTGAGAATCTGAATGGTTAGACATAGTCACTAAAGCTAGCGAGAACAGGTATTCCGGGTTAGTCCATGTCTCATCACAATCTACAAACACCGCCAATAATTTTGATGTGTCAAATACTCACTAATTAGAGTTGTTCCAATGGTTTCCTGCTCTGACCTGGATTGACTTGGTTTAATTGCATGGAAATGCGGAACCATTACATGTTTCACTTAATTGCATGTGATGATCAGACGCCTTCATTTTATAATGTCAAGCACCCTTTCCTTTCAAAATATGGGATGATACTTTTTGTGAATCTTGTGAATAAACGCCACACCGCCGATGCCCATCCTATAACGAACATTTACATGTTTTTTCTTCTTTTTGTTTTTGATTAGTAAAGAATTTTCAATCCTAACGAGTTTCGGACTCAAATTCATTGGTTTTCTTATACAATAACCTTATTACTGCACTACACTGACATCGGTTCTTTATGTGTGTTCTTGTGTAACCCAACATGCCACATATACCACATACGTATTCTATCTATGTATATTACGTTGCTGTGGAGTCGGTGATATGGTTATCTATAGGGCTGTCAATAATAGTCCGAAATCCGTTTCCGAGAATTCATGATCCTATAGGATTTTATCCGTTATATCGGATATCGGATGTCGGATCGGATTTCTTATCGGATTTTTTCCCATTAACGTAACGGAATCGGATTAGACCCCATCCGATTGTTAAGTTCCGACATCCGATAACACATAGGAATGTATTAGTAATTTCCTACCTCTAGGATAAAGATGTTGACTATCGGAAATTGTATTCTTAGAAATTATTATACATTATCGGAATTTATCGGAATTTCTAACCGGATTAGTAATTTTTAATTCCTTTTACCCAATTTTTTCATATTTTTAGGAATTATCGGAAATTATCGGAATTTATCGGATTTCCGATAAGTTAACCTATCGGAATCGGATTCGAATTTTAAAATTCCGTCAGATGTTATCGGATTTCGGAATTCCGATAACTACTAACCTATCGGAATCGGATTTTCATCCGTTGCCAGCCCTAGTTATCTAGCTATATATATTACGTTGCTATAGAGTCTGCTGTGATATGGTTATTTTAGAATATTCAATAGTATGCACGTGAAGGTAAACTACTTATAAATTCGATATCAGTCGGACTTCTAGTCGCACTGATGTAGCAAAAAGACAGGACAATAAAGAGGGTGGAACCCACCAAAATTTATTACTATCGCTATAACTTCACACTTTTTGCGTGGAAGAACTACGATAGGGTGGTAAATGTACTGACGGGGAATCACAGATTCAAGAAATAACACGTTATTATATCAAGTTTGACGTGAGCTCGTAAAAATGATGATTACGATGATGATAAGTTCTTTTCTTTCTTTCTTTTTTATCGGTAAATTAAATATTATATAGATGAAAAATCAGAGTACTGAAATATAATCACTGACGCTCACGACCAAAAAGAAAAAAGGAAGCCTGAAAAGAACAACTCCAAAACAAAGGGAGCACAACTGAAACAAAGACGAAGAACAACAAATATCACGTGAACCCACAGTGCACAACTTAAGGTGGCTCGAAAATCACCTCCTTCCAACTGCCTACAAATTGCTCCGGAGAAATACCTTGAAAGACCCATTTTCTGTGAAGCCAATAGGCAACCGTTAGCTTCTCTGAATCAATAATTTCAAGATGAGTTTTAGAAAGGTTCTGGAAGGCTCGCAAATTTCTCTCCTCCACAGACACCAAAGAATTGCAGCAGGAAGAACCTTGAGCACTAAGGATTTTCTACGTGTGTTTGACCTACAAGGCTAACTTGAAAACAACACTATAACGTCGGGAGGAGTGACTCCAGGTTCCAATCCTGTAGAAAAATATACCAAATACGCCACGCCACCTTACAACGAATGAGAAGCTGGTTAGCAGATTCCGCATCTTGCACACATAAGTAACAGTGGTTAGCCCAATCATTGGTGGAGCCAGCTTTTCCAAATGAGGGGGGCTAAAAAAAATTTTTGTCGAACCTCTAGTCAATGTCCATCACATACCTGCCCTATATAATAACATGGAGTAATATCGTGGCCAAACATTTACAATAAGCATCAGTTAATAGAAACGGAAGAATGAAAAATGATAGAAGAAACAACATTAACGATGGATACAAGCTTCCGCACATACCTAGTTTAGAAAATGTATACTTCTTCAAGCTCAGACTATAGCACATGCCTTGCATAAGTGACATATAAAGCATATATAAAGACCCAAGCTTCAACTCTGGCAACCCAAAAGTACCTCCCATCCCAAAAATGATACCAAGAGTCAGCTCTGGCGACCCAAGCTGAACTATTGGAGTTGCAATTCATGCAAGGCGCCCCTGTTATTTACTGTCTTAGAAGGTAATACTCATCTAATTGCGACGAACTGGGGGTAACCCACCAAGTGTTTGGGGTGCTTGAGTTGTATCTTGTATGGAAACAAGACACTTCAGGGAGGTATCCTAATATTAATCGCCTTAGACTCTTAGAACGAACAACAAATACGTTGCATACAATTAGAACCCATTTAATCTCTTGTTATTACCGTCTTAGAACTATTACCGAACACCTCGCAAACATTTAGTAACCACCGATATGAATGTAGTGGACAAACAGTATGTATACGGTGGACTAAACTGTTGATTACTGGTGGACTAAACTGATCATTTTCATTTTCTGTAAGGGGAAACTACTGCTTCGGTGAAGTTTTGTAAGAAATAGGGGGCTACAGCCAGGTTTAGTCGACCGCCAACCTCTTTTACCCATAACGTCTTGAGTATATATTTCTCAAACCCAGCAAGGTCAAGAAGTTCATCATTATGTTCTCATTCTCTAAAAATGATCTTATATATTTGGTCCCATAATACATATGAGCTACTAGAAGACTCCGAAAATACCAAAACACTTGAGGTAACCAAAGAGTGAGTCCAAATCCAGTCCAATATATCCTAAGAGTTAACCAGCTATTATTAGTAGTTCATCGCATTCAGGCCACAAGGACCCACGGATTTAAAAGGGTTTCCAAATTTTGGCATTTGGGTTTAGATTGCGCCCACTTAGGCTGTTAGTCCTCCTGGAGTAAGATCCATAAAGAAATCGGCCAGAAAATGAACAAACCGGAGCCTAATCAGCCTACGTTTTTTCTATTCAACGTTAGTCGAAACAGTGCCCAATCATTCCCCAACAAGACTTTGCTATAGACTACTTAAGTGGCAATACCCCCTTTTGGCTAGGGCAGATGGAGTACTACTGGCTAGTAGCTTGACGTACTTTAACCCCCTTGGAGCTGCTGAACATAAAGGTTACACAGTACTTTAACCTTTTTGGATAACACAAGCAAAACTCAAAGGTTACACAGTACTACTTATATAATACAGATGATCAGTTGTTCAGGGCTAATATCTTAACGCAGTGTTCATAGTATGATCTGCATGCACTATTTTAGAATCCTGTAGATAATTAATCGGGGTTAAGACCCAAAGTTGATGGAGTAAAGAAACTAGTAATAATTACTCGTGGATCTTAGTGCCGCCTGATCTTTACTGTCTATTTCTTACTTGGTACTCAACTCCTTCCTTAAATGCCTTAAACTGTATGTTTAGATGAGTTTGTTATGTTTTTGTTCAAGAAAATTAGATGATTAATTAGATGGGTTTGTTGTTACTTTTTCCTGATAATACCGGTAGGCTAATTGATTGTGCAACCAAACTATATAATGGCAATTCATCAGATTGCAGGTGTACGCCATTTTTAATTAGCATTTATTACCTGACCTCAGGTCAGTATTTACTTTATCTACGGTGTATTTAAAAAGGTCAGAAAACCTGTGTACTAATACACTACATGTAGTAGACCTGCCAAACTACAACCCTAAGGTCCATTACCTGACTTCTTTTCCCTGACATGAAAATCCAATATTTTTCATTTACAACCCCTTTCCTTCGATGACACCACACTGGGTGACGTAACCACTATTTAATGGTAAGTGTACATACAGTGGGATTTGGAAAATCTATTTTGGGCTTTTACTTGTGCATGCAGGATGCAGCAGTGGAGCTGGATGATGGGATGTGGGGACAAACCTGACACTTTGATGTTCATGGCCGGAAGGGACCAGTTTCAGCTATCTGATGTCAGTGAGCGACCATAATGAATCTTAGCGGTATAATTATGCGCCAAAGTAATCATAACAGTATTATCTATGATTAGCGGTACTGCTGTAAAAATTCGTTGTTTTGGTAGTAGTCTAGTTGATATCCATCACTGTTGAAGAATAACCTTGATAACCAGGACTTGGTAGATATCCTTGATGATATCCAAGATTTGGAGGTGATGGATAACCTAAACAATACCGTGATGGTGGGTAAGAATCTAGTTCATGAGCATGTCCTAACTCATCTTGATCTGAATAATCACCTCTTAGGCTCTTCCTCTGCAGTTGGCCGAGAAATAGATTCGGTGAATAACACCACTACCCAAATCCAAATCCAAATCCAAAGTCTTTTCCAGTAGTAAGTACCGGGTCGACTAGAGAATATCTCATAAAAGTATAACATAGTTTTTACGCCGGCCTGTCAGAGCCTTGCACAACTTGCACTACGGTAAGCAAATAACACCACTACCCATCACCTTCAAATCTACCTAGCTCAGCTGGTCATCCCCGTTCCCCAAAGTTTCATGGCTTCCAGGAGGTCCCAGGTTCGAGCCCCCAATGGCGTAATATTGAAGAAATTAACATGGAAGGTAGAGTACCACCACCATCCGCTTCGGCACCCTTGGCTAGGTTACCCATGAGGCTCGCTGGTAGGCTAGCACAGCAACATGTTCAATTGATGTAGTAAAATGTTGTTGGAGCTTAACTTGTTAGGCTTCCAACTAGTTAATGTAATACTCTTTATCCAATAGTAAAATAATCTAATAATAATAAAAAAATATCGAGAATGAGAAGATGATTCAGAAGTGTTGCAGTTTAATTTTGTTGCTAGTGTGTGGTAATGGAAATGGCGATGGTTGTGTGGCAGTCATTGTGCCCCTATAGGGCTAAGTGATTTTCCACCCGTGTCCAACAGATAGGTGAAGTTTTATCCGCGTCCAACTCGTGAAAATGACATGTTTTAGAAATTCACCCGCGTCATTGGATGTCCACCCGCCATATGCGAATTAGTTTGGATAAAATCAGCGGATTTGAGTGTTTTTGCTCACCCTACCTAATACGTATATTTGTTGGGCCAAAACTTTATGTATTAATTTTATAACTTGTTAGAGCACTGCTCGGTCGAACTCGCATGAGTTGCTATCTCAAGCATGTTTGTCAATGTTAGTGATCAAAACTATAAGTCTTGATTTCTAGTCTACTTATAGATGTCTCGAACTATGACATATATTGTGTAGTTGAGCCTTAGACTTCACGGCATTCATCATTTGAAGAAGAACTACTAAGGAGAGCTTGTGGAACCTCATCAACAAAAGGTATGTGGAGACTGAAACTCATCTATCACTTGGAAAGACTATTTCTACTCTATCTCCTATATTGAGGCGTAAGTCGTATTACGATATAGTTTTCTATTATACACATTTGAGATTTCGAGCTGAGTTTAACTCGCTTACATATTTCTCGGAATATGTGTTGGCAAGCTTTTGCTTCGACCAAGTTCATCTTATATTCTTGACGTAAGTCAAAAGATGATCATGTGAAAATTGCCGAGTAACATCTTGCATAGTTTGTGTGATACAATCATTTAGTGTAGACTTGGAATGTTTCGTTATGATTATTTCAATAACTTGAAAATTGCTTTGATGCTAATAGTGTGTTAAAATGGCTATTGTCATCCTCTAAGAAAGTTTCAATGATTGAAATAAGAGTTTAGAACACTTAACCATTATTGGATATGACATGTTGTGTACTCTTGCACATATGTAATCCATGTCCGGGAACCATAGTATGCGTACCCGTACGCGTACCTGTTGGCTTAAGAAATCCGGGAACCTAAGTATGCGCACCCGTTCACGTACTGGCGTAAGTTTCATGTCCGAATATTTCTGCTGGGATTGGAAGTACGCGTACCCGTTTGCGTACTGGCGAAACCCAATCTTGGTCTGGGTATTTCAAGTATGCGTACCCGTTTGCATACTTGAAGGTTAAAGTTCTAAAATCGGTTGTGTACATGAACTTAAACATTTATATAATAAGGAATGCAATCTTTGCAAACCGTGGCTATAATGTTCATGAATTGATTCGAGTTAATCAAAGCGATTTTGTTTCAATTGTGTTCTTGTATACATCTATGAGAATATAGGAATTGAACAACTCTTTAACTAGTTTCATTTGAGTTATTTGAACTAGTTATGGTTAAGATGAACAAGGTTGATATGAGAGTGATCATATGGCTAACCTCGGTTAACTATTGTTGAATCAACATGGTGTACACGTTTAGGTACGGTTACATAAACCTAAATGAGGGTACATTTTATTTGTGTGTAACAAGCTAAGTTCGATCTAACAGTTGAAAGACATTAGCTTGGTTGAATCAGGTTTTTCATCTAACGGTGAATATTGAATGCTTTGTTACCAAGGTAACTTAGATTGCAAACCCTGATTTGAAAACTACATAAAGGAGAACTCTAGCAACTGGGAAACCTAATCCCCACACTTCTGTGTGTTACTAGTTGCATAAACTAGAGTCGATTCTCCTTTAACCTTAGGTTTCTCACGAGACCCTGTAGGTTAACGACTTGAAGACTTCATTGGGATTGTGAAGCCAGGCCCAACTATTTTCTCTGTAGTTGCGTGATCTGATCTTGCTGTTTCTATTGTGTTATGTACAATTGAAAGAATTGGCTCGAGATTTAAATCTCCGATAGGAAAGATAGAAAAGTAATCACAAACACCTTCGTCTCATCGTTTGTGCATCCAAAATATCTTGTTTCATTAATCGATTAAGATTATTGTGAGGTGATTGATAATACTAGGCTGTTCTTCGGGAATATAAGACCGGTTTATCAATTGGTTCCTGGTCACCTTGATTTATCAAAAGACGGATCAAAAACTCATAGGTATTTCTGTGGGAGAAAGATTTATCTATTCTAATAGACTTTTCTGTGTGAGACAGATTTGTTTATCAAGTCTTCGACTTTGGGTCATAGCAACTCTTGGTTGTGGATGAGATCAGCTAAGGGAATCAAGTGCGTAGTATCCTGTTGGGATCAGAAACTTAAGGAACTCAACTGTACCTTGAATCAGTGTGAGATTTATTAGGGTTCAACTACAGTCCAATCTGAAGTTCATTGGTAGTAGGCTAGTCTCTGTAGCGGCTTAATACAGTGTGGTGTTCAAAGTTGGACTAGGTCCCAGGGTTTTTCTGCTTTTGTTGTTTTCCTCGTTAACAAAATTCTGGTATCTGTGTTATTTCTTTTCCGCATTATATTTTGTTATATAATTGAAATATCACATGTTGTGCGTTGTATCGATCCATCAGGAAATCCAACCTTTGGTTGTTGATTGAAATTGATTGATCCTTGAACATTGGTCTTTGGTACTGTTCAAGTTATTTCTCTTATATTCAATCGGGCTCGCAAATTTCTATTTGCTGATTGCAGATTGGATTGAGAAATAGAGATATAAACTCTTGTATATACTTTTCTCTAGATTGAGTCTGACTGTCTAGTTGAATCTCTAGAAAGTATATTGGAGTAAGTCCTCTCAGATTGCCAAACGAATTGTTGGGTATGGTTGTTGTACCCCCTCATTTTCAGAACTGTTTTTTGGGCACCACCCAATTTTGGTGGGGGACTATTAAGTGATAGGAACATCTACCCTACATTTTTAAGGGGTGTCCTAAAGATTAGAGAAGACTAATCTGCCCTCACCCTAATTAAGATTATAACTAATCCTAATAACGCCACTAATCTTAATAACAACCTAAATAAAAACCTAAATAACCCAACTGATTAATTTCGGTTTCAAAAACAAAATCTTCTTCTTCTTCTTCTTTCTTTCTTTCCTTCTTCTTCGTAGACATCGTCGTTAATCGTCGATTCGAAAATTTCATCGTCGATTAATCAATCATTTATAAACAATGCGTTCCAAGCAGACGCCGATAATTCTAGGATTGAGTCCGGGACTCGCACATATAGCGAATCTCCCAAATCAATTTCAAATCGATAAACAACTTGAAGCAAAGAGCAGACCCCAAATCAAGCATCTAACAGGAAAAAATAAGTATGATTCGAGTAAAATGCAAATCCGCGGGTAATTTCCTTCGTACCCATTCCTTTTAATTCGTTTTTTGTTGAAGAAATTGATTAGAAATCATCGAAATCCACTAAAAACGGTAGTTACAGTAACAATTTCGGCTAGGAGATTTTTTGTCTAACCCTAGATTTGGTAACCGAACTTCTAGAAATAAGAACACTTTGGTGAAGTAGGATAATGTCTGGTAACCTAACTATGTGGTTTTGTAAGCTTGCAAAAAATAATTTCGTAACCGAACTCATTGTTTCTAAGGAAAAACTGAGTTCGGTTTTGTCGATAATTTTTTTTTGTAACCGAACTTTGGTAATATGTAGTTCGGTCAATTACCTTGCAATTTATATCAGGTAACCGAACTTTAGCCTGGTACAACTAAATATATGGTTCGGTTACCTCGCAATTTATACTAGGAAACCGAACTTCTTTGTGTTGACTCTAAATGTTGTGTTAACTTCATTCTTTAGTTCTATTTTATTTGATAACAGAATATTCTGTTTAGCTAATACTTGGGTTTTCATTCATTAGGAACAAAGGAAAAAGATCTAATCCACACCTAGATGAGGATTTGAGAACTACCACCCCTCGTGGTAGAATACATTTAGATTTCCGAAACAGTGGTACCAAAAATGCTAAACATGGAGGGGGATCGTTAACGGAAGTCAACCAAGAGAATGTTCGTGATGTAATCCAAGATGTCAACGAAGAGGTTATGGATAATATAATTGATCATGCTGTTGAAGAAGAAAAAGATGATGAAGAAGAGAAAGGAAATGAAGAGCAAGGAAATCAAGAGGATGAAGAACAAGGAGAAGAGGCTTAAGATGTAGAGGAAGAAGAACAAGGACAATGCAAAGAAGGAGAAGAATAGAAAGAGTCCGAAGAAGAAAGAGAGAAAGAGTCCGAAGAAGAAGAAGGACAAGAGGAATAGGATGAAGAGGAAGAAGGGGATGAAGAGGATGACTCCGAAGAACAAGAAGAGAAAGAAATTGTTCTTGTTAAAGAGAAAAATAAGCCGAAGCCGCCTTGTCCTAGATATCATACATTCCCCCTGATGATTTGTGTTTGTCACCAAATATCTCAACTTATGGTACTCCAAATGATGGAGGGGAAACATTGTTTGGCTACAAACACTCATGGGCTGCGAAGATCTATGTGACAAAGGTATTCTTAACAAACTAAACAATATTTATTTATTTTTGGACATATGTTTCGTTAAGTATTAATAGTGTGATGTTCTTTTTGTAGGATTATAATGATATAGTTCGTATTATTCATCGTCAAAAGGCGTCCACATGGGATCTTAAATATGAGTGTGGCGAGTTTCAGGCGAAGGTGAAAGAATGTGTGTTATGGAATGCCATTAATTACGCACATGAGGAATTTGACGTTGTTGGTGTATCTGCATTTCTCGAGAGACATTATCCGGAGACGGCTACCATGCATCTTTCATTTTGCAAGATGGGAATTACTCCCGATGATTGCATGAGAATCACCGGCCTACCAGTGGAAGGTAAATGTCTTCGAGAAGGCTACAACCCATCGATGCGTTATGAAGCTCTCGAAGCATTGGCTCTAAAGTGTCTAGGATGGAATGCAAGAAAGTCCTAATGTGAGTTTAGACGTTCTAGGAAGGAGCCTGAACCTGGCGATGAGTATAATCCAAAAGACGAATATGGATCCTTGAAGAAGATAGTGAAGAAATTCAAGTTGGTAAAGTTGAAGGAAGAATTTGATGGGACAAAATAGAAGGTAAAGAAGGGAAAGTTGGTGATGGACGAAGAGACGCATAAGCACCATGTCACTCCTTATTGGTTATATCAGCTAGAAACTGTTATTTTTCCCGACACTTATGGAAATAGGGTGGATGCACATTATCTACATCTTTTGGAGGACCTCAATGAGGTCAACAACTACTCTTGGGCCACTGGGGTGGTTGCATTTCTTCAAGTAGAGCTGAACAAAGGGTCGACGATTAAGATAACTCAAATTGGAGGCTACTTAACTCTTATTCAGGTGACCTTCTACATTATTAATTAGCAAATTATTCGATAATATTTTATGCTTCCAATTCAATTTTCATCTATGTGGTTAATATTTTCGTTTTTTCGCATAGGTTTGGATCGACGACCACTTCCCTTCTTTGGGATTGGATTAAGAGAAGACTTCTTATCCCTATGGCGAACCTAAAGAAGGAAAGTGGGTGTTCTTGGACGCACAAAAGAAGTCCAAAGAAGAGCAGTTGACTTCGTTGAGGGATAAATTGGATAATCTGACGGCGAACGATGTGGTATTTCACCCATACGGCGTCCCCGATGATGTAGATGTAAATGAAGTCAACGTGCGGGATTTCTCTTTGGCCTCGGGTTACTATGGACCAATTTTGTATACTAACGGCTACTCAATGTATAATCCACGGAGAGTACTAAGAAAACTTTCGTATGTCAAAATGGTACCCGACGTGGAGAATGAAAATTTCAATTTGATGGTTTAAGGAACAAAGAACACCGCTAACTATTTTGTCCCAAAACACGATTCAACTCCTTCGGTACGACATTGGAATGACCTTAATAAGAACTACTTACCTTTAGGTGATTGTGTACCTTTAGGTGAGGATGTAAATGCATGTGACGAAGATTATATGGAGTAGTATGAAGATAGTCATCTAATTGTAATAAATAGACAACAACAAGATCGTGTTAATAAGGCGAAGGCGAAGC
The DNA here is from genome assembly GCA_023531105.1 of Papaver atlanticum. Classification (NCBI taxonomy): domain Eukaryota; kingdom Viridiplantae; phylum Streptophyta; class Magnoliopsida; order Ranunculales; family Papaveraceae; genus Papaver; species Papaver atlanticum. Next base: position 700,456 of record JAJJMB010013055.1, read on the forward strand.
CAAGGGAGAGGGGGGCTAAGAGAGCTCAGAAGGAGATGCCTATTTGTGGAGAAGAATCTATCAAGTTATGGGATAATGTGGTAATAAAATATCTTCTGTTTATACTTCAAGTTGTAATAAAGAATTGAAAATATATTTACTTGTGGTTAAAATTGGAATCAGGTGAAGAAAGATAAGAAATTGTTGAAGAAATGGCTGACTAAAATCCGTAATGGAGAGTCCATGTCGACTAAGGAAAAAACCGACCTCTATGGCCAGTGGGAGGGTCTTATATTTCAAGGAATGGTGGGTCCAAGTCGGCCTAAGAAATTGAAAAGGGGTCGATAACAAGGAGAAGGTTCAAGTCGCGTTGTTCGTACCACGAAGGAAAAAACCGGTGGAGGATATGAAACCCCAACTGATGAAGAAGTTCAACCTAACACTCGTGGTAAATGAGGAAGTAAAAGGGTTCGTCGTAGTGGTCGTCAGTGATTTCGTATGGTTATAGTTTCAAAAAACATCTTAGTTATGGATTTCGTATGGTTTAATTTCGTATGTTTGTGTGTTTTAAAAAATTAGTTAAGGAATTTCGTAGTTTGGTATGTATTACACTTTTATTTGTTTTAATTAGGTTTGTGTTTGAATTTTGTGTTTGTTTTGTAAGTAGAATCCAACAACTCTTCAATCAACAGGCTATAGGGTATATTTCGGCTAGCTGGAAATATTAACCAGAGAACCAAACTTTTAGTTCGGCATCCTGTGACAAAATACATGTCACCGAACTTTGTTTTCGGTGACCTGCAAAAACTAACCAGATAGCCGAAGTTTAGTTTCGGCAACCTGAAAAATTTTACATGCTACTGAACAGAGAGTTGAGTGACCTAAAACATTTTCATAGGTTTCCGAACTATTCTCTGTAGGCTGAAGTCCAAGGCCTACTTAGATTTGAGGCTACAGAAAATAGTTTGGTTACCTCTTAAATTCACCAAAGAACCAAACTTTGTAGTTCGGTTTGCTCGCAACATTTTCAGAGGTTGCCGAACTATTCTCCGTAGACTCAAGTTTAGTTAATGTAGCTTGAATTGGGCAAAAAAAATTTGCTTTGTCTAAAAGTTGAAAGACTCATCCTCTTTATGCAGAATTCACAAAACTGCACTCTTAAGTTTGTTTTAGAATGGTTTTTGTGTATCATTTATATGTTTAGTTTGGGTTTGAGGCTTCAAAGAATAGTTCGGTTACCTCACAATTTCAACTGGTAACCGAACTTTGTAGTTCGGTTTGCTGGTAACATTTTCATAGGTTAACGAACTATTCTCTGTAGACTCATATTTTGCTTTGTCCACAAGTTGAAAGACTCATCCTCTTCATGCAGAATTCACAAAACTGCACTCTTAATTTTGTTTTAGAGTTGTTTGTGTATCATTTATATGTTTAGTTTGGGTTTGAGGCTTCAAAGAATAGTTTGGTTACCTCACAATTTCAGCTGGTAACCGAACTCTGTAGTTCGGTTTGCTGGTAACATTTTCATAGGTTGCCGAACTATTCTCTGTAGACTCAAATTTTTCTTTGTCCACAAGTTTAAAGACTCATCCTCTTTATGCAGAATTCACAAAACTGCACTCTTAAGTTGGTTTTAGAGTGGTTTGTGTATCATTTATATGTTTAATTTTGGTTTGAGGCTTCAAAGAATAGTTCGGTTACCTCACATTTTCAACTGGTAACCGAACTCTGTAGTTCGGTTTGCTGGTAACATTTTTAGAGGTTACCGAACTATTCTCTATTGACTCAAATTCTGCTTTGTCCACAAGTTGAAAAACTCATCCTATTTATGCAGAATTCATAAAACTGCACTCTTAAGTTTGTTTTAGAGTGGTTTGTGTATCATTTATATGTTTAGTTTGGGTTTGAGGCTCCAAAGAATAGTTCGGTTACCTCACAATTTCAACTGGTAACCAAACTCTGTAGTTCGGTTTGCTCGGGAAAAAAAATTGGTAACCGAACTTTTATATTTTAAATTACAATGCTCTTTATCTGACACAAATATCAAGTAACGGCTATTTTTTTTCTAAAATATAGCCGTTATACACCTCCATGGTATATATCGAGTAATGGCTAATTCTTTCAAAGTCGCTTGAAGTAATTTTCCATAGCATTCCACATGGTTACGAAATTATCAACACATCCAAAGAGATTCTTCTTCAACAGGTGGTGAGCCGACTCTACCAAACTTGTCGCTTGATTTCCCAAGTGTTTATATTGGTTGGTATAGGCATAAACAAACCTCTCTTTGTGCGGTTCCAACCGTTGCCGAAGAACATATGATACAACATCGGGGTAATCGGGAGTATCCCAATGGTCTATAAACTTCGCAAGACTTAGATGATACTCTTCCTCGGTAAGAGACCAACACAATGACTCTCATTCACCACTCAAAGCAACCCATTTAGGGTAATTTAGTTCGTATTGTTTTTCAACTTCCTCTTTTGCATCCGCTCGTTCATCTTCCGGTAGCTTCTTAATCTCATCATATCATTTTTATTGGGTGGACAAATTATTGACTTGCACCTATTCATCAAATTACACCATATATGGAACGTACAAAGCATATTATGTGCTAATGGGAACACTTCCTCTATTGCAATCATCAATGCAACTTCATTGTCGGTCACTATAACCCTGGGAATATCATCACCTCGGAAGATTGCCTTAACTTGTTGTAGTGCCCAAATGTAACTAGGTTCTTGCTCGTCCCTTAAGAAATAAAACGCCATGGTAAATGGTGATTTCGTCGAAGTACGCCCAACAATATTCAACAATGGCATCTCGTACTTGCAATCCGTTACTAGAACTTCATGAAAGCATTGAGCCAATTGAACACTCGTAGATACGCAATGAAGAGTTGTGTTATCTCTCCGTCCGAATCCATATCCTTTTGAACCACAGTCTTTCTCTTTGACAAAAAACAATTGTTGCATCACTTGTCTATCTCTCCATTCCTTCTTTCTAATTGTCTCAGTTGCATTGTAAATGGTGGACAAAGATGAGAGGTTATCTTTGTTATCCTCCTTTAGTATTTGGAGCATTTGAACCGGTGAAATGCACATTGTCCTCATTTTAGCTACCGTGTCCATTTCTTGAGGACAAATATGTCCTTCAAGATGCTCCGGACGAGGGTGGTTAAGACGACCTTCCATAACCTTGTAGAGAACCCATCAATCCAAATCTTTGTTGTAATTAAATGCTAGCTTGAATGGGCATTTAATCTTCTTTGAGAAAGTTTTTTTCTTCCTATTTGTCTTTCCTTTATAAACATAACCCTTCCTCTTGTGGATTTTATCGGGATCACCGCTTCTCTCACAAACCATTTCAAAGCGAGTTTGGCTTTCTTTCCTATTCAAAACTAATACGCACATGTCTTTTTGTGCTTGTAGTCTAGCCCAACTCTTTGCCTTTACCGGATCTTTGAATACCAAGTCATTCATGTAGTGATGGGATATATCTTCATACAAAATATCAACTGGGAAAGGTTGATTTTCCATTGGTATTGGATCACATGCAACCTACGAGAAATAGCACAACGTCAGTACCAACCACAAACAAGAAACTCTTAAATGTTCAGCAATGTAAACAATTTTATCGACCTTGACGAACACACAGTTTGGTTATCTGAACGCTATAAATATTTTGCGATCTTGCCGAACTTGTTCTTTCGATTTTCTATTAGAAGTTCGGGAACAAAATTACTACACTCGACTAAACCAAACTCCAAAGTTCGGTTAGATAGTCTCTAATAAAATTTGCGATCTTGCCGAAAGTAGAAAACTCGACTAAACCGAAATATTATCTGTATACTCTATAAAAATAGCTCGGCTACGTTTTCTGGAAAAAGATAACTGAACTCTCAAAAACCTACATTAAAATAGAGTTCGGTCACCTCCGTCTGCTGAAACAAGGAACCGAACTGCACATATAGAAAAGTTCGGTTACGTGTTCTTCAGGACAGGTAACCAAACTACTTTGACCTAGCCGAAATTTGTTTCTGAAATTTTCAGTTTAGCCTATTTTTTGCCCAATTCAAGCTACATTAACTAAATTTGAGCTAGTACCCATAACTTCATCTTTTGGTTGTGGCTAATAAAATCCATCATTTGGGTTAGTTTGAGTTTGGGGAAAAAAGCATTCATCATCTAACAAATAACTCGTTCCCGGATCGTTAGAAATATTGACAAATACACTAGGAGATGGGGGAGGTTCTGATTCTGAGGAGGAGTTGGAATCACTCATAAACTCAAATAAGATTTTTTGGGTTCACCCATCTTCTTCTTCATCTCTTCTTCTTTTTTCTTCTTCTTCTTCTTCTTCTCTCTTCTTCTTCTTCTCTCTCTTAATAATTTTGATTCTAACATAACTATCATATTAATAAATCACTAATTAATCATTACACGAACACTAATTATTCATTACACTAACTAATTTAATTACCAAGGTTTGTTTTGGTATTAACAAAAAAATTAGATAAGGGGTGACTCAAAATTACTTCTAATATCCACCCAAAAAAAAAGAATAATGGTCCCCCTCCAAAATGGAGTGGTGCACAAAAAACGATTCTAATTTTAGGCTTAAGCCCGGAGTATAAAACTGGTCAAGCGTGGCCGTGGGGTATCATACCATTCGTTTTCACATATCATGAAAGATGGAATTTTCACATATTAATATTGTGATTGATGAGATTATCATAGTTTATTTATGTGAAAACTATTGTTTGAGTTTCTCATTATTGTGAAAAATGTAATTATCATCAGGTAAAATCACAGTTATCACAAGTTGAGATAATTGCACTTATCACCTAGCACTTATCACCTATTCATCAAGACAAATCCAAAAAAAAAAATGGAATTTTCACATATTAATATTGTGATGGATGGAATTATCACAGTTTATTGATGTGAAAACCATTGTTTTTGTTTCTCATTATTGTGAAAAATGTATTTATCATGAGTGAAAGTCATAGTTATCACAAAGTTGAGATAATTGTACCTATTCATCAAGACAAATCAACAACAACAAAAAAAGAGAGAGAAGAGGAAAGATTTGATAATCGGGATCCACATAATAAATCAAGATCCGGAATTTCTTCAAACATCTTCAAGATATGACAAATCCAAAACATCTTCACAGCATCCGGACTGCTCATATATTTCCAGTAGAGATAGCATGTATATGTACAGAAATTTCAACCACAAAAAAGACAAAAATCTACACCCCACACATCCCTGTTTGAATTAAATTCCTACCCATGTATAGATTTTCACGTTGTAGCGCTTATACTAATTATTATGTACCTAATTCTAATTAAGCATGTGAAGAAAGAAAGACTTGCAAACCAAAGTGAAACAGTTGAAAACAATGGAGATTTAAGAGTAGTGAGACTAACAATGGAGTCGTGTAGCTAAAGAAGAAAAAACGGACGGAAAAAAAGGTAACTAGATCTAACAAAATTTAAAACGAGACGTAAATAATGGTAACACGCTTTATTTCCCATAAAAATCGCCAATTGACTAATCAACCCGTTATTTATGGAATTAAAAAAAATAATTTTACTATATTTAGTAAATAATAAAGTTTGGATTAGGTTAATTTAGTCCTCCTAAAAATGTGAAAATTCTAATTTAATTTATATCTATTAATCTTAATCGTACATTTTATCTTTTGGGCTACATATATGTAACATTGTAATAATGGTCTTTTAGAAGAAAGAGGAATCAAACTCGGGTTCGTAAAAAAATTCCACTATAGAATATGACAAAATCAGGATGCTAAACATTGTTTCTATAGTGCCCCTTATCTAGCCATTTTTCATAATGGCAAAAATGTCTTTATCATTTATATTTTTTTAATTATTTTTAAATTAAAATAAAAAAAATATTTTCTTAGAAAAGATAATCTTTTTAATCTTTTAATTTTTTTCTAATTTAATTTTTAATTTTTAAAAAAAATATTTTGTTTGTTAAACTTTTTTTATTTACGAACCTAAGTTGAGAAAAGTGATATGTCGAACCTATGTTTTTTGAAAACAAACGCAGGTTCGGCTGATAGTATGTCAGCCGAATTCGGGCATTGTGAAAATATACATAAGTTCGGCTGACACGTTTATCAGCCGAACTTAACTCTACAACTGCAGAACTTAGGTTCGGCAGATTCGATATAAAAATTGGACATCCGAACTTAGTATTACTAAGTGTCACGCCCGTGCTCTGCACGGGCCTAAATATTTTTTCTAAAATAAATATGTCTAATAATAATATTTGTTGTATTAAAAATTCTTACAAAAATAATTAATAAAAATAATAAAATCTAAAAAACAATAAAATGTAATTCTTCCAAAATAATTAAAAATATAATCAAATCTAATACTCTAAAAAATAATCACTTCAAGCCTCGTTGACAACTACTTTGTTGTCAATGCTCCTGTGTGCTTTGCACCGGCTCAAATTTATTATCCAAATAAAAATTAAATTGTACTGATTGACGTGAGGATCAAACTACGGCAGCTTAGTTTTCAATGCTCCTGTGTCAATAATATACTTCTTGAGCTTGGAACAATTTTCAGCTTTCAACTGTTTAAGGGGTTTGACTTTTAAGAACAAAAGTATCCTCCCACTCCCAGCGTTCACGTTGCAAACTTATTAGTATGATATGTTGCGATGGCTCAACAATTTTGTTATCTTGTGCCTTCACTAAGTAAAATTCAAAAGACGGAAAAATATAAAACAGCTAGTAAGCAAAAAGTATACAACCGTTTCCCAACTTATAAAGTATAAACTATGGATAGCCTAGTTCTACTATTCAGTGTCATCTTAATGCACCATGGAATCCTAAGGGCCATCTTCATGTAAAAGCAGAACCCTCTAATCTTAACTACTACATGACACCACTAATTAAACTCCTCTTTAACTGGGTCAAAACATTCCCTTGAACTCATGATATCTTGAAGATCATTAATGCTCGACATATTTTCTATAGGTTTCCCTTATTTGCCACCCACACATTTCCTATTTGCCACCGATCTTAGAATTTCTAAACAATTTTACTTTTCAATTTGATTTCTTCCTATTTACCACCCATAGAAAAGTCAATATAATTTGACTATAACTTCAGTCACTTTTATTCTTCTTCTTAATCTCCCTTTTCATTAAGAACACATCAATAAACTCTCTCTAACCATTATTTTTCACCAAAAGTATATGATTTTTTTAATGAGAAATAAATGAATTAATCGGTGAATCATTTTTGGCTAATTAGATGAATCAATCATCCAACAAGTAAAGCTTACTTCCCAAATTAAAGCTAATTAGAGGAAAAAAAAAGGTGGTTGGCCAGTAAAGATTTAATGAATCATCCTTGAATATATGATCGATTAGGCTAGCATATATTCAATTGTACACAGTACACAACATATTGGCTACAAAAGTGGGAAAGTACCACAAGTTGGGTCGAGAAGTACATCCATGATACTTCAAACGGAATGGACGATTGAAGTTGAGTAATTAATTAATTTTCTCTTGATGCTTTAGGCGTTAGACGCACCATTTCCTTGTTAGCTTGATGACCAATAATATCAACATTTCCTCTGTGGAATTAGGAGCTACCGAACAACTTCAACAATCATCTTACGATGAGAATAATCCTATGAGTTATCCCAGTTCTACGGCATCTATGAATTATCAACTTAATTAAATGAGTTATCCCCTTCCCCTTTGAAAAAAAAATCGTTAAAAAAATAGCCAAGTGAGATCGGTGGGTGGAGATGGCGGAGAAGGTGACGGTGGCGAGGAGAGGAGAAGAAGAATAGTTGTTTTTGGGGTTTGTTTCTTTTGGTTTAGTATTTGGGTGGATTTAATATTGGTTGTAAATAAAAAGTCAAGTATTAGTATTTAGGATATATTCTAAAATATATGGGTGGTAAATATGATAAATAAGGGTGGTAATTAAGGGGAGTGGCAAAATAGGAAAAGTGTGGGTGACAAATAGGTAAAACCTTTTCTATATCCACATTCTAAAAGGCTTTAATATTCACAATTAGCCCATAAACAGACCGTAACCTCCTGCAGTTTGTCCAGCATGTCCATAACCAAATATAATCAATCACATGGTACGAATAGGTGCTATGCCATGACTTTGGATTTCCATACCTGTCATCATTTTAGAGTAGTTAGAACTTCTCTAGGAAATTCATCATAATCTTGATATTTTAAACCCTGTTCTGTTTATGTTATCCATATCCATTTCCAGCAAACTGATTCCATTCTAGAAGAACCCATAAAACCATTTAACAAAAAGAATCAAATTTTTATGATCAACCACTAACCTTTTCTTCATTGTCTTCCCCGTCTTCTTCGCAAGCATTCTGCTTCTATTTCAAATTATCACTACAAAAATATCAACAGTCTAATGTAAACATAATAGTTATAGTCTTTCCAAAATATTGAAATTACTTAGGAGTTCCTTACTTAACCTCAGTTTCAGTAACAGATATATCATCTCTTGATGTCCAAAACAAAGAGAAGTTTCACTCTCACTACTCATATAGTAGTAACACTGTAATTTATATAATAAGTATCGCTATCACCACTGCTACTAATTTCACTTCTAACACATGCTGGACTTCTGACTCTTTCCGTTTTCCATGAATATCATCTTAACATGCAGCCCGCCTATATGGCAGTACCATGATCGTTAGCCATAAACCGTTTACGTTGTTCTTCTTTAACCTCTTCATCAGCAATGCTTACATATGTCCATAATAAGTGTCACTCTCCCCGCCGCCACTAATTTAACCTTCATCAGCAATTATTTGCACCCTTCTCTTCATACACAACAAACTTGATGCTAGCCTGCACAAACATCACCAATAAATTTTTAGATAATGGTTTATATACTTCTCTTTGTTTTAGTCTTCTAGGTAGATGCTATATAACAAAAATTTAACTAAAAACTTCGTGCTATGAAAAATAAGAGAATAACTTTTGAGAATATAATGTTATTAACAAAATTAAAACCACAATACTGTACATTAAAGAAAAGTGGTACAACTATGTACAAAATAAATTGTATGTTTTGCTCTCCTGGTGATTTCCTCTATCATTGCTAATACATATCATCACCTGCAAAATCAGAATGAACATACAAAAAACCAAAAGTGATCTAAACCCAAGTCAAAAGAGAAATTGGTCTTGGATTTAAAATAGAGAGATTCAAATTAAAAGATATTGAATATATTTTACAGAAACTCTAATCACAATTTGAAATCCCTGTGAAACGTAGCAAGATAGAAATAGATCAATGTGATACAATAATTAGGGTTTTAGGAAATCAACAATGTGATACAATATCGGTCGTGAGTATTACCAAAACACAACCACATACCTACTGTATGTGGACGAAAATCACGCAACCTGCAAAAAAAAAAAAAAAAACCGGTCAAAATACAACAAAAATCCAAATCGTATTAACCAACCGTCAACTAATATCCTCTAAAGAAATATGAAAAATAACTTTTGATTGAACGGAGAAGATAGAGTGAACAGGGAGAAGCGCAGGGTAAAACAAAGAGCGATGTGAGGGTAGTGAAAGAGAAAACGGAAATTAGGGCTTAGAAATCGGTCCGCGAGTTATAACCCCAAAGGTGTCACTATTCATCCACAAAAAACCCATCAAAACAAATGTAACATAAAAACCCCAAAGAATTAATAGAGAAGTGGGGTCGAAATACTCAAAATTGGTGGTGTGAAAAAACATGACGATTCTATTGGCTGAAATATATCCGGATGGGGCCATAAGCTCTCAGAAGCCACAACAAAGAAAATTCACCTGAAATCATATTATTAATTAATTCTTCGTAAAGTGAAGCTCGACTAACATCTTCGTGTTTAATTATCAACCAAACTTTGCTCGGTAATTTTCGTAAAAAAAATCCATTGCAATAAGAAAAGAAAGACAGGAAGAAAAAAAAAATTAATATTAAAAATTAATTAATTAATCAAGGGTATCTAAGTAACTTAACTAGAGCTGGCAAACGGCGGGCCGGGGCTGGCTTGTTACGGGTTACACAGGTTCGGTTTAACACGGGCCAAAACCTGCGGGTCGATATTCTTCACGGGTCGTCCTTTATTCGACCCGCCCCTGTAACGGATAAAGCTTGCGAGCTTAGCTGGTTTCTGGTGCGTTAACTCGCCAGAAACCGATTTTGACGGCGTTTCCTCTGTTTTCTGATTTATTTCCGGCCACATTCAGGCCGTATAAAGTTCCTTCCCTAACGGTCATCTAATTTATTCATTGCAATCACACATTCAAGTCATTACACACTGTTACAATCTCTGCTTCAATAGCAACAACAACTACGGACGAAGAAAAAGAAGAAAGAAAAGAACACCATCACCACCATTTTCTTCTCAAGCCAAAGTCACAGCTTGCATTCAGCCTTCTGTGACTTGTTCTGCAACACAAGAGCCATATCCTGCCATTCTCATTGCATTACAGTAACTTCATCTGCTCAAGCCATCTGCAATTCATTCACACGATCATAAGCCACTGCAACAAACCCATTTCAGTTCCTTGCTTCATCAGCACCAAATTCCTCTTGCCTGAACCCATTACTCAAATGTTATAGCTTCTGCAACATAGCCACCTTCAAGAACTCAAACAGCATACACCTTGGTCATACGTATCATTCATATAGAACAATCTGGCAGTGCCCACGCACCACTAGCTATAAATACAAATACAATGGGTAAACAAACTTTACGAATTTTGATTGATAAAAAACAAAAAAGAAATTTATGTTCAGTTTTTATCTAAAGCCTTTCCCCCACCCCTGGTTTCACTTAACTCACTTTCTTCTTAGAAATTATATCTAACTAAAGCCTTGTCACTTCACTCACTTTCTTCTTAGACATTATATCGAATTTCCTTCATGCTATATAATAAGAGGGAAGCTAATCAAAGTGTACTCTCCAATCACGAAAATATAAGATGGAGTACCTTGCAGCAAATGGGGAACCTTTTACCACACCATACCTGAAAACCGTCTGGATACATTAGTGCGTCTAACAGCTTGGACAGTTCCCTGAACATCCCCTTTAACTAGTAGGGAAACTCAAGTCTCTGTGGCTTTTTAAACTCTTTTTCTTCGTCTTTCCTTCCCCTTCCTCCTCGTCAGACTGTCAATCATCCCTCCCTCTATCATGTGAAGCCTGCCCTGCTTCTTTTTCTTTGTCCTGGATGAACTAAGCATCCTTGCTCTTGCCTCTGAATCCACGACAACAGTATCATCACCAGCCACCGGAAGCCCCCTTGAGCCCTTTAGTAACTTCATCAACTCCATCAAACCCTGTCCTAACAGTCCACCAATCTCCTTCATTGCTGATCCGAAGCTCTCCAAACCCATCTTCTTTTGATTCCTCACAGACCCATTGATCATCTCCTACAATAAATTCCTTTATCTCCAAAATCAAGCTTCGATTTCTTCTTCCGATTCATAGACTGTGAGTTCATTATCCAAGAACCCTAATTTCTGCACTAACAAAACCCCCATCAACTGCATCTCTCAGATTCACAATTCTTTAACCTCTCTATAATTAAATTGACCTCCAACGAAACCCTGAATCATTAATTTCTGCAGCAACAGATCATCTCTTCATCGATTTGATTCTCTCAGCAACGACAGCTTCTTCTCGATCTCCCCTGAGTTTATTATCACCACCAACAGTTTCATGATCACTCGTTTCTGTATTCACATAAACAGCAGAAAATCAAAACCCACTCAATTTCAGATCAACACCCATCTTCGATTCAACAAAAGAAGCTTGAATAGTTGAATTTCTTCTTCTTCTTCTGAATTCTTAAATCCTCATCAATTTCAGATCTCAGTTCACAAATCAAACCCTACTTCGATCCATATGAAATAATCTATTGAACCTATCTTCTTCTTCCACTTCAATTGCAGATAATTTGTAGCTTCAATTTCTCTCATTTCTGTAAATCTCGACTGAAGACGTCTCTCACTTTCTATGGATCTCTCTACGGACGAAGAAAAAGAAAGAGAAGAAGAAGAAAGAAACCGAGGGGACACGTTATACTGATGGGCCACGCGACGTAATATATTGTGGAAAATAGAACTGCGGGTAACGGGTTCAACCCGCGGGTTTCACGGTCCAAACCGGGTTTACCCGTTTCCCTACAAGCCAGCATTTTCCCAACCCTAATCCGGCTTGTTTAAAAACAAGCCAAGCCGGGTACGGGTTTTTACGGGTCGGACCGGGCCAACCCGCGGGTTTTGAACTTGTTTGCCAACTCTAAACTTAACCACTCATTAGACTCCCCTTATCATCCACACTAGTTAGGGTCATCCGTATGTATGCCCCAAACTTTTTCAGTATGCCCCAAATGATGATTCTTGCATAAATAGAGATGGTACTAAATTTTGGACATAAGCGCAGGTTATAAATTGGTCAAAAAGCAATATCTCTTTTGGGGTGATAAGGGGTAGTATCAGTTTTAGGCTTAAGCCCCGGGTATAAAATTGGTAAATTGGTCAGGCCAGACGTAGATGTGTCGCACAAATACAACACCATTACTCTTTTCATTGTTTAAAGCTCCTCTATCGCACAAATAGTTTCTCTCCATTTTACATCCGTCTGGACTCTGGAATCTGGAATCATATTCAGATATTTCGCCTTTTCAGGACTCTTTTTTATAGAAAGGTCCGTCCATTTTGTTCAGCAAAGGTATGTACAGAAGAAGTATACACAATTACGTCACCAAAAATATCTACCAGATATCTATAACCATGTACCCTCCCTTCCATTCTAGCAGACAAGTACAAATACTATGGTAACCAGCAAACACTAATACACGGCTTCTTAATTTTACCTTGTGATCGACTTCAACTGATACTAATGAGCAGAAAAATTACACCATGAAGAAATAAAACAAACCAACCATATTAATGGGTTGTTGATGCTGCTACAAATTTGTATCATGTCCAAATTCTTGAAGCACAGATTTTGGGTCTCCAGTAAAGTTGATGCTTTCAGTACTTTCTGTATACAAACAGTTCAGATTTACCTTGAGCTGCTGAATATTGTAGTCAAAATACTTGATTCTGCGTAAAGCATAACAACCAACCCTCCATTTCTTTTGCTGCAAAATAATTAAAGAGAAAACAGATTATTCGCACCTGACGATTGCAAGTTCAGTAAACACCAACCAAATGTCTACACTTTGATCAAATACAACAGTGATAAAAAAGATGTACAGATGGATAGGAAAACAATTATTCGTAATACCTACAGGATGGCATAAGCTTTCAATCCAAGTCTAAGAATCCTCAATAGAGAATTCCTCTTGCCGCTCCATTTTGAATATTGAATACTCCCTTTCAAATATTAAAAATTCCTGGGAGAAAAGGAATGTCAGTCCGACAACAGTTATTGGTTAATTATCTGCAGAACTTCAAAAGATGACTGTTTCTCCTTTCTTAACCCGATCATTCATTGAGCCAACCATATCTTGGGGCACTGGGAGTACAAGTGACAACTCTCAGTGTCAAGAAAATAAAACCACAATGGTATCTGTAGATGCTTCATCACTCATTCTCTTTTGGCTTTACTCGATTACGGTAATATACATATAGTATTGAACTGGACTAGGATCGAGTATGAGGTACCTGCAACTGTTGTTGACTAAACAGATGGAGCAAACCGGATTCATCAGAAGCAACTAATTCAATCAGCTCATCATGGTTCTCTGGTATACTACCGGACTCCGCAAGCGAAACAGAAACCTGACATATTATTTTGCATAATTAGCAATTCCTCATCTTGACTACTGAGAGATAATTTTGCCTCTGAAAAATGTAAGATTACCTGCATACAACGGAGAACAATTTCAGGAAGACAGCATCGGCGACAAAGGCCATGCAAAACATATGTTGCTGGGCCTTCCACAGATCCCTCTTTGGTTGAATACCAAGCATCCAATCGAGATATCTCCATAGTAACTCCAGCTTGAAATCGGCTTAATTCACCTGCTTCAACCATTAAGAACATTTGTTACGATAAACAGAAAACATTTAAGGTCTCCTTTGTTATTATGCTGCTGCTTTGTACAATAACAACGAACAAACAAATTTATCCCCATGTTTATTTCTTATATTAGTTTACCATACATAGGGCAAAAATGTAGTCTGAGTTCGCGTTTATACCTTTGAAGCCTGCTGCCATGACAGTAGCAAGAACACCACCATCATTATTCTCATGCCGACCAATTCCATCACCTTCGATTCCCAAACAACGAAGCACTATCTCAATAGAATAGCTGTCCTTGGGGGAGATGGAAACATTAATCTGCCCACAGACATCAGGAAGAGAAACATCACCAACTTGGAGAGAGAAAGAAATTAAATGCGTCCAAAATCACAGAAAGGAATTATCCTAAATAAATATTCAAATTTTGGAATTCATCAAACTTAAAAAGAATATACTGACATATTCAACAATAGATTATACATTCTGACCCTAAGGGCTAAGCTAGAGAAAATTCAGTATACCAGATCTTTCATAGGAACTACACTAAAAATGGGATAATTGGTGAGATCTTAGATGACCTTGGATTTCTGGATGCACTTGCCATTTAGTGCAGAAGGGGCGAGAATGAACTAAGCTTCATTTATCAAAATCATACAACATTTGTTTTCAAGTGCAAAGGGAAAAAGGGAGATTAGCACATACCATCAGCTGACGTTTTAAGACATCATCTTCACTAACAGAAGAATAAAGAGCGCTCGCCAATGTCGTGCAGGAAGTGGCATCTGGACACATACATTCTCCAGTTGGCAAAGATAACATGGCCGTTGCATGTAATTCGAGGTATACAGGCTCCAATGATTCGGTTATGTGATTTTCAGAGGAAGTCAACCATGGTTCTTCCCCTATTCAGTGGAAAAAAATCGCAATCAGAATAAACAGAGGTCACATAAATCATACTCCCTCTGTTTCAGGAGAAGTGATACTTTCACTTTTTCAATTTGGCCTATTTTTGGGCAAAAATGAAAAAGTGCAACTATCACTTTTCCTGAGGACGTAGTATGTTTTTTAAGCTAGCCTAAGAAAATTATGAGAGAGTTAGATCCATAATTTCCAATAGACAGAAAAAAAATTACAGTTGGTTCCTCCAACTCACTTAGTAGCATTGCTAATGATGAGTCTATCGTTTCTTTTGCCGCTGCGATTGCTCTTTCTCTTTCTTCAGAAGACAGATTATCTGGAGAAATCTCCGCATTCTCCAACTCTATTTTAAGCCAATTCCTATATGTTGCATCACAAGAGTAGTACTCCCTCTGTTCAAGTGAACAACAGAAATTGAATGGTTTGCAATCTCCGAGTAAAATAATTAAAAACACAGGGATAGAACAATTTGAAGACAGTTTGGAATGCATACCCAGTCTTGAAACTCTAGTAAGATTTCAGAAGCATTATGGTCTTCAAGCGAATGGAGATTCTCTGTAGGCTGTTTCAAAGGTTCGGCAAGGAAGCTGAGTAGCATGTGTGCTCCAATGGGCATTTTAGGAACTCTCCACATGGAAATCAGAGCAAATTCCCTAAACAGTGTGTTACTGCAAAAGTACCAAAGAATTAGTGTTCTCGAAGACAAAAGAATGAGGTGGCATGGTAGTCATTAATATATATGATAAAAGGAGTATTATAAGGTCAAACACACCGAGCCCTTCTCTGAAGTTAAAGAATTGATAAATCACTTATCATCAATTGAACTTTTCAGAATGTTTCGCAACTTATCTATCGGGTTGGTGCCAGTAATAGAGGTAGTGAGTAGAGATACGATGAACCATTAAATAAATGAGAAGCATCAAGGTGTATGATTCTTTACCTATGTATCAAAGCTCTTAAAAGAAGTTTCGCCGTGATAGCCTCAGCGTTACTGATGTGTGATGGGGGAGTGAAACAGAGCCACTGAATAGCCATAGCTTTTTGATGACTCTGCAACCTGTGCTGCTCAGCAACATCTGATGTTTCATCATCGTATTTACCAGGTTTGATTTCTCGAGACCTCATCAAAACCCTGTTACCAGTAAATTTAAACTCTGCATTGATCTATTGAATATGAAACTATTTGCTCTCTCCGGCCCAGAGAAGAAAAATGGCAACAGCATAAATTTATTTACCTATCAATAATCTCCTCAAAACTTCCTTTTGTATCATCAGGAGAAAATGGTAAATGCTCCATTGCGGAGTGGAAGATTTTATATTTGACGTCAACCCTGTTAACAGGAATAAAATGCATCTAAGCAAACATGAAATTGTAAGGGTTGATGGCTTTAATAATGGAGATGTCTAAAAAAGAGCCAGACTGTCTAGAAGAAATGCAGCAAAAGCATACAGATTAAACAGGAGTACAAGAAGTCGGCTCAGATTCGTGAGAAGTCCTCTTATCATATGTCATATAATACTATAACAGTAAGCATTGCGTTCTAGATATCACATTCAATAAGTTTAGTCTAAGATAAGCAAACCACCTTCCGTTCAGTCGGGCTTCCATCATCTCCACAAAAAGATCAATGCAATGGTGGCGTGCAAGCTGAGAAGCATAAACCCCTACCAAATCCTCATGCTGCGTCGAAAACAGATACATGGCATACCTGTATTTGCCAACAAGAGACACATAAATAAAACTACTTCCTATGAATCCCATACAGGACAACAAAAGTACCAAATATTCAGGCATTTCAAATATATTATCCAATGTGTCCGTGCCTAGGGTTCAAGACACCAGAAAAGCTTTTCCTTTATTTATATGCTTACCGCAATCCATATTAAGGAAAACAAAATAATAATTGGCTAGCAATATTTATGAATTTTGGCATTGAAATCAATCGCAAATCAGCAATACAACAGAACCCAGAACCCAATAATACTCACATCTGGAGAATGATGTCACCTACAGTCCTAAGCTTCTCTCTGAAAGTATCCCTCATTTCGCCAGCCAACAGATATCTAAGAACAAGCACTAGATGTGCACCAAAGCGAATCATCTGAGGATCACCATGAGGCCTGAAAACAGAATTGATGCATTAAATAGCGGCCAACTTACAGTTTCAAAGACTAAAATACAGTTATTCAAAAACAGGGGACAAGATTTACGGAGGAACACAAAAGTTCCAAACAAGGGTTTTTGAATTTTCACTTCCAAAATGATGGTTAAGATCCTAAACAAAGATCAATTTTGATAATATGCCCATGGGAGGTCCTTCTGAGGCACACTTTAAGGGAAGGCAACCGGTGCATAGCTTTTTGACAACAAAAAATGTGGTTCCTTGAATTCAGAACATATCTAATTACCTGAATCCGGAATGATCATCATCTGAAGATGATATCCATGACCACAGAAGGTCCAGAACATGTGGAATGTCTCCAACCATGAGATTCATCTGGTCCAGTTAGATATTGTCACATATGAGAATCATGAAAAAGAGGAATATAATGGAAGAACAGCATGAGTTTTATGACATACAGTGTCATATATTCACCCCAGAAAAAGACTGATACCTAAATAGAACAAACAAGTGTAAATTTATCAAGTGATTTGAAATTCTATATGTTAGTTAGAAAAGAACATAATACCACCCAAAATTGCAGGATATCAAGATCACAACTGAAATAAGTTTAATAACCACCCATATTTCAAACCTGGAACTATAATAAGAGGTTGAGGTTATTACCTCAATTTGGCGATGCTGCTCTTTGCATCCTCGGGAGACAGCTTCATGTACCAAATCACTGCACGCAGAAAGTTATGAAATCAGATACTGACCAATATCAAGGTGGAAGGGTAGTAAAAGTGGTCAAAATATTTCAGATAAAGTGTCATACCTTGAATGGAGTTTCTGAAGAAGGGCAGGAAGATCTCGTGGTTGCTGTGTGAGAACATGGCATGGCCAACTTTCTGTACCAAGTGAAGTGGCCTTATCTCCCAGTCCAGCATTTTCATCTATTTCATCCCCATATCTTCTCAATTGTTCCAGTCTGCCAGGTTCTAATCGGGCTAACTCTAAATCCACCAAAACATCAAGCCATGACTTTGACATTGCCCAGCATGCCGACTACAAAACAGGAGATCAAAAGGACTCCAACATTAAAAGCATAAAATAAACAACTAATATAAAAAAAGTTAAGAGAAGACAAAAAAAAATAGATGACAGCATATGAGAGGAATAAGAGAATGGTCCAAATTTGTTTAAATATGGTAGTAATGTGTAACTATCTGATGCCAGAAACATCATCTCACGTTTTGAGTTAATCTGTATCAACGTATACAAACAATTTTATGAGTTAAACCTAAATTACAGAACCATAGGATTCGTGAAGTGGCTTTTGCAGCCACATCAAAGTAAGACTTCACCAGGCATCATCTCACAAGTATCTGACAAAAGAACAAACTGCTACTTCTCACTGATAGTTCCTTGATCTTTGGGTATAACCTTATCTGAATTAACTTTTGGGTTTCCTCCCACTTCTGAGGATGCAGATTTACTTAACACAGTGAAACATTCAATCATGAAGTAGATTGAGGTCCACTAATAATCAACGAATAAAACATACCTCCCAGTCCGTGCATATAGGAAGCAAGCGCTTCAAGTTACTGCACTGGGCAGCATATATTGCTGTCTCATATTTCCCAACATCTTGGTCTGCCATCTTCTGCAAGAGCATGTGATATACTAGAATGAGTAAGAACAATAAAAAAAGCACAAAAATTCATTAATCCTTTTTGCTTAAGACATGAAAGCATTTCATATGGACAGAACATGGACTTGTTTTTTTGTTTTTTTTTTTTGATACATTGATGTGTTGATAATACTGAAATGCAAGAATACCGAAACATGAAGGTTTAAGTGTCATTAAAAGGTGAAAGTACTTCTTCATGAAAATCTTGACTCCTACCTCAGAGGCACAATAAGAAGCCCATTTCCATAGACGCCATTGGTAACCAACACGACTTTCCAACTCAATGGCTTGCAAAGTTCGATTCTTCCCATTCTTCACCAAAGCTTCAATTGAGGGGAATAAGTCAAATCCTCCAAATGGACATAGAGTTGCAGCTCTCCAAGGCTGTCACATCAGGTGGGAGAGTTCAACATTGCATGGAGAAAGAAAATGGTAGTAATTAAATTACCTGAGACTTGTACATACTACATACCTGCCCAGCAGATCGGCAAAGCTCACATGCCTCCTCCAGTCTCCCTGCTCGTAATAAAGTCCAGACATCTTCTAGAAGTGATTCATCTTGTTTCTGATTAATGTAAGCAAGAAAAAATATCAGCTTTAGTAAAATGATGAATCTAAAGAGATGGGACTAACATGAACTTTAAAATACTTTGTCATCAGGCATTAGTTGAGCCATTTCACGTGTTGGAGCATCAAAATCCAAGTGTTGAATAATGGAAGCATCAGCAAGCCTCTTCTTTAGACACCTTTGAGTTTGATGCCAAACTCCAGAGCTTGGGAGATGGGTACCAACATGACATCCTTTGACCTGCAAACATAATGATTTTGTCGTTTAACAGTTCCGAAGATAATGACTCCTAAAAATGCTGTAGTTTGTTAGTTGTTTGTTTTAATGAGACGTATCAGAGTGTTGTAGTTGAGTATGTAATAATATACTTTAATCAAATCATTTCCCTGACACACTATCAGACTCAGAGAACAGATCTTATTTCCATGGACTAGATTTGTTTTTGTGCTTTGCTTATGGGTCGTAGACTAAAAAAAAAAAAAAAAATTTATTACCTTATTCTCTAAATCCAGCGCTTTAGAGGCCAACTCTTCAAGCCATTGGACAATACGAAGGCATGATTGTGCTTCATGGTCTACCATGACAAACCGGCATGCCGCCAGGTGTGAAGTTGTTGGAGACTGTCATAAGACAACAGATGGTTTAAGAGACAAATCGTCACACCTGATGCTTAACCAGATAAAAAAACATGTTGGAAAGAATTTTGAAATGCTAACAAGAGAAAAATACCAGAATAAAGTCTTGTGGAAGCTCTTCATTCCCTGCAAGATGGTCAAAAGTAATTTCAGAGAAATTCAAACAAAAAGGATGTAAGACGAGAAGCAACCAAGAGCAAGAAGCTTCTGTCAAACATATTTCAAGAAAAAAGTTAATCACAAGATAAATAGATCCACAAATAATTAAATGGATAGAGATTATTTCCTTTTCCATATAGATACCACAGAAGAGACCAAGAAGCAGCTTCATCAAGCAGCAAACGAGCTTTTTGCCTAATCAACTTATCTTCTACAACTCGATGCCTTCCACTCGATCCGTACCTACAAATAGTGCAGAAAATGGAACCAAATAATGTTAAAAGCAGACAGCATTTAGATACTTAATCTTAACCGTTCTGTAAGAAAAACAAGCATCCCCGAAAACGACATTAAAAGGCACACTATAGAGACAAAGAACCTCTGCATTAAAAATTTATAAAAGCAACTCTAATGTGTAACAACTTTTTAAAACAAGTTCAACTAAACAAGCATACTCCAAAAGTCGTATAAAATGTTATAGTAATGTTTATTGTAATAGATCATGATTTTAGAAAGATTAAATGATTTTAGCAGTTAGGCATACAATACACACCTAAGAGACTCTGATACATTTCGACATGTCTCCTCGAAACGCAATATAAGGTCAGGGAAAGGCATCAATCCTGCAATACAAGATACGTCGGTTATAAACGAACCTTCAACAAAACAACACATCAGAATAGTATTAAAGACATGGTCGGATCATTCAACCAGGTAGAGTAAGAATTTCAGTAAACCGCATATGGCACTCCCGATATACTTGATAGATCAATTGCAAATTCACATGTACTTTGATTTCCAAGTGTGAGAGTCTAATCACATATGACGTGACCTTAAATAATCAGCATCTCGGGCACGCACTAACAGCGTCCCGTTCCATTCCTCTTTTTACTTCAAGTTATTTCTGAGCGATCCACTTTTTCATATAATGGACAATACAAAAGCGCTTATGTTTAATTGAAAGTAAACTGAATAATCAGGGGAAGGCCAGAAAATATTATTCCATCAGTAGATCCTAAAACCTATGCCCTGGTAATCATACGTCTACTAAAAAATCTCATAATGACTAGTAGTACTTGCCACTTACACAAACTTTCAAGGCTCCAATAGCTTGGTAACCCTTGAATAAGGGAAACCAGCAAACTAATAGAGTTCAAAATTGATACTCCAACTCCAAAATACCACTGCATAGGATTCTAAAAGTAAAATATGGCGACTGACCTGTTACACCCACACATCTGGGTGCGATCTCAACACCCATTTTTTCTTGTCGTCCCACACTATCCTAAGAACAACTTACAAGTATACTTTCAGTTCCTTATGTTTCATCTGCAGCTCTCGTTTATCATACAGTTCTTTCGTGCCTTTTCAGAATAGTAATTTCTACAGCATTATCAGTATCTACACTCTTATCTATATAAATGACTCTAAAATGCTTATCCAACTAAAACAAGTACATATATACAAACAAACAAAAACAATAAACCTTAATTTTCTCAAATTAAGCAGAGAATATGAAACACCACCTTGAATCGCAGGATCAAGTAACGAAGCAAACACGGCATAAGTCGATGATTCTCCAGTATCAACACCAAACACACCATCAACAACAACATCCTCCTCATTCTTAATTCGTCTAATCCCACCAACATCATCACCATCATCAACACTACCCAAACGTCTTTTAAACGGCGTCGATGTCATTCTTCCATCAAACCTATTATAATAATCCCCTCCTCCTTCCTCAATTTCTTGTTTAATTTCATCAATAATTAATGCCCCATTAGGTCTACTCTCTTGGTACGGAGAAAAATTCCTTTTCCTAAAAAAAATCAATGAAAATTTTAGGGTTTTACTTGTTCTTAATTAGGGTTTTATGTAAGAACAAAAATTACTTACCCGTATCGACGGAATGTATCTCTAGAACTGAGATCTTCTGGATCGAAAAAACTTGGAGAAGTCTCCATTTCCACATCCATTGTCACGATTATGATGAGAAGTAGTGAAAAATCAGCTGATTTTTGATTCTAGGGTTTGCATTTGAGAAGGGAGAAGGAGAAGGAGAAGGAGGAGGAGGAGAACTAAAACCCTAGAGCGCGGGAATGAGTGAAGCAATGCTTCTGGTTAACTGGGCGAGTTAAAAGACTCATTTTTGAGGTGTAAGAAGAGTGTAATACCACTCGTGTTTAGTTTAGGTGTCTATATTTATTTATTTTTATTTTATTTTTTTAAAGAATATTTTTACAATTGTTATAAACGTGTAATTATATTAAGAATATATATGGTGAATCTCGTTTATTATTGGGATGGCCTTGTGTCTATCCTATAAATAGAGGCTGTAATGTTTGTTTATGATACATATTTAATAGAATTCTGTCTACCTCTTCTCCCTATTTTCTGTCTCCTTCTCTTTTCACAATACATTATCATCACGTATCTCGAATCACTGAGCAGTGATTTGTTTATATTTTCCCTAAAATCTTATTTACTTATTTGGTTTTCTTTTGATTGATTTCATAAAAGAATTCTTGTAACTATTTTGGTTTGTCTCTGTTAATAGGCAAAACAGAATTATACAATAGGTATAAACATTTGGGTTTTATTTATTTTTATCTTTTTAACTCCACCAGAAGATACAAAGTGGTATGCAATTACATTTGTTTCGTGATCAAAACAATATTTTTTTGTGTTCTTGTTAGATTTTTTTTTCTTCCCACTTTGGTTGGAGTTTTTGCAAGTATTCTTTCACCAATTTGGAAGTTGTTGGTGCATAAAAAGATCAAACTAGTAAATTTATACTTTGTCTTATCATACCTATGCTTTCACG
This sequence comes from Papaver atlanticum, assembly GCA_023531105.1. Lineage (NCBI taxonomy): Eukaryota > Viridiplantae > Streptophyta > Magnoliopsida > Ranunculales > Papaveraceae > Papaver > Papaver atlanticum. The sequence continues at coordinate 723,424 of JAJJMB010013055.1, forward strand.
GTACTTGAAAGTCGTGGGTAACTTAGACTTCTCCACAGAAGGAAATTATGATGAAGGAGATTTTATAAATATTTTATTTTTCCTTTAATATTTTATTTGCCGACCTTGGATCAGTAAGGTTAGTTTATTTGATCATTATTTGTATAGTTTGTTTACTATTTTTCTAAGCACCCTGTCTTTCTGATTTAATATCAAGTCACTTGTGGCTTTGGATATAAGTCTCATGTGGTCTGTATGTATACCTCTCATGAGGTCTTTGTGTATTTTACCTCTTGGATTTCGAGCATTTGCCCAAAACATAATGGTTTATTTTTTTTCTCCAAGTTTCACGGGTTATGGCCACAAAAGAGGATATGACCAATTCTTTTTCTTCTTTTTTTTCTTTTTTTTTTGTGGTTGGCTACCAAAGTATGACTAGTCTCATAGATGTGCAAGCTGTATTAATATTGGTCGGTCCTTACATTGCATGACGACAATATATATACATAGATTTCTATTCTCTAACAAGAAATCTTGAGCTTGTAATACTCGTCGATCTTATAAAAAAAAAAAAAAAAAGACATCAGAGAGCAATGGTTTCCATATCATAAATATGTGGTTTTATTATTTAATACTAAACCACTGATTTCTATTCTTTTAGAGAAATCGTCATCCACAAAGACTAGAGTTTTCTCTCCAACAGTAATGATTATGATTTCTTTATTTTCTCAAAAAGAATCATATGAGCCAATCGAGACTGGTTTTCTTTATCGATTTAAAGAAGGATAAAATATCGTTATTACGGTATAGGCCAATTGCAAACACCAATTGCTGAATTCCTGAGGGATGTTGTGCAAATTTTCTTCTTCCTAATATTAATCTCCTAAATTAAGACTGTTCAACTTGATGTTGAAATACAGTAGGACACACAAGATCAATGGGTGCGCACCCGGCTTGTTAGCCTATATAATTAGTCCTTACGCGACTTAATTGATCTTTCTATAAATTTCTTTTGCTAACATAAGTGTCCATAATTTTATTCTAATTTTATTTTTTTTGGAGAGTTCGTATATTTTATATGCTTTTGTACCAATTAATTTTGGGTTCCAAATGTACTCCATGGTTGATGTTAAATATGTAGTATGTCTATTAAGACTAATTTTTTTTTCTTTCTTATGTCGAAAGACATTTCACAATGAGTATATGTCTCGAATTAATTGGATAATACTTTACGAAACTTGAAGTTTTCGTATATGAGATAAAAAGAAAATTTCCACCATGATCAGGGGGAGGGCATACACTATCAGAATCTTATGTTAATTAACTAAGTTATATCAATTTCTCTCCCAACATGATCAAATCGAAAAAAGGATGTCACTATCAATAGGTGTGAAATATCTCATTTTGCTTTTATATAAGCTTTTGCCTCTTGAAAGGCAAATCCAATCACATATAGCAATAAGTAGCATTTTAGAATAAGCCACATACAGATAGCTCCAACAGAGTCTATCATAATGCGATTCACATTCTCAAAATTCGTATCTCCTCATTTGAATAGTAGGATATTATCATGCCCGTGGGCGCTGGTACCAGTAAATTTTGAATTTTTCAAAGTATGCACACTGGAAGTTGTGTGAGACGGTGATAAGCTAATATGATTTTCGAATATTCATTTATGGTAGCTACTAAAATAATAAAGACGGTGGTTGTTAACCCCTCTGCAGAGGAATATCGACATATGTGATTGGTTGGCATACAATCCAATTAGGATGGATTAATTTCTCAGTTAACGCAATTTTGGATCCAAGACTTAACACCTTAAAATTGCCAAACCTATATTACTTACCGGTTGGTGTAGTCATAATGTGTTGTGTGAGAAATATATTCGTTGTAAAAACGATTTGAGGGTCTTATTTATTTCCTTTTATATTTCTAGACCCTAGGATTGATTCAATATTTGTTCTCTTTATACAATGCACTTGGCGTGGTAGTCTCTCAAGGACTCATATTGCATTCACACAAGAATTGTGATCGGAGAACATATTCAATTTGTAATCCTTGGAGGATTCAAATTATATTCAGATAGCCACCTGACTCGACTATATCAGGTTTACCAATCCTATTTGTGTTTTTTTTTAAATTGGTAAAAGATCATAATCCGGATTGGTTGATGATATCAACTTTGTAGGTCTCTTGAGGAGTCCTTAAAAACACAAAAATCCACGCTTTAACAGCATAATTTCTATTATTATATTTTTACTTTCTTAAATATGCAGTTAGAATTATGCTAGCTTAAACTCGTCTTTGAGATAGACTAGAGTTATTGTTTTGATGCTTGTCTTCTGTAAAACTCATATAGTTGGGTTAGCATCAATATTTACGTCAAAAGTTGTACTCTTTTTCCTTCGTTCAGGTTTTGTCCCATGTGGTTTTCCTGACAAGGTTTTAACGAGGCAACATCTCCCTGACATTTAATTCAAAATGTTGATATTGTGCTCTTTTTCCTTTGTCCATATTTTTCCCCATTGAGTTTTACTGGAAAGGTTTTAATGAGGAAATTTACTTCAACATGGTGGTCATTATCATGGCGCATAATTCAGACATAAACACAGAGTGTCCAATGTGTGATTCTCAAGAGAAAGAATCAGAAAAACATCTTTTTCACTCTTGCCCTTTTGCAAGAGCAATTTGGTTTGGTGTTTCTCTAAAAACGGTTAACGCTATAATTACTTCGGATTCCATAGAAAATTGGATAAAACAGTGGATCACGGACAAAGATATCACTCAACTATCGGATAAAATAGCTATTATATCCTGGTTCATTTGGAAGCACAGATGTTCGGTAGTTTTTGAGGAAATAAACCCGAACCCGATTCACCTTATGGAACAAATCAAGAAATTTCTGAACCAGAATACTCAGGCAAGGATCAAAAACTTAATGAAGATAGAAAAAAGAAATAACCCCAAAGAGAAACGGTCTGACATACCTTCGGATTGGATAATATTTATTGATGCGGCTTTCAAAAAAGAGGATTCAACCATGGGATATGCCTTCTTACTTTATTCTGTGGACAACGAAACATTTATGTATATTGAAGCTGGTTCGGAGTGGGCCTCCTCAGCCTTTCATGCAGAATCAAAAGCTTTGCTAAAGGCATCTTCATGGTTAAGTAAAAATATCTTATCCATTGTCTCCATAGTAACATACTGCAAAACTTTGGCGGAGACGATCAACAAGTCTTGCAAAGACTCTCCTTGGAGTGTGGATAACACCATACAAGAAGTGAACTCAATACTGAAGAAACTTCCGCAAGCCTAGGTAAAGTATATAAACAGGAAATATAGCTCTGCGGCGGACCACATAGCAAAAGAAGCTCGAGTAAAGCATCTTCGGCACAGGTTTTCTCATATTCAGCACAGGGTTTTAAAATCTAGTGTTATTTCCAATGTTTTTGATAAAAATGAGATTTTAAACATGTTGTACTATATTTCTTGATTAATATTAAGAAACTCAGATCGAAGATGATGAATAAACCCAAATCCAAATATACCAATCAAATATAGATGATATCAATCGAAGGTCCCTGAGTTGTTTCAAAATATACCAATCAAATACAAATTTAAAGAAAAATTAATCCAAAATAAGATAGTATTACCTAGTATTCTTGAGAGAGTCTGCTAGAGAAAGAAATGGAGAAACCTGGGAAAATGATAACCTCTCCTGAGGTTTATGTAGTCGAACATTTCTAAGGGTTTTTGAATGAATGTAACCGCATGAAAATGATTACCGGATATGAATCAAAGGGATTGAATTTCGCAAATAATTTTTATTGTTAATGGTTTCTGTAACTGGCAAATAACGGGAGGAGAATTGGTGAAGATAATCGAAGAAAAACCCTAATTTCTATTTTGTAACCGAAGGAGAATAAGTGCCAGCGAGCTCGGCCGTTGGATTGGGAATTATAAGAGGGCTTCATTCTCAGCCACGATTTGTCTTTCCCATCTAGAGAAGAATATGAGTCGTCGGATTTAGAAAACAGCTTGGGCTTCTCCCGAATAAATCCAGGAAGTATAAGATTTTGATAAATAAATTCTCCGACACAAATTAAACTTCCCTCCGGAAATAATCGAAATCCTTTATAGCTAATGTAAGATAGATTTCTTGGTTCCAAGCTCTAGGTACAAATTATATTTTATTTTGTTTAGTTTCCTCCAACAAATCAGACAAAAAGAAAAAAATAATAATCATTTTCTCATTGTTTTTGCCACAATCATTTTCTCATTGTTTGTGACTACGTAAATGTAAAATTATTTTTAGTTCACAAAAAAATAGATTTAAATGTAGCTGCGCTTAAAAATAATCTAGCCAAACATGAGATATGTTTAATTAAGATGGCTATATATGCAAGGAGAGTGCACGTGCGATGCACGTTGTCAGACTTTAGGTGTTCCACAATTTTTCCGGGGAAATGCTGGCCTGAAAGTTGCATAACTTTGGATCTCCATGAAGATCCAGTGAGAACCGATGAAGAAGTAGAGAAGTTTCTATTTTAAGATCCTTATATATGTTTATAATTTGAATTATACCCCTACTATAATTGGAATATCTAAGATAAGCCCTTTCCAATCTAACGGATGAGATATAAAAATGAGTTATATCTGATGGCTGACATGAATAGTTCAGACGGAAATATAGTAATCAGATCTGACGGCTGAATTTTAAATCACGGAAATCTGACGGCTACTAAGAATAGAGCTTAAAGACTTGTTGCTCTCATTAAAAGAGGGGAGATTTAGACATGTAAATGGTTCACAAATTTTTCATTCAAATGAAGTTTGTGAATGAATGATTCACAAACTTTTTGTAAACCACACTTTCGAGTTTGTTCACTTCAATGGTGTGATGTTGGTCGTTCCAGAATCCAGACTGAGTCACGTTACAAGTTAGTCACACTTCGCGATTCGTAAGCTTTTATATTTTCAGCGAACTGAAATTCATGAGAAATTAAGCCTCATCCTTACATAGGCTAGACAACCATACCGGAGAAGAGACCAAAACATAATGGCATTGTTGGTTCTAGCCCAAGCAGCTAGATAATGACCACGGAGCACCCCTATTACACGTTCTTGGGATGAAACTATAATAGAAATGCAAAATTTTAGAAATGAAAATTTTGATGACTTCCCATCTTGACAGTACAACAACATTGCAGATGGAAATACAGAACATATAAGTATTTAAGACCATATTTGAAATCAATGAAGGAAAAACAAGAAGACGAAGACTAGTCAACTAGCTGACCGTAAGCTTAAAGCTGCAGAGGACAGTGGTGTATTGTTTTTACAAGTTGATTTTACAACAACAGGTCAACAATACTGAAGCTGAAGATGGTTCTAATGTGCAATGATGGTTCGCCAATGTGCTACCCATTAAGGAACAGTTAGTCTTACAATTCCTTTCACCAAGACGACAATTGTGGGTGTTAAAAAGTTGAGTCGATAAATATACATCCCCAGCTTTACATATATTCTCAGCTGGAACTGGTGGGGGTGATGATGGGGATGGAGATGGACATGGAGGTGGGGGTGATGGGGAGGGTGGCGGTGGTGATGGGAGTAGAGTAGTTTCTCTGCAACACCAATTGCACACATAAATTTCTTCACCATCATAACACATGAAATAGCACATCTCCCTTGCGACTGTAGTATCCCAGAACTCTCACATTTCCTTTTACAACCATCTTGACAAGACTCATCTATGTCCCCGGCTAGCAGGTGTGGGAAAAGACTCATCTATGTCCCCGGATTGACATTCACGGGTTATAGGTGGTGATGGAGTTGGAGGTGGGTAGCCCACAACATCCCTCACATACCGACACCCTAGCTGCTCCAGCGGAATCCCACCAGTTGCCCTCTATGGTACACTGATCTGCCTAGCAACATACATTTGTTGGGACTATTAGTCCCACATTGTCTGGGTTATCTAAGATCCCGTGGTTTATAATCCTTAGGGCCTCTCCACTCATTGTCAATTCGTTTTGAGTTGGATGTCCGTATTTTAACATGGTATCAGAGCAGGCGCGCCTTTACTCCGCGTCACGCGATTTAATTGTCCACGTGTTAGACCCAATGAGGCTACACGTGAGGGGGCGTATTGAGACTATTAGTCCCACATTGTCTAGGTTATCTAAGATCTTGCGGTTTATAATCCTTAGGGCCTCTCCACTCATTGCCAATTGGTTTTGACATTAATAACACATTGATCATCAAGAAAATATCACAAGCTTTTCATAGACATGCGTGGCGCAAAACCTACTCTACCTGAGCAAGAAGATAGGAAAATGAATAATGCAACCAGATAAGAACCAGCAGCAAGAAAACATGAAGACCTCTATGTTATTGCCATCTTCATTACAGAAGAAAAAAAATAAAAAATGTGAACACTACTTGCTGGTGCTATTAGATGATTCTTATTAAGGCGAGATCAATCATATGTAGTTATGGGCTCATTTATAGCACATTAGCACCAAACCACTTGCCTACTTCAGAAAAGAAAAAGAAAAAAACAAAGCTGCTACTTGTCATGTTTTGAATAGACAAATCAATGTCAACGACAAAGTTGGCATCAGCTACTTTTTGTGCTAAGTTAGTCGGCATCTACTACGCATTACATTATATGGGTGCTCAAACAATAATAGCTGGGAATATAAACTTTAAAACTTCAGGTTTCGATAGTGAGGTTTTTTTTGGTGCTTACTGCTTAGTGCTCACCTACTAATGTTTAAAGGCCCTTTAGTGAAACCCATTTGCTCATAGTTACAATCAGCAAGAGAAATTTCGATGCCCATAAGGTTTTTAGGTCCTCCCTTTCTTCACAAGAATTGAACAATTAACTTCACGCGCAGCATCTATATTATTAGGAATCTGGCTCTCAAAGAGAAAAGGCAGATTGATAAGAGGAGATGATTTTGGGTAGTAATGGTTTCATTTCATATACAATTGGGTTGAGTCCAGTGAAGTGGTAAATAATTTGGCAAAATGCTCCCGTACATGCGCCTACAACGTTTGTCACCATTAATACGATGATAATTGACAGATAAGTATCTTTCATGAACTAGGAATTCTAATTCAGTTAGATAATACTAATAGTTTAATTTTAATGAAACACACAAAAAGAGAAGGGACTAAATTAGTTACCTGATTCCTTAATTTATTCCATGCATTCAGTTCTTGTGAACCTGCGCATTCGCTTAACTTTGTAGGAAGTTAAGAATATTGTTTGGTGGCATTATATACTCTAGCTTCTTAGATGGGTTGTGGTTCATAATAATAACCCTAATAATAAACAATGGACATCGATGTCGAAACTGAAGTAAAGAAATTCATCAAGGTATGGCTAATAGTTCTTGCATCGCTAACCTATTGTCATTTTATCTCCAAAATCATCCCGAAAGGATTCAAAAGACTATTTTCAATACTTCCCGTTATTTCCATTTTCCTATATCTCCCACTTACACTTTTGTCTGTCCATTTTATTTTCATCGTGGGTTTCACAGTTTCATGGGTTGTTAATTTCAAACTTCTCCTCTTCGCATTCAATCATGGTCCTCTGTCAAACCCATCACCAGAAGACCCATCATCATACTTCTCACTCAAACAGTTCATTTCCACTGCTTGTCTTCCCATAAAAATCAAACAAAAAAGTCACTCAGCTGAAGATACTGCTATCCACGATCAAACCATTAGTAGACGAAATCCCAAAGTTTCATCAATAGTTCGTCTACTGAATAATTACCCGATGAAAGTTTTAACAATGTGTCTACTGGTTCATGTTTATAGTTACAAACAATACATACACCCCTTGTTTTTAGGGTCCCTTTACGCTTTGCACATGTTTTTCATCTCAGAAACGTATCTTGTCGTGTCTAATGCCTTTGCTGCATTAATTCTAAGATTAGATGATTTGGAACCACAGTTCATAGACCCATTCATTTCAACATCACTGCAAGATTTCTGGGGTAGAAGATGGAATCTTATGGCTACGAATATTCTATGGCTCACAGTATACGTACCGATACGGTCGTTTTGTACGCATGTTATAGGCAGAAAATGGGCAGCAGTACCGGCCATATTGTTCACATTTTTGGTCTCAGGGCTAATGCATGAATTGATAATATATTATATCACGCGATTATATCCTACTTGGGAAGTGACTTGTTTCTTTGTGATACAAGGGATTTGCATAGCATTTGGAGGTATAATGAAGAAGACAAATATCGGAGGTATACATGATAGGTTTCAACTGCATTCATGGATATCTGGACCTTTGATTCTTGTGTTTATTGGTGCTAATGTAATTTGTTTCTTCTTCCCACCAATTTTGAGAAACAACATCGATGACAGAACAATCGAAGAATACCATATATTGGTGGATTATATTGTCAAGAAGTTTGCAAGAAAATAGACTTGATATTAAAAGTTTCTGTGAAATAAAAATGTTTCTGTTTTTATAAGCAATTTGGCATCTAGTTGTAGCCAAAATCGATATTCAAAAATGATTTATTATTAACTCCTGCCTCCGAGGCCAAATAAGAAGCAAGATTTCTAATGATGCCACTGGCAACCAATACCACTTTCCAACTCAATGGTTGATTCGCCCTTTTTTTTTCCCCCTAGTATTTTTTAGGGCCCACTTGAAAGAAATTAGGGCCACTAATAAGATTAAAAAAATGGTCACTCAAACCTAAATTGAAGCCACCCCTTATCTTTAGTTTTTCGTAATGGCTAATTTGCCCTTCAAAAATCGGTAGATAAGTAGGATAATTGGTAGTTGGTGTATATTTAGTTAGTGTTAAGAGAATTACCTACAAACACATAAAACACCTACAAACACATAAAACACCATAAAACACCATAATAGCTTGGACCTTGGCTGGGTCCACCTAGATGCCTCGCTTAGTGACCAAATATCCCAAGAATTTTCCTGAGGTTAGCCCAAAGGCGCATTTCGCCGGGTTGATTTTCATATTATATTTCCTCATTTGTTCAAAAATATCTTTGAGATCCTTTGCATGATCCTGAGGAAGCTTGCTCTTTAGATGCATATCATCCACATATACCTCTAGAGTTTTATGTATCCATCTATCAAAAAAAAAATTCTACCAATCTCTGGTAAGTCGCACAGGCGTTTTTTAGTCCGAATGACATCTTAGTATAACTGTATAGACCTCGTGGAGTAAAAAAGGCAGTGTCCTCTTGATCCTCTTCTGCTAAGGGGATTTGATTATACCCCGAGTATCCGTCCATTAATGATATCAACCCGTATCCGGATGTTGCTTCTACAAGCTGATCGATGTTCGGGAGTGGAAAGCTGTCTTTTGGACATGCTTTATTTAGATCGCTAAAGTCAATGCATATTCGCACTCCTCCATTTTTCTTCGGAACGATCACCATTTTCGATATCCATATCGGATACTGTACTTCTCGGATGACACCTGATGCCTTCATCTTTTTTAGTTCGTTCTGAATAGCCTCATGGTATTCTGGTGCCACCTTTCACATCTTTTTCCTTATGGGCTTATGGTTTGTGTTAATTTTGAGATGATGACAGCAAACTTCTGGGTCTATTCCTGGTATGTCTTCCATACGCCATGCGAAGAAATCAAAATATTCCCTTAATACTTGTATTAATTTTTCCTCCTCCTCTTTGTCGAGGAGGGTTCCAATTTTGACCATCCCTGGGTTTTCAGGTGTCTTAATATTTACTTCCTTCGTGGGATCTGAGGCCGAAAATTTTGACCTTGGCTCCCCCATATCGGAGAGGTTCTGTAATTGCTATAAGGGCTCAGTTGGTCCTTCCGAGATAGGAGTTGGTATCTCATTCGAACGCCTTGCTTCATTTGTTTCTGCTATGTAAGCATTAATTTCTGATTATATATTTTTCCCTCCCATCACGAATTTTTCATTCAACGAATGAAGGTTTTGTGTTTGATTAGTCATATACTCGGTATGTGCAAAAAGACAATTAGCATGAACTCAAATTTATCTATTAATATAGACCATGTTTTTTGTAGACCATTTTTTTTTTCCCCGAAGAAAATTTTACATTAGAAAGAAAAAGCCTTTACAAAGTACAAAGGAAATCACTCACTCATAAGATTTTCCCAATTGCTCTAAATGAGACTAGGGGTAACAAATTTCAACGTATTGGTGTTGCAAGACCATAAGACTACAAGCTGTTTAACAAGATCAATAGTCTCTGTTGTACTTTTCTGACGACCACCAAACACTCTCCCATTTCTCTCCTTCCATAAGATCCAACAAATAGCATAATGGATAATCTTCCACACCTCCTTACCTCTTCCATGCATCACATTCATCGACCACGCTTCAAACAAATGGAGTAAAGTCCTCAGCATAAGCCAAGATATCCTGAAAGCCTTAATAAAATAATCCCAAATTTTAAAATAGTAGGAACAGTGCATAAACATATGATATGACGTCTCCTTTTTCGTCATTGGAAAGGACACATAAATCACTTTCAATACCTATGCCACGATGACCCAACATGTCCCTAGTTGGGAGCGAGTCATGAAAACAAGCCCAAAGAATGAAGCTTACCTTGTTAGGGATATATCCTTTCCAAAGGTATTTGTCGAAGTTACATGTATCGTAGGTACCTGACAAAGCTGCTTCATAGCACTTCTGTGCACTCAATATGACCAGTTTTTCGACAACAATAACACTCAATATCGCTCTTTTTGAAATGATTCTTTGACTTTGACTTCTTATTACCATTCTTTCCCCTATCAACAAACAAGCCCTTAACTTGTGCTTCATCGCTGAACTCGTGTTTCCTTAACGCCTTAACTTGTAAAGCAGAGACCACATCATCGAAAACCAACTTATCTTCATCTTCTTCTTCATCGGTTTTCCCACTCAACAAATAGTCAACGAAAGCATCATACGACGGAGGAAAAGAACATAATAATATCATGGATTTATCCGTATCAGAGACAGTGATACTGATATTAGACAAATCAGAACAGATCTTATTAAACTCATTAATATGATCAATCATAGACTAACCTGAAGACATCCTAAAGGCATGGAGTCTACGCTTCAAGTAAAGTTCTGAAGTCAAATCTTTTTGTAAGTAGAGCTTCTCTAACTTCTCCCACAACACCTTTGCAGAGATTTCACTCGAAAAATTGTGAGTGATCTCCCTTGACAAACATAAACGAATAGTTGAACACGCCTCCAAATCAAGGTCAGCCCACTTCTCATCAGTCTAATCCTTTGGCAACGCAGCTGGCTTCTCCTTGATTTCTTTGATTTGTTTCATACTAACAAGAATATCTTTTACATCAGTTTGCCATGATGTGAAATTATTCTTCCCATTGATCTTGATAACATCAAATCCATGCACCTTCGAAAATCCACTTGATGTAGAACTAGACATCTTCACTTCTAACTTTGAGCCTCTCCACGCTCACCGCACCACTTGTTAGGATTAAGACCTTAGAATTAACCTCTTCACAAGACACTAGTTCTTTGGATCACGTAGAACTAAAGAAAACAGAAAATAGATGCACGAAACAGAAACAAAAACACAAGATTTAACGTGGTTCGGCAAACCCCAAACTATGACTAGCACAAATTATAGAGAATCAAACCCCAAACTATGACCAGCAGAATGTTGTTCACAAACCCCAAACAATTTCTCTATGGACAAAACGTTCTAAACCCTGAAATTCTCTAGTTATGAGAATTCTTCTATAAATTGTGCTGTGTGTATTTCCTAAGAATTGTACACCTATTTATATATGTTACAAACTTGTCTTCCAAGTATATGAGTTATACTAGAAAACCTAAACATAGCTAAGAAAGGAAACCTTGAATTTAACTAAATCAGGAAACCTCTAGCTATACCAAAATAAGGAAACACCTAGATGATTCTAGAAAATTATGGAACCTTCCTAAAAACATTGACAACTTCTAACAGATTGATCCTACAAACATTGCCTTGACCAAGTGTGTCAATGAGAGCAACAAGATCACCAACTATGTGAAAACATGTATAAGACTGTGGAGAAGTGGGTGCATCAGTAATTCAGTATCCCCGTAGCCGCGTAAATTAGGAGCTATATCTCTATAACCAGAAGCAGCTAATTAAAGAGAGTATTTGATGTCTCCATGAGTACCAAAGTGATGGAAACCCATGAACCAGTAATACTATCGGACCTTCCCCTTTTTCTACTATGTGCATTTTGATTCCATTTACATCAATCATTCTATGGTTTATCCCCATATCCTCCTCCATCTTCACAAACTCTCTAGATCTCTCTGTGTTGTTAGATTGAGATTGCTGTGTTTTTGGATGGGTTATTTAATGATGATGATTTATATAGAAACCTATAGGCCATTCATGTTTATAAACATTATATTGATCTCATTATATTATTCCCTTCTCATTCAACCACTTTTTATGGATGTATGAATAACATTTTGAAAGTTTCTTCCTTTGTAATCTCTCTAATCAACTTAGAAATATTAGCGGAGATTTAAGTATGCATAAATTTTATTGGTTTCATGTAAAAACCCTATAATTACTCGGAAATGATTTACATTTCGCGGGCTTAATCCCGCAGGTTGTATCGAGTGACACAAGGAGGTGGGACCAAAACTAAACCCACCCCTGCTAAACCGCCGACACATAAGGGGAGCACCCCATCTCTTTGTTGCTGCACAATCCGCGGGATTAAGCCCGTGGGATATGTATCACTTCCGACAGTTACTTCAATTATGTACCTAATATTCCATTAAACAACCACAAATATACTATGATTTAAAACAAACAAAAAAATTCTTCTTGGAATATAATCCAAACACGTTAGGACAATAGTCGATATGAAATGTTTAAAAATTATGTCTGTAACTTTCTATTGTTTAATTTATTTAATTTATTGGGTGATGTTAAAAATCAAATAAAACTTGTGATTGAACGAATTCCGAGCAAGTTCAATTGCTCCACATTTCACAAATATCTATCGATCAAGAAGACATTGCAAGAAATAATATTTGCATCCTGACATCCTCCATTCCACCAACCACTTTTCAGCCTAAAACTAAAACAATATAAAAGCATTTAAAATCCAATAAAATTGAGTTTCAAACTAATTTTCTAACAAAATTTCTCATTAAATTAAAAAAGGAAAAAAAAACAGTTTACAACACTCGAAGTGCTTTCTCTATTATTGGTTCCGTTTTCTTTTTCGTTATTCATGCAATGAATGAGATCACAATAGATGTTATCTTTTGTGACAATTCTAGGTTTATTCATCTAAAATTTCGTGAAAGATCTAATTGACAGAAAATCGTGATAGCAGATACTTCCAAAATTTTTTTTGTTAGTTTTCAGGTAAACCTAGCCTATTCTAGGAAAATGAAAATCTGTTATGGGGTTTCTGAGAAATCGTTGTGACACTTAGCACCTGTAAGAACCCTTTAAATCCTACCTAGTAGACGAGATTATGCAGACGTTAAGAAAAATACCTTGTTTCCCATCCTATATAATTCTATGTAAACGTAGTTGCTATTTCTTTCTGTACCTTTTTCCTTTTTCTTTTTCTGTACTTGTTTATTTGATTATTACAGCAATATAAATAATCTTGTTTCCCCCCAAGTATCGAAGGGAGAACAGTTTGGCTGTGTCCGTATCTTGATACCGTGAACTAGGAGAAAACCAAATCTAGCAAACAAACGAACTAAAGTTTAAAACACTATCCAAACGCAAAATTGAGTTCATCAATATCTACGCCTCAAAATGTACATGTGTGTCTGGTCACAGAAATGTCGTTTAATTAAGCTCCAAATGTAATGAACTACTAGATTTCTGCCTTACTGGTCCAATGAAAACTAATAGAAATATATGTCACTCAGGTATGTGAGTAGGAAGGAATCAAGTTACACAAAATAATGCTTATAAAAAAAATAAAGTTACACAAAATAAAGTCGCTAACTGTTTGAGGTCATGTGGTCTTATGAAAAGAACACAAAACCACTTCACTTATTTTCACCTAATCTAATCAGCAATCTGATCCTCGTTTTGCTGATAATGGATAATGGTGGTGTCTTTGGAAAAGAAGACGGGACATCGACCTGTTTATTAACTTATACACTGACTTATTTACGGTTCCAACTTTATATTTTTTATTTTTATTTTTCTCAACTTTTTTCTCTTTATTAACATTTTTTTATTGCCTATTCGTATTCCAATACTGAATGTATGGGGTACGTCAGCTGTGCAATTTTCCCATATAAACCCTGATATAATTGAATCTTAAAATGATACAAATACTTACCAGGGAGCCATCCGTTATTTTCTTTGTTCTTTGATTCCTCCAACATGTCTGGTTTTTCTGCTACTTCCAGTAATCAGAGTGCTCTTCAGAAGCATGTAGCGTTCTTCGATAGAAACAAAGATGGTGTAATATATCCATGGGAAACATTTCAAGGTTGTCGTGCAATTGGATTAGGTATAGGAATATCAACTCTTGCTGCATTTTTGATAATTATGGGTCTCAGTAGAAAAACTCGTCCAGGTAAATTTCCTAATCTCCTTTTCCCGATTGAGGTACAAAATATTGTCAATTGTAAGCATACCAGCGATTGTGTTGTTTACGACGCTGAAGGGAACTTCGACCCTGAAAAGTTTGAAGAGATGTTTCACAAGCATTCACAAGCTAATGCAAATGCTTTAACAGCCGATGAGTTATCAGGTATGCTGAAAGCCAACCGAGTTCCTAAAGACTACCATGGATGGATAGGAAGCTGGGTAGAATGGAAAATCTTCTTTTACGTTTGCAAGGACAAGAATGGATTATTGCAGAAAGAAACTATTCGAGCATGTTACACTGGTGATCTTTTTGAGCAGATGGAGCAGGAGAGAGCTTGCGAAAAAAAGCGTAATTGATTAAGAAAATAGCATAAATGTTCCATAGTGCAAGCATGATGGTTTAAAGTGGTGTGTCATGTTGTCAGACTCTCATAGTCGTCTAGTGCGCCGATATATTTTATCTTAGAATTCGAAAAAATAAGATTAAAAAAATTGTATATCAGATGATATTGTATCATTGATTTTATTAGCGTTAAGTGTGTGTTTTTCTTATTTAACTCAACTGAGCAAGTGTTAGCAATTTTGCTCCCTTAAACCAAATTCAAAATGATATTGTGTTAGGGTCTCAATTATATGCACTGACATGAATTGTATCCACGTCTGAAAAGGATTTATTCTTATACGAATGTTTTTACTATATACTTCTGCAACAACAAGTACACACATAAATCTCTTCACCGTCATAACGCATGAAAGAGCACATCTCCCTTGCAACTGCAGTACCTAAGAACTCACATTTACTTTTACAACCGTCTTGACAACGGCCACAATTATATGGAGGGGTAGCTGTTGCTGGAAAAGACTGATCTATGTCTCCTGCTTGACATTCACGCGTTATAGGTGGAGATGGATTTAGAACCATCCGTCCACAACATCCCTCGCATACTGATACCCTGGATGCCCCGGATGAATCAAACCAGTTACACTCTATGGTAGACACTGATCTGCCCTGCAACTTGCATTTAGTTTCGATTTCCTTTGGACAATACTTGCACTGTCCGGTAAAATCAGTAGTCGTATTTGTTACCACATAAGTTTTCCCAACACCACATGAAATGGCTACTACTGATGGCATCTCTACATGTAAAACAAAAAAAAATGCAGATTAATAACAAAAAGTTTGAGTACCACAGAACAAGAAAACAAAATCAGCCATTTATCTAACATCTTCTTCATCATAGCTTTGAAGAACAAACTTCTTTAA
This sequence comes from Papaver atlanticum, assembly GCA_023531105.1. Classification (NCBI taxonomy): domain Eukaryota; kingdom Viridiplantae; phylum Streptophyta; class Magnoliopsida; order Ranunculales; family Papaveraceae; genus Papaver; species Papaver atlanticum. The sequence goes on from JAJJMB010013055.1 coordinate 739,284, forward strand.
ATCACTGAAGTTTTTCAAGGATTGGTACAAACAGTCATATATACTGAATTAACTAAAACAAAGCCGGAATAAAGAAAAAGAAAAAAAGTGAGACGTGTGCAAGACTTATTACCTGAGCAAACTGATGAGCAAATGAACAACGCAACTAGGTAAAAACTAGCGACGGGGAAACCCGTAGACCTTCTTTCTGCTAATGCCATCAACAAAAAGTACTTGCTAATGCTGTTCTATCTTAGTTGTGTGTAGGCATATATTAGTGGCCTCATTTATAGCACTTATCTACTTGCCCATTTAAATATTAGAGGTTAATTGACAGCCACCTCTTTTATGGTTGGTTAAAAACTAATAAGGGCAAATAGCAAAATGCCCCAAAATCGACCCATTTGTGATTATGTCCCGGACGTTAGGAAATAAGTTAAAATACCCAAATTCATTATTTTTGAGTTAAGCGGTTAAAATTGGGCATCTTGACCTGTCAATGGTGTTATGAAATTCCATTTTTATCCTTTTTATATATTATTAAAAAGGGACATGTATTAAGTTGATCACCACCACCACCACCACCATTGCCGCCACCACCGCCGCCACCACCACCGCCACCACCACTAGAACAACCACCATCGTCACCACCACGACTACCACCGCCACCGGCACCACCACCATCGCCACCGCCGCTGCCACCACCACCACCAAACGAACAACCACCACCACCGCCACCACCACCAGCACTGCCACCACCACCATCGCCACCACCACCGACACCGCCACAATACAAAATACCTGAGCATCGGCAACCATACTAGTTTAGTTGCTTAAGAAGAGGTTTTAGTTACCAAACAGAAAGGCAACTAATGGTAGTTGCCAATCTTTGGTTGCCGTATGGGTTGTTTCGAAATGCAAAGGCAACTACTAAAACTGGCTAGTTGCTATGCATATTTTTGGCAACTTAAATTTTAGTAGCCAAATACGTTATTTGTTAGATGCGATAAATTGGACCTACTAGTTTTCGTAGTTGTTAGTTTTTTGCCAAACATTCAGACAACTACATTTATGTAGTTATCAGGTACTTGCCAAACAATATGGCAACTAATATACATCTTGTTGTGAATTTATACAGCAACCTATTGGGTAGTAGCCAAATATTGTTATTTCATGATTGCAATAGGTTAAAGCAATTAAGTTATAGTTGGCATATAGTTTCCGACTCGTTCAACAACTAACATTAGTAGTTGTCAGATGGTTCCCAAGTCAATTCACAACTAAAGTCGGCAACAACGTATATGAAATTGCTTTAAAATTTGACATTTTTGTAGTTCCCATATGGAATATAGGTGCTGGATTGATTGCTTTGGGCTTTGTGAAAATTATCAATGAAGGTTCAATTGATCAAATGTTTAGACCAATGCATGCAGCTTTCATAGATTGTTGTGCCAGAGAGGTTGGGAGTCTTGGCTTGGGTCTATATATTAATACCACAAAAGATTAATTGGTCAAAAAAACTTTCAAACCAATGCAATTTTTGGGTTGCAGTGTTCTATAAACATTAACAGAAATTATTAACGAACAGAGAAAAAAAACCGAGAAAAAAAAACCGCCCCAACTACTCTCACAAATATCGATCCCTGCTATCCTTTGTGAGGCCCATCGAGACCCACAAAAAAAAAACTGTGTGGCGGTTTTGCCGTAGTCCATTTTCTCGGTCTGTAAAGAATGATTCAAACATTAATACGAAATTCACGATTAAAATTAAATAAATCATGCCAGAAATAAAGCTGAACACAAATTAATTCCAAAGTAATTTTTTGAGTGCGACTATGTGCACCTATGCTTAACCGGGGTGGACGTTCCTCCCTTTACTGTTGAGAGCCTTTACTGACAGAACATTAATTTTCCTTTTTCTTTTTTTTATATCAAACAAAACTACACTGCATTCTCTCTCATGACCATCTCATGAGCTATGACCATCTTCTCTCTATGTGAGTCTGTCTGGTTTTCAATTTTTTCCATCATTCTTTTCCTTGGTTAATTTAAACAGATGCAAGAGCATAAATAATGAATAATTTTACGTGACTTAAAAGTTTTTCATTAATGGAGGCGATTACTGCATCATCCATCGAATCAAAATAATATACTCATCAAGTAAAGATCATCTACAAAACTAGGAACAAATTTGATCAATCAAAATAATATGCTCATCGAATCAAATTAGGAACAAATTTGATTAACCATGTCTTGCCCCTCAAATCATCTATACATTATGAATATGATTCATGTTTGATCAAACCAATTCTCTTTCACTCTTCTTCCTCGTTAAATATAGTTCTCGTTATTCCATTACTTGAGTTTTCCTCTGTATTTTTCCATGGAGACACGAGGCTATATTGAGTAATGGGTATGAGTGATTTTCTCCAAAGAAACAGTAATTAAAATTTAGTACTTTGATCTGTTTTTATTATTATTATTTATTTGTTTGATAAAAAGGTGACCTAAATCTAGCAAGATCAAATATAGAGAGACAAAAAAGATTAGAGAAATAGGTAGCTAGATCAGATTTCAAAGAAAGATTATGGAGAAACAAAAATAGTAGGGAATATGAAAGAAGAAAGAGAATTTAGTTTTGAGATTTGTGTCTTCTTGTAAAAAAATTTACGAAAGTAATGAAAAAAGATGGGTTTACCTAAATACCACCTACACTTTCCTAAATGCCACCCACATGCCTAAAAATTTGATAATTATAAGTAGGAACTATCAATAGGTCCTAGAAATAATATATTAGGATGAGTTTGGTCCAGTTGACTCAGTCAACTGTCTGTTTGGTCCTTTTTAAAATAAATAAATTATAGTTTGGTCCTATAAATAATGGTTTGGTCCTAGGGTGACGTCATGGATGATGTAATTGTCATCTTGTAGTGGCATAAATATCCTTTTGGGACCATTACATCATCCATGACGTCACCCTAGGACATATATACTCAATTCAAGAGAGAAGATATTATTTTCAGATTTACTTTCTCTCACCTCCATATTTTCAGATCTAGTTTCTCTATCTCTCTCTCTTTTTTCTTCATCTTCCTGCTAGGTTTTTGATTTTGCAGAGATGATAAAGACGGCAGAGAAGATTGTGTGAGTTCATCATCTCCATCTTCATCTTCGTGATGCTGTAACAATGGCGATTCGGAGATGAAAATCAAAATAAATCTGTTTTTTTTTTTTTGATTTGTTTTTGATTTCTTCGTGCTTGTGTTGAAGATGAAGATGATGAAGACGAAGAAGTTCATTCTTTACATAAACTCATGTTGCTGTTGTTGCTCATGAAGATGAAGATGATGAAGACTTTCAAGATCTGTTGTTGCTCGTGTTAAAGATGATGAAGACGATGAACGTCGATGAAGACTTTCAAGATCTGTTGCTGCTCGTGTTAAAGATGATGAAGACGATGAACGTGATGAATACGATGCTGTTGCTGCTGCTGTTTGAAGATGATGATGTTTTCTGTTGCTGTTGTTGAAGACGTCAAAGAAGATGAAGAATGATGATGATTATGCTGTTCATTTCTAGAATTAACTCTGTTTTTTTAGGTTTTTATCAAGAGTTCATATCAAGAATGAACTCTGTTTTTTTAGGTTTTTATCAGGAGTTCATTTCTGGAATGAACTCTAGTTTATATAGGTTTTTATCAGGAGTTCATTTCTGGAATGAACTCTGTTTTTTAGGTTTTTATCAGGAGTTCATTTCTTGAATGAACTCTGGTTTATTTAGGTTTTTATCAGGAGTTCATTTCTGGAATGAACTCTGTGTTTTTAGGTTTTTATCAGGAGTTCATTTCTGGAATCAACTCTGGTTTATATAGGTTTTTATCAGGAGTTCATTTCTGGAATGAACTCTGGTTTATATAGGTTTTTATCAAGAGTTCATTTCTGGAATGAACTCCTGATAAAAGGTGATTTCTGAAAAAATAAGTAGAAATTAACAGGAGTTCATTTTGACGAATGAACTGCTACAAAAAATAAGTTGGAATTAACATGGAAGGGTACTTTGGACCATTTAATATTTTTAAATAATTATGGACCAAACGGTAAAGGCGTTTTCCCAAATGACCAAACAGACATGGGACCACCTAAAAAAGGACCAAACAATTATTTTCCCTAATTATAAACTTAATCAAGAGCAGGTAATCCTTCGCAAATTCCTAAATCTGCGAAGGATTACAATCCTGAAGATTATTATATCGACTCTTTTATCGCGAATTACTCTGGTAGGACCATGTCCACGAGGAAGTATCAGGAGTGGGGTGTTAAGCTTTCTCAAAATACTCTTGAATACTCTTCCAAAGCTCTCCTCTAAGATGTGGATCCGTTTGGTCGTGCGAAGAACGATCATTTTCGTTTTTCCAATAACGAAGACTGGATGATGTTCCCCTTGATCGTGGAAGGTCCCTTGGTCTGGGGTTTGAATAGTGATGGCTCTGCTCGTTCTGGTCCTCTCTCTAAGCACAGTCACTTCGTGGCTTACGTTCCTGGGAGGCTTCAATGGTCTGAGATGCCAGTTGGGGTAATTTCCGTTCTCCTTTTAATTCGTTTACCTCTCATCAATGGCATTTTTAACTTTATTTTCCTTGTTCTAGTATCCTACTCCTCCTGCTGGTTTACTTAAAGATCGCAAGAAGAAGGATGCTACTGCTGAGTCTCTTGCCTCTGAACATGTATTGTTTAGTCGCTTTAAACTCTCAACTTAAGTTCCCTGTTTCTAGCGCCAAAATGTAATTACTGAAAATCCAGTAGTACACCCAAATGATAATTTCTATAATTCTAAGACATGTTTAGAAGAATAAAATTAAGTTATCTTTTACTGATCGTTTTATGATAATGATGATGATATTACAAGTATGGAAACACACAAGAACCCTAACTTTCTTCCTCACAACATAACCTCCCTGAATACAAATTATCCAACCCCCTTTACAATGATCTAAGGTCTTTATTTATAGGAAAATCTAGATAGTGGATTACAGCTCATTTTACTTCGACGGTAGTCACACAACTCACGTGATTCTACTTTATACTTCGCCCAAGCCATTTTCAATAATGTTTTCCCATTCCTTTCGCCGATATATTCGGTACCTGTCCGTACAGCTGTCCCCTTTTCTTGTTCAACAATTCATCTTCGTCTGGAGCAATTACTCACTTCGTTCGTAACTTATCCTTCGTTAACTATCTTCTCGCCCAATCGTCTTTATCTCGCTAAGTGATTATCTACATACATTTCGCAGATCTCTCTATTCAGGGAAGAATTCATACTTCGCAGATCCAATATCCGTGAAAGTAACTCTGACACTTGATTTGACTTGTCACTGACGTTCATCCCGGGGTTAATAAAAGATCTTTTGTTTAAGATTTGCTCATCTATTTCGTGCAACCTCGTTCAGCCACATGGCGAGTAGGTTTTCTGTACCTTTATCCGCCATGCATAGATTTGTGTCCTCATTTATATAGTACTTATCTATTTGCCTATTTAAATACTCCTACTTGTAATGTTTAGCACCAGGAGTATATGAGTGGAAAGACAGATACATTAATGGAAAACTGCGTGTGAGCACTCAGCGTATATGAAAACTATATGCTTGCGCACAACTAAACTAAATTGCTACTATCAGTAAATTAACATATCCATTTTGTACGCACATTAAGATGCTAATTGCTAACAACATGTTGGTTTCAAGTAATTGGATTCTCTTAGGGAATGCACCAAATTTCTTGAACCGAACGGTGCAAATGAACTTTTTGTAATCAAGATTTTTGATTCCTAGGAATCAAATTTCCTCCAAAATAGTAGAATTCCATTGCATTGCTCCAATAGTGCAATGGAATTATATTCCGGTGTAAAAACAAAGATAATTGAATTATCTCAACCGAACATGAATTTTTAGGATTTGAATTGCATTCCTTAGAATCCAATTCCAAGAATTGGATTACACCATAATTGAATTCTTAGGTTTCCAATTTTCCCAACCGAACGGGCTATAAAACACTCAAGTGCTGTGATTGTATTTTGCACCCAAAGATTTAGATACTAAGTAAGATGAGTCATGATCTGAACAAGCGAACCGTGTGAGCATACATGCCATGGTGCCTATTTTAGTTTCGTCAACATACAACCACAATAATCAAATTTGAGACGAATTCTTTTTTTCTCGCGATGGATTATTGTCAGCTCAACCTTGTTTTCATTCGATATATTCTAAGCTCAACAGTTAAGTACTCCCACTTGGCATGTTTGCCATAAAAAAGATGGCATTTTGTTGAAAACTGCGTGTTAGCAATAAAAGAAAAAAGAAAATGAAAATGAAAAGGTTATATTACAATTTTCCCAAACTCTATTAGAATCCATGTTAAAACACCAGAGAACCATAGTTTGTTTAATCAAAATTTGGATCTCAGAAGCATTCCTTTGGTCGAGCTCCAAATATTCCATTGTCCGTATCTGATTTCTGTCAGCGGCATGGTCTGCCAGGTCGTCCGCTGTTTGAATTGCATCTCTATAAATGTTGTCAGGATTTTTAACGAATCACTGAACGCGGAATAACAGGATCTTGAGATATTATGGTGAATAATAAGTAAACTAAGCACAAACAACAATAATAATACGAGAAAGATAAATCAACTCACAAGACACAATTCGACCAATACATACAATGTGCATATATTGTGTCCACTTTGAGCTGCACCAACTCAAATCCACTATGAAGAAAACGATTACAACGTCGTATGAATCCCAGCAAACCCTTGGTTACACCACAACAATTACCCGAGACGATAACCTTGTCTCTTGTTCCTCACCAATGTGCTTTCACAACGAAACCCTAGCTTTTTACCCTAAAAGCTATACAAGAAAGAACTATCTTTTCTCTCTAAAATTGTATTCACTCACAATTTTCTTCACGCAAATTCTACAAGGCCTAATTACCTATTTATATATGTTACAAACTTGGCCACCAAGAATTCTAACCGGTTTAGGAAACCCCTTTCCTAAAATACTCCGAGTTAGTTGGATACATAGACTTACTTCGAGAATTTCGGGGGAATTTCGGTGCAATTTCGGTGGAATTTCGGTCACTTTCCGTTTCGCCGAAATTGCTTGTTTCGCTTTGCTATTAGCCGAAAAGGGAAAAATCGGCGGAATTTCGGCCGAGATGGCCGAAACTAACTACATAGGGTAATACCGAGTTTGCGCAAGTGAATTCTTGTTGTAGATTTTTTTTTTGATCAGCAAGGGTAAAAATTTTATAGAAAAAGCTTACCAGAATTAAGCGAAGAAAGCTCAAAAGAGCATACAACCCAAAGGGAGTTCTTAGAGACTCAAAATAGTCACCAAGAACTAAAACAACAAACCCAAATTACATAATAAAAAAGGAGTTCGAGTTTAAGAGGACAAAGTCTAAAGATAGACCCTTAAGATCTTCTGAAAAACTACCCCGAAAGAAATCTTGGACTTTCACTTGCTTAATAACATCCTCGACAATGGCTGTAGCGTCTTCAAATACTACAACATTTCTTGATTTCCATATGGTCCGGCAAATAGCAGCTGGCAATATAGACAAAAGCTTTTTCCCAACTGGATGAGTCCAATTACATCTCCAGCTCTTGATGATTATATCAATGCAATTAGGAATAACCCATAGAGTTTTAGTTACATCCATAAAGAACTTCCATACATGACAAGAACACTTGCAGTGAAATAAAAGGTGAGAGATGGTTTCACTAGCCTTGCAAGTTGCAACACAGGAGACAACAGTTGATGATTAGCTTCCCTTTCCTATACAAAGTATCCATAGTAGCGAGTCTTTTACAGTAAACAAGACAGAGGAAAAAACCATGAAAAAGCGGGGGTACAACAACCTCACCCAATATTTAGCTTAGCAATCTGTATGGACTAACTCCAATATACTTTCAAGAGAATCAACTAGACAGTCATACTCAATCTTAATAAAAAGTATATCAAAGAGTTATATCTCAATTTCTCGATTCAATCCGCAATCAAACAAATAGGAACTTGCGAGCCTGATTGAATACAAGAGAAATAACTTGAACGGTACAAAAGACCAATGTTCAAGGATCAATCAATTTCAATCAACAACCAAAGGTTGGATTTGCCAATTGATCGATACAACGCACAACCTTTTATATTTCAATTATATAACAAAATATAATGCGGAAAAGAAATAATACAGACACCATAAGTTTTATTAACGAGGAAACCGCAAATGCAGAAAAACCCCGGGACCTAGTCCAGATTTGAACACCACACTGTATTAAGCCGCTACAGACACTAGCCTACTACAAAGCTAACTTAGATCTGGATTGTAGTTGAACCCTAATCAATCTCACACTGATTCAAGGTACAGTTGCGTTCCTTACGTCTCTGATTCCAGCAGGATACTACGCACTTGATTCCCTTAGCTGATCTCACCCACAACTAAGAGTTTCTATGAACCAAAGTCGAAGACTTGATAAACAAATCTGTCTCACACAAAAAAGTCTATTGAATAGGTAAATCTGTCTCCCACAGATATACCTACGAGTTTTTGTTCCGTCTTTTGATAAATCAAGGTGAACATGAACCAATTGATAACCCAGACTTATATTCCCGAAGAACAACCTAATATTATCAATCACCTCACGATAATCTTAATCGATTAACGAAACAAGATATTGTGGAATCACAAACGATGAGACGAAGGTGTTTGTGACTACTTTTCTATCTTGCATATCAGAGATATAAATCTCAAGCCAATCTTATGATTGTACTCAATCACGATAGAAAACAGAAAGATCAGATCACGCAACTACAAAGAAAATAGTTGGGTCTGGCTTCATAATCCCAATGAAGTCTTTAAGTCGTTAACCTACAGGGTTTGGCGAAAAACCTAAGGTTAAAGGAGAATCGACTCTAGCTTATACAACTAGTATCACACAGGAGGTGTGGGGATTAGGTTTCCCAGTTACTAGAGTTCTCATTTATATAGATTTCAAATCAGGGTTTGCAATCTAAGTTACCTTGGTAATAAAGCATTCAATATTCACCGTTAAATGAAAACCTGATTAGATTAAAGCTAATATATTTCAACTGTTAGATCGAACTTAGCTTGTTATACACAAATGAAATGCACCTTCATTTAGGTTTGGGTAACCGTACCTAAACGTGTACACTTAGTCGGTTCAACAATAGTTAACCAATGGTTAGCCGTATGAGCACTTTCATATCAACCTTATTCATCTTCACCATAACTAGTTCAAGTGACTCAAATGAACTATTTAGAGAGTTGTTCAATTTCTTAGATCTCATAGAAGTATACAAGACACAATCGAAGCAAAATCGATTTTGATTCACTCGAATCAATTCATGAACATTATAGCCACGGTTTGCAAAGATTGCATTGCTTATTATATAAATGTTTTAGTTCATGAACAAACCGATTTTAGAAAGTAACCTTCTTAGGTATGCAAATGGGTACGCATACTTAAGTGACCGGATTGAGTTTGTTTTTCACTTCCAAACTCCAGCAGAAATTCACAGACGTGAACTTTCCGCCAGTATGCGTACTTACCCGAATTTCCAACAACCGCCAGTACGCGTACGGGTAGACATACTTTAGGTTCCCGGTTTTGGACTTTTACACAAATATGAGAACACACTATGTTTATATCCAAACATGATTACTTGATCTAAACTCTCATTTCAATCATTGAAACTTTCTTAGAGGATGTTATAATAGTTGTTATCCACAAACTATTTTCATCAAAGCGATTTTCAAGTTATTGAAATAATCAACATGACTTTCGTCACGAGTTAAGATGAACTTGGCTAAAGCGAAAGCTTACCAACACATATTTCGAGAAATAAATAAGCGAGATAAACTCGGATCGAAATAGAAAATGAGTATAATTGAAGTCTATATAGCAATACGACTTTTGTCTCAAAATAGGAGATATAATAGATAGACTTTTGAGTGGAAGATAAGTTCAAGTCTCCACATACCTTTGTTGATGAATTTCCACAAGTTCCCTTGAGTAGTTCTTTGTCTTCATTCGATGAACGTTGTGGAGTCTATAGCTCAACTACACTTACTATCCTAGTCCGAGACTTAACTATAAGTAGACTAGAAATCAAGACTTATAGTTTTGGCAACTAAACTTGACAAACAAGCTTGAGATAGCAACACTTGCGAGTTCGACCGAGCAATGGTCTAACAATCTCCCCCTTTGTCAATTTTAGTGACAAAACTATCAATACATATGGAATACAAAATAAATAAACTTTGTAGCTTCTCTTCCAAATGCTTGATCTCCTTAGTTCTTCAACATTACTAGAAATCTTCGTCACTTCCAAGTACTCCAATGATTCCAAATGTATTCAACTCCGCATCATTATTGTTGAAGATCCGTAGCTATAACAATGAGAAAACAATAGCTCTCAATCATTGTTATATAGTGTCATAGTATTATTATACATCATCAAAGTTCAATTATATCACAACTTCTGACAACAAAACTATGGTGATATGTATCACCCCCCC